>SMGT01012687.1:153504-168006 GCA_004794575.1 Lanistes nyassanus
AAATGAATGGATCAATGAACCAACAAAACGGACGAACAAACGAAGGAATGAAGGAAAGAACGGACTGACGAACGAACGAACGAACGAACGAACGAACGAACCAACCAACCAACCAACCAACCAACCAACCAACCAACCAACCAACCAACCAACCAACCAACAAAAGAACGAAAGAGAGAGCGAGCGAAGGAAGAACAAATGAACAAATGAAATGTCTGTCAAAGAACCTGCCATTTCCACCGGAACTAAGGTTGCTTGGCCATTTGTGTCTCCTATTAAGGCCTTTTGAAATCGAACAATGTGCAGTCGAGCCCGACAAAGTAGAAAGAACGTTTGTCTAGTTTAAAATTAAAGGTCTTGCTGCTGTTGTGAAAAAGGAGTCTTAACACTCAGTCATCCTTTGTAACTTACGTGCATCTCCACGCATGAAAAGCAGAATCCATTCTCCATGAAACATCACCCTGATGGCTTCAGTGTTTGCAAAATTTCAAGCTCCTGAGGCATTCTGCAGTCCTTTTGTCTCACTAATTTGATAGATGATGTGCAATTTATTATAATCTTTATCATCGTCGTCTTCATCAAATTACTTAAAACTTTTAGCTAACTTTATCTTGATGATATTAACATGCACTCTTAGCTCAATCTGCCTCCACGACATTGGTACGTTATGCTGTTAGCTTAATATACCCTTATAACATTGGCATGCTACATTCTTAACTTAATACCTGTAGGTCATGATACTGACGTTCCACTCAGCGAACTTCCCTGGAACTGTTCTTTACAACTGCATGGCTAGACGCTAATTCGAATTTATATGATTCTGTGATTACATGATGTAAAAGTACGTAAAAATTATGTTTCCCAAGGGAGTTCTTGGCAGTGTGTCCGAGGGGGTGGCCACAGCCGTGTTTGCCAGTGAGATATCCTACGTACTGCCGGAGCCAGTACTGCTCCTTCTGCCTGCTACTGTGTTCACTCTGCACGCCATCGTCCAGACAAGCCGCAGAATAAAGGTCGGTCTTGACTCTGTGGGGTTTACACGTCGCGACCACGATGAATGTAGGCAGTCGTAAGGAACCAGCCCAACTTCATAAAACTGCGGTTACATTTTCTGTAACGATCTTCTCCTTGTGATTTTACTGGACCGCCTCGGCGTCCCCCCCCCCCTCGGTGGCGTCCCCTTTCGAGGCGGGAGGTCGGCGGTTCGCATCGAATATTCGATTTTATATAAAAAGTAAAATGTGCTTTGTTGCAGCCATTTTCTGCCATTTGCAGCTAGTTTCTGTGGCTGTTTTTTTTATAGACTTTGTAGGGTCGTGCATATGCTTTATTGACATCCAGACAACAGGTTGAGCGAAAACAGGTTTTAAAAAATCTCCATTGTCTAACGGTCTACAACGTAAAGGTCATTTGTACGCAGTTTTCTCGAACATGGGTCACGTATGCATACACTAGTTTTGCACTAATGTTTAGGGGACAAGAACTCCCTTAGAGAGAAACTCGCTACTTTTTTATCTACGCGGTTGAATTAGTTCTGTAAGAATGTGTTCAACTGACTTACACGAGCTGTTTGTTACAACGGTATCAGGTTTAGGGCAAAGCGAATTATGAAAAAGATTTGAAATTGTATATAATGTGAAGCATAAAGGAAAAACAGATCAATGTTCCTTTTTTCAGAAACTGGCTTCCGATGCGATGGACCCCAAGGCTGAAGGCGAAACGAGCAAAGGGAGGCGATCCCTGCAGAACTGGCTGGGCGTACTGCTGAGCAGTTATCTGTTCTGGACACCGGCAGCTGTGTCTGCCATCCTGTACGTGTGCTCGGCGTTCAACGTGGGGCTGTGGGGCAGTGTGGCCTTGCCCTTCCTCCTGCTCGTGCTGTCGGCCACTTGGAGTCCGCATCTTCAGGCAGCCGTGGTCACGGCCAAGGTGAAGGGTCAAGGTCAGTGTCAGGATGACAGGTTCCTTTCTGTCAACAGCGTTCGTTCGTTCGTTCGTTCTCTCTTTTGCTGTGTCGTTCATTTCGTTTGTTCGTTTAGTTCATTAATTCATTTGTTCAGTCGGTCAGTCGGTCGGTCGGTCAGTAGACTGGTCTGCCGCTTATCGTCCACAAGAATTTGGAATCAAACGGTTTTAAAATCTTAGTATCCCTTCCATTCTAGTGGACGAAGATCTCAAATTCCACCAGTCCCTTCTTGCATTCGGTTTAGAGAACTTTGCATAACTCTGGAAAAACTATTACATTTGTCGCCTTTGCAGTCAATCGAGTCAGCAGATGTCTAAGAAATTACGAGATTTATCTCCTGCAGCTTACAGCCCGACAAAGCTTCTCACTGTGAAGTGAAAACTTCTTTCATTTCAGAATGCGGCCGGCGCCTCTCATCTTTGTCCCTTGTCTACACTGTATGTCGCCTCGTCACAGTCCCCGTCACGCTCTTCGTCATCATGTTCTTCAGAATCGAACCTTTCCGGTGTGACGTCGTGGGGTTTATGACGCACGTGCTGTACGACGTCACAGACTCTCGTGTGTGGCTGCCCCTTCTGCTGACTTGCGTCTTTGGACTGGTCACAGTCATGATTTCAGGGATAGTTTTGAAGGTAGGCACACTTCTATGACTTCTGCAGAATGCAGTAACTACATGATTCGAAACTTTACCTGTAAGGGTAAAAAAATTCAAACTACCTGTATCTCCAATAAATGTCTGTGTTTCGAACGCCAGGTGGCGCTTCCTAATCCAGGCATGAGGCTACCCGCACTGGCAGCCCCAGCAGGGACTCTCGCCTTCGCGACAATCCTGTGGCAAGATCTGCAGAGCGAGGCATTCTGGGAACTCTCCGGAAACGACGTCTTCACCTGGACGGCTGTAGGCGTGGCCTTTCTGGCCTGGATGGCAGCGTTTGCTCTGCCTGGGGTAGCCCTCGTCCGGACGCCTGGGCACCTGCTCAGGCCTTTCGCTGACAACTTCTTTGCCTTCTCCTGGAGCCCGTTCTTCTTGGAGCAGTTCATGATGCTGAACACGCAGGTGCCGCAAGAGGCGAGCGACGAAGACAGAAGAACAAACAAAGGAAACGCAGGATGTGATGGGAGCGGCGAGGCGAAACGAGTTTATATCTGTACGACCATGTACAGAGAGACCGAGACAGAAATGAGAAGGTAAGCTAATCGAGTTCCAGGTGTCAATATCGCTTTGCTTCCACACAAGACGCTCTACGGGAGTTGGCAGAACACTGCTGTAACAAGACGAAATTTTTGTCAAGAGAAATTTCTGCCTGCTGTTTTGTGTTTGGTGAATGAGACGAGGGATTAATCACGTGGTTCTGGAGTGGTGCAAGATTTTCCATCAAGATACGATCGCACTCTGACCGCACATATTGTCTCTCGGCCATTCATTCGCACGCAGAACGCTTAGTCTAGAAAACTGGTTTCGACAATCCCTCTACACTAGTATCAGGAAAGTTAGCGAAGTTTGTGTTATTGCAGGCTTGCAGGGCTCGACTTAGTCGTATGAAAGCAGTCGCAAGAAATTAGTCGTTTCCAACGAAAAGTATTTCTTCGGTTGGATCAGTTTTCACAGAGAAATATTTCCACTGATGTCTAGAGAACAAAATGAAACTAAGTCTTTCTTTCTTTCTTTCTTACAGGTATCTCAACAGCTTAAAGAGGGCCTTCACGTCGCCTAAACTGCAGGATACGGAGCTAGAAGCTCACATCTTCCTGGACAACTGCGTCACGGAGTCATCAGACGTCAACGCATATGCCAGGCAACTGCTGACGCTCATCACTCAGGTGCTGAACGTCATGCCCCAATCACTTGTGCGTCACGCTACCCCGTACGGCTGCCAGGTATGTCGAACACGAGGCAGGCTGGCACTGCTATCGATATACGTCACACAAACGTCATGATACAAGCGTTGTGACCCAGCATACGTCACTCAAGCGGTGCGATAAAAGCTGAGTTTGAAGCTTCCCCTGTGCTGGTTAGCTCAGTTGGTAGAGCTGCGGACTAGCAGATGGAAGGTTGCTGGTTCGAATCCTGGTGTGGCCAAGGATTATTTCCTGGAGTTAAACATTGTGCAAACTCCATTCGGCCATTCCCCCACACATTTAACTTTCTGTCCGCACTGGCCATCTTACTGCAGCCATCAGTCTGGTGGTTCTTTCTGTGCATAATTTAGTAATAGAACCCCGTCCCCAATAGTACGAAATCACCCCGAGGTGGAAGCACTGTCCCTCTAAATAACCACCACTCCCCTGTGCTGTTATCTCACGGCTGTATGACTTCTGTGTTCGTGTACGAGTTCAAGCTTGTCTTTTTGCCAAGCGGGATGAAAGGGGGTCTGCGCATGCGTGCTCCCATCAGTGGGAGATGCAAACTCGCGCGCAGGCATGTGCAACCATTGCGCAAACGTCTTCATTGCGTTTCGCCACAATTAAGGGGACCGGTCGTTGTTGCATGTTGTGGGCTGGTTTGCCAGCATCGTGCATCTAGTCACAAACTAAGCGAAGTCAGACTGTGGGTGTGTGTGTGTGTGTGGGGGGGGGGTGTCAAGTGCAGCCAGCCAACGCAAGGTGGGGTTGTGGGCAAACCTTTGCCGACTTATTTATACGTGTGACGTTGGTGTATGCAAATGTTCGCGCTAAAAAAGCCTTTTCTCTCAGAAGGCGATATTAATCGAGTGCGATTGACAGAAGCGATAGTATATAGTTGGACAGGTCACACGCTGCTGCTAAGCAACACAATGTGGGCTTATGGGTAAACTGTTACCGGCTTATCTACCCATCTGAGAACAGTGTGCAAATGTTTTAAAGCGAAAAGATCTTTTCTTGCCTTATGCAAACTGTGATCATTGACACGAATGAACCAGCCTTTAGGCACACATCTCCTGTCCAGCATTAAACTATGGATAAGGAATAGAAAGTATAATAATATAATATAAATTCTTGGTCTTTTAATGCGATGGCGTTGCAATGTGAATCTCGATCTGAGATGTTTGCAGTTACTGAGTACCTGAGCGTTGCTAGTTTCTGGTGTCTTAAGGTTTCATTGCTACTATAGCTCACACCTGGTTTGTCCATTGTCACTTTTCCATATCTTGTTTTCGACATTTATAAAACAGCAGTTACTCTAAATCCCACAGTTAACAGCTGAGAAATAGTGGTCACCTAGAGATTACAGTAAACAGATGCATACATACACGCACACACACATGCGCGCGCACACAGACGCCACAGAAGGTTAGTTATTAATAGCGCGATGGTTTTTCCCTGTTCAGGTATCATGCGTGTGCATCGGCGGTCATACGTTGTACGTGCATTGCAAGGACGGGAGCAAGTTCAAGGCCAAAAAGCGATGGAGCCAGGTCATGTACATGAGTTACGTCCTCGACCATCGTGCTCGCTCCTCCCCCACAGCGCACCCTCCACCTCCAGGGCAGGCCGCTCCTTTTCAGGCAACAGATTACTGGAACATAACAGACGCCAGCCAGATGTCTGAACGGGAACTCCGCGAAACGAAGCCAGAAACAACAAGAAACATCTGGTTTTGCAGCAAGCAGCCGGAACCCTCTGCCATGGCTGACTCCTTGAAGAAAATTCTGGGGGATCAGGAAAACAGCCTGTCCGCTGTTTGGCCTTCTCACAAGGGCGATCAAAAGATTCTTCCCCTTACTGAACCGCAGGCAAGAGTAGCAAGTAGTGCCAGTTTTCTCGCGCAGCACCAGCAGCAACCAGAAGACACCACAAGCGCCACTCTTCTTTCGCAGCATCCTCAGTTACAGCCACAAGAATTTGGCAGTGCCGCATTTCTCTTGCAGCACCAGCTGCAGTGCGAAGAAACCGGAAGTGAGAGCGCCATCGGAAGTGACGTCTGGAACGAGATCTATGCCGCTGCTTCATCGATGGAGAGCACCACGTCGTGCAACTGCAGCGAGTCATGGGACGACTGTGATCTGCCGAGCTCGCGAGGGATTGCTAAAAATAGCTCGTGTTCATCGAGAGGAACGTTTGACGACTGGCGAAGCAGTCACGTGACGACCCCAGTCAGCAGCTCCAGCGAGCTGTTACCACCAGCAGCTACCCCGGTCGGGACCAGGGAGAAGGGAACGGGCGGTCGTGAACCGTTGCAGATCGGTTCCTGTAACCTGCTGACGTCAAAGACAGACATTTCTGACGCTGGACTTTGTTCGCTGTTTAGTAACCCAAAGTAAGGGATCACCTCAGCACATTCAATCGTGTGTGTGTGTGTGTGAGCTTGTTTGTATTTAGCTTTTGTTTTCGCTCCCAAGACTTGCGAACACCCCTGAGCTCACATGCATGAAAATTTAGGCTAGTATCTCATTTATATAAGTGCCAGTGTCTCGATAACTCGGCGAAGACTTGTATCTAACGAATTCTTATGACGATATAAGATTGCATATTATGGAATCTTCAGTAAAAGAATCGAAGACTTAGAGTTCCAAATTTCTCAAAGACAACATCGAAAGCCAGCCACTCACAGTTTCGTCAGATGAAGTTAAGTGCATTGTTGCTTTTCATAAACAAACACAACACAAAATCATATGCCATATGCTTGCGGACACTTTTCGTGTATATTAAAGCACTGGTATTATCGAAGAGTCGAGGCCCCTGTAACTAAAACCTGCCTTTTGGGGATTTTGTTTCTTTTTGTTTCTTTTTTTTTTTCTTGGTGGGTGGAGAGAGTGTGAGTGCTTTACTTCTTTGTTTCTTTTCTTGTATTTTGCTGCATTTATTTTTGTCGTCTCTGTCTCCGCATCGCTGTCTGAACAGGGACCTCCACGCTGGCGAGAGTGTCTGGGTGCCTGCCTGGCAGAGCCTACAAGCCAACAGCGATGACGTGTACATCCTGGCAACCGACGCAGACACGGAGTTCAGCGGGGACAGTGTTCGGACGTTGCTGGATCTGTGCGAAGCGGACCGCTCTTTGGGCGCCGCGTGTGGCCGCACCGTGCCTGCGGGAGGCTGCAAGCCCATCGTGTGGTACCAGAAATTTGAATACGCTAAAGGTCAGTGCTCACGCGTTGTCTCTGCTCGAGGCTGTGACATTATCAGTAGATTGAAAAAAATGATAGCTTTTGTTTTCGCTCCCAAGACTTGCGAACACAAGATGAAAAGGAGGAGAATGAGAGAATGAGAAACAACAACAACGATGATGATGATGATGAGGAGGAGGAGGAGGAGGAGTGTTACAGTAGTATAATTGTGGTGATGTTGGAAACGGTGGTAGTGGTGGTGGTTGTACAGCAAACGTCTTAAGCAGCGATCGACTTTGTGATTGAAGCAACCAATCGCTGTCTTGCTCACTGTCGGTGAGGGCCTTTGCGTTTGTCAAGTTTCAATGGCGATAGCGTAACCCTGATTTCGGGCAGATTTCTGGCTGGTCAAGTCATCCCAAAACGTCATCGGGTCGGTCACGTGCTGCCCCGGATGTTTCAGCCTCTACCGCGGCTCTGCCCTTCGTGACGTCATGACGACCTTCTCCAGCCCCAGCCAATCCGCATACGACACGCTAGTCAAAGATCACGGTATGCTACAAAAGATTCAAGCCAAACCATCAACGCATCGTTTTGTTTTTGGCTTTTGATTTTGAGTTTGGTATTGGTTTTGTTTATGTCCACTGGTTTCTTTTGGCTTTTTGTTTGTGTTTATTTCTTTTTTTGTGTGTTTGTCTGGGGGTTTGGTCGCAATATGAACACGTGTTAGAAATGGCGTTGTTGATTGAAGCTGAAAACCAGGTAGGGAATATGAAGTCTTACTGGACCCTTACAATTCACTGAGTTCAGTACCTGTGCCCAACAAATTAATAACAGAATAATGCCATTATTATATTTATTCCATCGTCGTCGTCGTCATCATCATCATCATCATCATCATCATCATCATCATCACTTCTTGAGCAACTTGACCAAAGCATCTTAACTTTTTATTCGTGTTACCTGCGCCTCGGATGGACAGGTGAGGACAGGTGGCTGTGCACCTTGCTTATGCAGCACGGCTGGAAGCTGGAGTATGCCGACAGGTGCCGCAACTCCACGCACTGCCCCGAGACGTACGGCGAGTTCATGCGGCAACGCAGGCGCTGGGTTTTGTCCGAGCTGTCCAACATGCTGCTGATTTTTCAGGTAGACGAAACACCTGTAGAACAATTGCCCCTGTCCGGGCACGGCCTGTCTTCAAAGCAAATGATTGTATCGGACTTCGCCTTCTTTTGATAAGGGGAGTGGGGAGGGTACTTTTAGGACTGTTAGAATAGATAGAAACCTTTCTATCTCGGGGGCCTGGCTCTTCTCAGAAATAGAAACACAATGATGCTGTCCCTTGCCCTGTACTTTGGCTTCTCTCGGTGTCCCTCTCCAATGTTCACGTTGGCATGGCAACCTTTGTTAATTTGTCATCATCACCGTTGCTTAAAATAGATTTCACTCAGCGTTTTATGTTTCTTTGTTTTTGTTTTGAAGGGCTGGGGCTGCTTTTCTCTCTCTCTCTCTGTGGTGTGTGCGTGCGTGCGTGCGTGCATGCATGCGTGCGTGCGTTCTTGCGTCCATGTGTATGTATGTGTGTGTGTGTGTGTGTACTATGTATCAGTTGTTCTTTCCCTTCTGTCCATTATTTGATTTGTGAGTACTTCTTTTGGCCATTCATTCATTCATTCATTCATTCATTCATTCATTCATTCATTCATTCATTCGTTGTTTCGTTCGTTCGTTCCTTCCTTTCTTCATTCATTCCTTCCTTCCAGGGGATCATTGGTCTTATCAAGAGCAACGCAGCGTTCTCCGCCATTTTCGTGCTGTCGCTGCTGCACATGTTCGTGTGGGTGCTGTTGTCGCCCTCCACAACGCTCGTCGTCATGTGCGTCAGCTTCCACATCCTCTACCACTTCCCGATGACGTGGACCGCGCCGGCCGCCTACTGCGTCATCCTGACCTACTTCGCCGTTTGCGTCACGCAGCCACGTCATACCCAGAGGCTGGTGACGCAGGCTATAGTGTTGCTGACGGCGGGCATCATGGCTGCCGTCAGCGTGGGTTTTGTACAGTACGTCATCCACACGCTGAGATCAGGTGTGAAGACACAGCTTCCGTCTTTCTTCGGGCCTTCCTTTATTTCTTACTAATCCTCTCTCCTCCCCACCTCACCCCCACCCCCCGCCATTCTCTCCCTCTTTCTCTCGCTGGCAAACTTTCTTTTCCAGATTTTACTAGTGTTGTTTTTGTTCTTCCTACAAATCCAGAATTCTTAGTGTGATAAAGACAAACTAGGCATTAATTAATGTCACCAACAAACAGTAATAAACACTGGTCAGCAACTCATAACTATAAAATAATAGTAGATTTTCCTAATTGGCATTAATAACTAGGAAGTGCTAATAAATAGAACGAATACCTACATGTTACTAGTGATAGGTACTAATAAATAGAACGAATACCTACATTTACTAGTGATAGGTACTAATAAATAGAACGAATACCTACATGTTACTAGTGATAGGTACTAATAAATAGAACGAATACCTACATGTTACTAGTGATAGGTACTAATAAATAGAACGAATACCTACATGTTACTAGTGATAGGTACTAATAAATAGAACGAATACCTACATTTACTAGTGATAGGTACTAATAAATAGCAAACGACTACAGGAAATGGTAATAAATGTCCGCCTTCAGATCAATTTCTAACGGTCTTTAGACTGAATTGTTGGAGCATCGGTTTTCTGCAAAGCCCATTATTTGTAATTATTGTCATTATTGTAATAATTGTCAGTGGATTAGGATTAGCTCATAAAGCGGTTGTACCAGTTTATGGGAGGTTTATGATAAAAGAGTTGTACAAAGCATGTTTCTTGGACTTTGTCCCTTAATTAACACATTCAGCACATTACGCCTGAACAGACAAGTTCTTAACATGTCCAGCACATTACGCCTGAACAGACACGTTCTTAACATGTCCCGCACATTACGCCTGAACAGACACGTTCTTAACATGTCCAGCACATTACGCCTGAACAGACAAGTTCTTAACCTGTCCAGCACATTACGCCTGAACAGACACGTTCTTAACATGTCCAGCACATTACGCCTGAACAGACACGTTCTTAACCTGTCCAGCACATTACGCCTGAACAGACACGTTCTTAACATGTCCAGCACATTACGCCTGAACAGACAAGTTCTTAACATGTCCAGCACATTACGCCTGAACAGACAAGTTCTTAACATGTCCAGCACATTACGCCTGAACAGACAAGTTCTGTTCAGGCGTAATGTGCTGGATATGCTGAGTGTTTATGTATGCTCAAGGCTTATGTCAATCATTTGACTGGTTTACGCTACCAATTCTTTGTTGTCCCTCAATTTAGCCATGACGCTGTCAAGTGCGAAATTAATCAGTAAAATTCCGAAAGCTTTCCCATCATTTTACACACTGCCTTATATTAGCAGTTACAAAGATTTACGCGCATTTTCTTTTAGCGTTAAACGCTTGGTTATTTTTTGTAAAGCAGTGATGGCAATGTCAGTGATACAAACCCTGTTACCGCCATTCTGTCTACGGCAGATCTGGCGCACACCGGAAGTGTGGAGTTCAAGCCCTACTTTCTAGTGCTGTTTCTCATCGGGGTCACGGTGTACGCAGCTTTGCTTCATTTCAAGGAAGGTCACACCCTGGTGTATGGGCTGGTGTACGCCGCCATATTCCCAGCAATGTTCCTGACCCTGCCCATCTACTCCCTGGCCAACATGGTGGACACCTCGTGGGGAACTCGAGAACTGGTGAGGCATCATGCGCGTGCATTGCCCATACGCGAGAAAAGCTAGATTTGGCGCCAGCAGAAAATTTGTTTAAAGATTCAGACTATTGGAGTCTAATAAAAGTCCTGGGCAATTTATGTTTGTTAAACCCACCTCCACAATTAACAGCATTTCACGGACAGAGTGCTTAATGGCACTTTACTATAATCAGTGCAAATGCTATAGTTCTCTCCCCTTACATTCTACAGCCTAGCTTATGTCGTGTGGAGACAGTTGCTAGACTGCGCCCGTAGCGTGTGCATCTGTAAAACCATAAACAACCATAACATTCCAAAAATGTAAGAGTTTACGACTATGCAGCTCTGATTTTTTTCTTCTTTTCGGCTGCTTGGGAGGGGATGGGGAGGGGTCGGGTATTGGTATATACGAATGTTCAAGCCTGATACAACTTTATTCCCCTACCAAACTTCCCATAAGTGTCCTAATGTAATTTTATGAAAGTCAACAGTTTTAGCATTGAAAATTGTTTGTTTGTTTGTTTGTTAGCATTGTTTGTCATAATTCATGTTTATGAAGGAGCTGTTATGAAAAATCTGTTGATTCTACACGGACGGACATAACAGCGACCTTTGTCTGACCTCTGTATCCTGTCACCTTGACCTGTTAGCTTTTGTTCGTTTAACGCTGAATAGAGATGGTAACACACGACTCCACACATTCCCCTACTCCCTGGCTGTTAAGTCCATCTGCAGACCTTAATTTTCCCTGTGTAGCAACGCCTGCAACTTATATGTAGAATATACCTAGAGGGGAAAAATAATCACGATGTAAGTTCCGGAACAAAATCCGTTTCGAGGTTTTCGTAACACTCTGTGGAAACGAAACTAACATGCAATATTTTACGAGAAAATCCGTCAATTATGGTCGAAGGCAGAGATTTTGGGGTTCCCTTTTCAAGAGTACGCACGTGCGACCTTTGATATATTTTTGGGGGGGAAGGACTGAATTTTGATGGCAAACAACCCTGCAAGTTGCGTGTCAGCCCTGTCCTTCTAAAGATGTGCCACGGAGGAAAGCTATGAAGTAGCAGGTGTGACGTTCGTTTCTTTGGATTTTTTCTGCATTTATTTGGTGGCGGAGTGGGGGGTGCACCTGTTCTTAAAGGCAAATACTCAGGAAACTGAATACAGTTTTTTTTATCTCTCCTGCCTCACTCTCGTCAAACCTCTGAGACGTATGGGCGTTTTTTTTTTTAAATGGAAAAAGTCGTATTTACACGACTGATTATCAATCTACCACGGTCCAGTTGCGCGTACCGATCGGAAGTGACTATTCGAAACCCGAGGCACTAAAAGGGAGGTCACATGGCAGAAATTTGTTGGGGAGGTCAGGGAAAATTGTGTGGTGTTCTCTGAAATCCCTTGCAAGGCCTCATCTCCCGGCAAGCTGCAAAACCTCCCTTGCTACTGATGTTGAAGCCACAGGAGACAACGTGGCTGTGTGGCAAACAACAAAGATGGACTGTTACATTTTAAAATGTCTTTTGTAGTCCTAAATCTCACTGGCCTGGGGTAGGGGGACACAAACAAGGCGCACTTGTACAGTTCGATGGACAGGACTGGCAAACGGTTAGTCACAAGCAGAACGATTTTCACAGAAAAGACCCCGAACCCTGTAGTGGAGTGAAACGGAAGACTTCTGCATCTCGTATCTGTCAGATCAGGAGCACGGGACCTCCCTATTCCCGGGTCAGCTCTTCAAGCAGGAAGTGACCCGGAGAGTGGGTGCGGTAAGGAGGGTGGAGACGGTGCTTTTACGACAGGGAGCCTGGGCACAGGTTCTCATGCCTGGCAGCGAGTTTTACGAGTCCAAGAACCACAAGCCAAGTTAGCTGATGACGTCAAAGCACTTATATTCACTCGTACAACCCTTGACCTCACGACCTGTCGTCGTTTGTGATTCTCGGTTCTGTGTGATTGGCTTACAAACTAAGGTCAAACAGAGTGCGAACTGTGGGTAAAATGTTAAGTTCATTTAAGTCGGGGGAAGGGGGCAGGGTGAAGTGTGTGTATATGTGTGTGTGTGGGTGCGTGCGTGCATTCCTACATTGTATTTTTTCAGTATTAAAAAATTTTGATATCAAATGTAGCCAACTTAGTGATGAAAAGGTGTCTTAATATTTAAGCAGTTGTATCCTGTTTCCATGTGTAGCTTGACCTTGGTTTCTCATTTCCGCTGGCACAGGTACCGTCCAAAAGTTGCTGCCAGACAGTCATGGACGACCAAGACAATTCAACAGACAAAGGTCTGGCCACTAGATGACTCTTACGTCATTTCAGCTTGTGGGTTTCTGCAGTTGTCTCTGCTTCAAAATCTGTATAGAATTCATACTCGAGCCACATACAAACAAGGCGGTGTGCTTAAAGGTGCTTCTTATGCAGGCAAACGATCGTGAACTGGACTCTTGTCTGAAGAAATCAGTCGTACTGTAGTTTCTGTGTGATCTTGAACGAACAGTTCAGCAACCTTGTCCAGTTAAGAAGCGCCTTAAAGATTATCACTTACAGGGAAGCGGCGACAACAAAGGCAACGTTCGTGGCCTTAGCAACAACAATATAACCGTAACAATAACAGAACAGCAGCATGTATAACCACACAATTGTGATGCAGAAAAAATCCCCTACTCGATTACTGCTTTGACACGCACATAATCTTTTGATTTTTATTCCAGAAACATCAGAGTTCCAGTTTAAAACTCAAGATCTGCCCGAGCTTTCATCTGGTAATCCAGTCCAGATGGAGGAACACCGTTTCTGGAGCCGGTTGAAAGAAACCGTTTTGGGTTGCCACGTCAACTGCGGCGAATCTGAGAAGAATCTGAGAAGAGACTTGTTTCAGCTCAGAAACCGTTGTGTGGCGGTCGTGTTCGTCCTGAACTCAGTGTGGTACGCCCTGCTGACGTCAGTGTATATATTCGTCAACAATGACGTGATCTGCTACGTCATCGCCGTGCTCTTCAGCTTCTCCCTGGTGGTGCAGCTGGTCGGGATGACGTCACACAAACTGGACGAGTGTTTGAAGACATATTTGCTGAAGAAAGTGCGCAATACGGGTCCAGTGTGGGTGAAAGAGAAGTTCTAATGAATGTGTCCATGAAAGCTCGGGGTAACTCTAATTCAATGCATACACACATCTTCCTCTTCCTCTTCCCGCCCACCCATCCATGCACTACACACTCACTCACTCACACACAACAAACCCCTACACACAATATAATGCATACGTTGTCTATATATATATACATTGTTCTGTAAGTATATAAATAAAATTTTTGATAGAATACTAATTGCCTTCTCCCGTCCAACCCATTGACTGTACATCACGCCCTGTACTTCATCTGAAGTGTTTACAACATCCAGTAACACTAAACCTCGTGCTGGGCTCTGATTGGCCCCTGCGCCCTGTTCAACAAGCGTAAGTCTTTATAAAATACAGCGACCTACATGGCCGGACAATGCAAGTTATCAGCTGGATGTCAGTCACTATCTTCGCATCATTTAACCGCTACTAGTCTCCAGTCTCTGTCTCTCCTGTCCTTCTTTGCATCATTTAACCGCTACTAGTCTCCAGTCTCTGTCTCTCCTGTCCTTCTTCGCATCATTTAACCGCTACCAGTCTCCAGTCTCTGTCTCTCCTGTCCTTCTTCGCATCATTTAACCGCTACCAGTC
>SMGT01012687.1:174728-191054 GCA_004794575.1 Lanistes nyassanus
CCCCCCCGACACACACGCTCACACCACCACCACCACCACCACCACCACCACCACCACTACCACCACCACCACCACCACCACCAACACCAACACACAAACACACACAAACACACTGTCAGCCTTTTACCCCCTCCCTTTCCCCCTCCTCGCCCTGCCTTTGCTGTGATCTCTGTGTGTCGACGTTGCAGATTAAACACCAGGGAGCCTGGGGCCGCTGCCCACACGGACAACGAAGTCACGTGCTTAAAGCGGCAAGTGCGGCGAAACGACAGCGACGCGTCGTGGATCATGCGCGCGCAGATGTCCGTGCACAAAGCCACTTGCAGCACCAGCAGCAGCAGCAGCAACAACAGCATCAACAGCAGCAGCCGGCGGCTGGTGGCCCGACACCGCGCCCTGAGCGAGTCCGGCGTGCGTCATCAGCCCGCCTCCAACGCCTCCATCGTGACCCTCGACTCGCTGGAAGTCTCGGACGACGAGGGGTTCGAACCTTCTCCACCCACCAGTCTGCGCCCGTGCCGCCTGGGCACGCTCCCCGAGGAACGCCTCAGCCGGAAGAGCAGCCTGCCAGCCCTCCGTCCGTCTCCAGACAGCAGAAGCCCCGTCCGCTCGGTGGACAACGCTGGCTACTTCCTCATGTCGGACAGCAGGGTC
This sequence comes from Lanistes nyassanus, assembly GCA_004794575.1. Taxonomy (NCBI): domain Eukaryota; kingdom Metazoa; phylum Mollusca; class Gastropoda; order Architaenioglossa; family Ampullariidae; genus Lanistes; species Lanistes nyassanus. Next base: position 175,383 of record SMGT01012687.1, read on the forward strand.
AAGTACACTAACGCCAGCAGATAACAGCTTCGCCGTGCACACCGGGCAAACATGAAGGGACTTTTGTCAAACGTGATCATGTGTGCACCTTGGAAAACAAACACACGTTCGTCCGGTTAAGAAATTCAAACCCTGCAGAAAGGTCAGCTTCCAGCTTCTCAAACCTTTGCTTAACCGGAGATTGTGGCACAGATTCAATGACACCATAAACATCTAGATACGAGGCAAACGTTTCTTTTGTACAAATCTGCTTGACGCTGCATGCTCGTACCTGTTCAATGTCAGACACACTTCCTGCCTTGTTGTTTAAAAGGTGAACCAAATCATGTGATTGTTACACCATTAGTAAAAAAAAAAAAAAAAAAAAGACTGTAAATAGCTGGTCTTCAGCTCACCCCCAAGCCGCTTGAGGTGCGGGGATGGGGGATGGAGGGGAAGGTGTACTTATAGTTATAAAGAGAGGAAGAACGATGAAACATAAGGTTTCTGATACGAACAGCGATCAAATCTTTGAAGTATACGATTTGTTTTATCACTGGAACGAAGTGCACATCAAACTGTCAGCACAAATTAAAATCACCAGGATGCAGGGGAATTTAAAATTGAATTAAGTAAACAAATAATTTCTTAAAGTTCAAGGAAAGAAAATCCTTTATTGCGAAAACGTCTCAGTTCAACACTGTTTTTATTTAAAGTTATGCTAATCGATTTGAGCACCTTGAGAGTTCGGTTCTATAAATGCCATCTCTCACAGCTATTTAGACCTAAGTGTCTGTCAGTGTGTCAGCCCGTACTTAACCATTGTTGTGCATTGTATTGCTGAACATTTCACTCAGAAGGACAGCTGTTGGAAGGGCGGGGAAGATAGGATTTATTGGTTGAAAAGGTTACAATGTATTATTGCGTTTCCCATTACTTTGCTATGCTTACCCAAGACTACACCTCGAACATGTTTTGTTTTCAAGTAAATAAAATATTTTTTCTCCCTCATTCTTTCTCTCTTCTTTTTACCTCTCTCTGTTTCTCTCTTTCCCTTTCAATGCCTACGCACACATGCACCTATGCACCTATGCACACATGCACCTATGCACCTATGCACACATGCACCTATGCACACATGCACCTATGCAGCTATTCACGCATGCTAAGTGGCACCATCATTGTGTAATGATGGCATTGCGAAATAAAAAAGGGACAAAATTCAGTAGGCAGTAGATTCCAGTAAACTAAATGCCACGAACACTTTCTTTTAAAAAAAACTTGAAGATATGTTTGAAACAGTGTAAACGACAGTACATTAGCAGCGAGAACACGAGAAAACAAGGTCCTCTGAATATGTAAATGTAAGTCATGCAATAAAGTCAGAACAGTTAACCCTTGGAAGAAGAACAAGTTACGTTTAAATTGCGCAACCAGAACGTCACGCAATCAAGCAAATGCAGGGGAAGAGAAACAAAACAATAGCATCACAGCATTGTCTTTATTAAGCATGGCAGTGTGCATTCAATCAACAGGTTTAATTACAGCCTGTGTGAAAAAACTTTAAAGCCAAATTTTAAAGCAATCACCTTTAAATTGAGGCAGTTTTTAGCATCGTGACATGAAAGACATTTAGAAAACTTTCACAATCTGGAAGTTTGTAGTAGAAAAAATATTTCTACACATTAATAAATTCAATGCTCTTTTTCAAATGCTCAAAAATCACGTCATATTCTACGTCTATAAAATCACAATAAAATCTTTAAACATCAACCAATGCTGACTTGAATTTAAAGAGAGGGAATAATGCTTTCTTGAGAGCTGTGAACAAAGTCTTTCTTGGATCACTTACAGTCACAAACTTGTTTTTTAACAGAAATTAGAAAATATTTTTTTTTCTGAGGGATCTTTCATGTTTTCGGACAAGAATTCTGTGTGTTCAGTTGCAAAAGCGAACCATTGTGCCAGATCCCCAACACATGGTTTAACCCTCCATCAGATTATCAGACTGAACATGTGAACACTTTACTCCAGACATCTCCAAGAAATTCGGTTATTTAGTCAAAAATTCACACAGCGGTCGAGCATGGACTACAGGATTAGGAATGCTTGCAGGGACACGCCACAGTGACTTGATAGTGTCCACTGTACAAATTTACCCACAACCTGAAGATAATCCTCAGATATCTAACAGTTCCCTGCTGCCTTCTTGAGCACAGTGGCCGGAAGTAATGCACAGCATTCCAACAGGCAGTTCACTCTTTTGAATGCATGACCCCCAAAACGAGAGTTCACTCCCTTCGCATGGACACTTGAGAGGAAGATCTACTGCCGGAAGTGAAACCTAATCAGGAAAGCTTCGCACATGCGCGTCAGGCACTTTTTGACTCTGTGGCTAAAAAGCAGGTACCACATGGGGTAGACGGGTGCGTTGAGGAAGAACAACACCCGACAGACGAGCAGCACGACAATGCGGTGTTCTGGGCTGATGTCTGATAACGCACCCGGCACCTGTAGATGAGAGCGGCAATGCTATAGTGAAAACAGTTTCCAGCATGCAACATCCGGGCTCCACAGTGCACAGTGCAGTCACGTGATGCAGGGTGTTGCATGAGTGTTTACGTTCTTTTTCCGCACATAAAACTGCCCGCAAATTTGACATCGTGCATGTCTCTTACAGACACTGTGTGGTTAAATAGACACAAACACTCATGCAGCCTGGCCAAAGACGGCAACAACAATACAGTTTCAGAATTAAGCTATTTTCGAAAGGAGAATAATCATTCGAGTTATTTATCAGTTTCTTGAAACAAACTAATCTACCATCTTAGCGTCTATGAACTACGATCGAGTACTTTGACCTGAATGGAAGGCAAGGTCTGCCAAGACAAGTCAGGGGTTAAGATGACTGTAGGATGGTTAAGCCATACAACAAAGAAAGAACGAAAGAAGGACAGACAGACAGACAGACAGACAGACAGACAGACAGACAGACAGACAGACAGACAGACATGCAGAAGTAACTGATACATAAAGCGTGTTTATTAATAGATCCACCATACGGACATCGCCATTGTGAAGGGAACGTGACAAGGAATCCTCAGCAGGGGATGTGGGGAGGGGGATGTCTGAGTGCGGATGTACCTTACCTGGCAGACGATCAGCGGAAGGGAACACAGCAGGAAGGCTACCAGCATGGCCAGGCTGTTCTTGGAGGCACTGCTCAGACTTCCCCGCTCTCTCCGGAGGGTCTGTTTACTGAGTGCCGACCTGTTCCAACAGCGCGTGTTTCTAGAAATAGCTTTAGACGAACACTATAAAGCAGGCCTCACACTGAGTAAAACAAATTAAATAAAGCTTTAAAAGACTTACACCAGACTTAACCCAGACACAATTAAGACACTGGCTTCATCCAGACTTACACAGAATTTGAAACACTACGAATCGCCACAAGTTTTGTAAGGAATTCCTATCAGACTCACGTCGAACGGCTTGCGTCCTGATATACGGATGGGGTCTTTCAACAGCCTTACAAACACCGACTTACCGACACTGCATTCTTTGAAGTCGAATAATTTCGGCACCCAGTGAGATGTCCGAGAAATCTGGGTACTTAAGGCTGCCTTTCCCTACGGACGGAGTGCTGCCGGTGCTGAAAGTGGCCGTCAGAGGGCGCTTTCCGGCGTACACACTGCGTTTGAAGGATGCCGTGGAGGAATTCTAGTGCAGATACAATTTGTCGCTACAGATGGCTGACGGAACCCGATAACAATACCAATATAATTCAAGTATAATAGGAACTACCTTTGCTTTTTGGTTTATGACTTTCCGGCGTCCAGATTATGTTCATTTGCACGCACATTTCTTTTTTTTGCCGTTGAAAGAGGAAAATGAAATGACGACATATATTATACAAAACTAAATTTAAGATGGACATCGTTAATGAGAGTTAAGACAGAATATGTAATAACAGGACAGTTTGCGGTCGAAGACAAAAGGGTGAACATCGGTTACCTGGCTACGCACTGAGCAGAGCAGTAGGAGTAAACGAAAGAGCGAGGGAAGGAAGGAAGAAACAAATAAATACACAAACGAACACATGACTGAAAAAACACAAACAAACAAACAAACGAACAAACAAACGACCAATGAACCTACGAGCAAGCATTCACCGAATGAAAGAACCAAACAACAAACCAATGGATGTAGAAGTACTCTCAATATGCTACGCTTAACAAAGCATGTTTCCTTTATTTAGAACGTACAGCCACGCTATGGCAGCTGGTAAAGAAACAAAATTTTACATGAATGAAAATCAACGTTTAACAGGCGTACACAGACGCACAGATAGGCCACGAAAAGAATTGCATATTTCACAGAGCAAATTCGTTCCACCTATTCAGTTTGTGGTCTAGCACAGGTACAATCATGAAAGCAAAAGCCAAAAAATTAATTAAAAAACCCACAGACTACAGAGCCCATATTAAGTGCAGGCAGGTAAGGTGCATGTGTACGTGTGTATATGTGCGTGTGGACTCGCCAGCTGGTTACCGTGTGGCTGTGAGGTTTCTCCATCGTCAGAAAGTCCTCCAGGAACACGCCGTGGCCAAGCTTCTGGTAGTGAACGACCCATTGGTTCGAATCTGCTGCTGGCTGTCCCGAGACGCAGAACGGCAACCCTTCTTGATTAGGTCTCAAATAAAATAAAATAAAATAAAATACATGTGATCCAAATATCACCAGCTACAATCAAACAAGCTATTTAAGTTTTCTTCCAAATTGTCAGCTCTACTCTGTACTCTATTTTTTAGATGAGAGTTACTAGCACATTAAAACTTTGTAATTTTATATTCTGCTTTAATCAGTAAAACTTCACTATTCTAGCTAATTTTGGAACCAAAAGAGAAGGTGGGCCCTTTTCCAGTCCAGAAGTTTTCGTCCAGAAATAGCTAGAGTTTTTTTTATAGTCAGTTCTCAATCCTGTCTCACATGGTTTGAGTAATGCTTGTCTGACATTGTTTGATTTTTGCTTATGTCTTATAGTTTGCTTTTTGCCTGACTCGCATGGTTGGATTTTCCCCGCATCACGTGGTTTGATGTTTTCTGTCTCGTGTGGTTTGATTTGTCCCGTCTCGTATGGTTTTTTTTCATCTCGCATAGTTTGATTTTTTCTGTCTCATGTGGTTTGATTTTTTCCCGTCTCGCATGGTTTGATTTGTTCTGTCTCGTATTGCTTGATTTTTTTTTCTGTCTCGTCTGGTTTGATATTTTTGTCTGTCTGCCATGGTCTGAGGCTTCACTCACATGGTTTACCTAAGGCAAGTCTGACACGATTAGATTAAAGCCAGATTGGCACAGTATACGTATAACTAACAGCTTCGTTAGGATTTCCAGACAGCTTACCCGAGTTCAGCATCAACCCTCACCTGTATGCGCGAGTCCCGACCGAAGCAGCAGTGCGGTCCAAGGTCGGCGGTCCGACCTGCTGCTCACACGGGGTGGCAGTCAGACTCGAGGCGTACCCGGGCCAGGGGCACACGCGATTCCTCCCCACTGACCCCGTCAGGTTCAGGGTTCGGCAGATGCTGTAGTAGGACTTGATGATGATGACCAGGCCCACGAACAGACCGCCCACCACGAACGACATCACCACGACCTGTTGCAACGACACAACAACTCTATTCTCACGGTCTGGCTGTTGCACACCTGGCACTTTGCGGCCCGTATTATGATGTGTCTACCACCAAAAGACCTGGTAATACGATCTACATTGATCCTCTTACAACATTTTATCAGCTATAGAGCTAACGTCTTACAATCTGTTACATTAGCTTTAGATGATGATAAAAATGACGACGATGACGAAGATGATGCTCATGAAACAACGAACAAGGATAAGATGATGATTTGGTTGCAACAGGTTGCGTTAAGGGTAGCTATATTGGGTTGACATGGCCGTAAGCGTACCGCGCGGCTGTTTAAATGCACGACAGAACGTGCAAGATGTGGTTATTACTACATGTATTGCGAGAAGCGAACACGCCTACAGACAAGTCAGAACAGTAACTGTCTTCCTACTGGAAGTATGTCGTCGTGGATAAACGAGACGGACTCCTGTTCACTAACCTGTTCACGTGTAAACTAGACAGACCAACGTTCACCCACCTGTTCACGTACACACCAGACCACCGTTCACCCACCTGTTCACGTGTAAACAAAACAGACCACCTTTCACCCACCTGTTCACGTGTAAACGAGACAGACCACCGTTCACCCAGCTCTTCATGTTTACACCAGACATACCTGTTAACGTACACACAAGACAGACAACCGTTCGCCCACCTGTTCATAACCGTTTTCAAAACTTGATTGCTCCTTCCTGGACAGTTCCGGTCCTGTTTCTGGAGGCCGCTTCAACGCATAGTTCGCGCGAAACGGATCCAGGGTCAAGGGCAGATAATCGCTGTTCTGAGAGGCGGTCAGGCTGAACGTCATGGCAACCAGAAGGGAGATAACCCAAGTTATTGTGATGGAACGAGACACGAGTTGCTTCCTCACTCGTAAGGATAATGAGGGCTTGCGGATCGTTCTGAAGCGGTAGTATCCGATTGAAGCAAACGCACCCCAATACTGAAAATGTGTTGAAACAGAATTGAATGCAGGAAATCCACGTTTCATTTCTCCCTCTCAGTATCTCCCTCCACACTCTTTCTCTGTTGCCTTTCTCCTTTTCTTCATTCACTTTCCACCTCTCTAGCCAGCTCCTATATCTTACTTTCTCCTTTTTTCCGATTGTCTTTTGTTAATAGCCAGTAGTAGCAAGAAAATTCCAAATAAGGTAAATAACTACTTATATTTACGAAACCTTTCATGGAAGTGTGATTGATGGCTTCTTTTAGCAAATATTTGTACCTCTGCGTGTGTGTGTGTGTGTGTGTAAAACAGACATCTATATTTCTTTGTGTATCTACACGAGTGTGAAAATATGCTATTTTTCTTTGGGGTACTTAAGAATTTCGCCCGTTTGTACATTACAATCGCTTTTCCAATCTCCTCCGTCTTTCAAATGGGTGAGTAACCTCTTCAAAAAGTTCAAATCCTCCCTCCCCCAATCCCCCCCTCTCTCTTTCTCTCGGAGGAAGACATTTACCTGGAACAAACAATGCATCAGCAAAAATAGCTGCAGGCCGGACAAAATCTCGCTGCCCTTCTTCTGCACGTCCAGGCTGTTCAAATGCAGCGACGGCATGGCCACGAGCATGTGCAGGGTCAGCGCCAGGTTGGTGCAGCAGATGTTGAGCAGGTGGGCGTTGGGCGGCGTCTTCAGGCTGGACGAGAACTGGATGGTCAGGAACAGCAGCGCGTTCACCGCCAGCGCCGCCCCGCACAGCACCCCTACAGCCACCGTGGCACCCACCTTTACCCCCGGGGAGTGCGCCCACACGACGTCCTCCGCCCCGAACACCGACCGCCCGGTGACGTTGCTGCCGACCGTCACCGACTCGACCCCTGACCTCGGGGAGGTCAGCGAAGCGTTGACCCAGAGAGAGGAAAGCACCAGCAAAGCGTTGTCCTCGGCTGACGAGAAAGGCGCCTGTGACGTCACTGACATGGCTGGAGGTCGTTTCGTGTCATCACAGACCCGCATCAGCGCTTTCCGCGCGCAGCTCGAAAGTCAAACGCGAAGTCACAGCCATGCGGAGATGTTCCGGATATCGCTGGGTGCGGTGAGAATTCGATGTCAGGGCCACACGTGATGGCACAGTCATACCGCACCTGTAACACACTTCCGCTGGGTGCTGTCAGTGCTGGACAAGAACGTCACACTTGATGTCACAGCCATAGCGAAGCAGCTCGGTCCCGTCACAGTCTTGCCCACATTTGACAAGAAAGTCAGCAGTAAAGTCACAACCATTCTGAGGCGTTGACATTCCGCTACGGCGATAATCCCTTTTTGACGATTAAGGACCAAGTGACGTCACACGCTTACTCAAGAGTCCCATTGGCGCCATCAACACTGCCAACACAAGGCGAAAACCTCAACTGTCATATTGTCGCACTGGCGCTGGTTAACGTCCTACTAAAGTGTTACTCACAGTGGGAATTCACGCAGAATGGCAGAAAAGTGGTGAAACCCGCCTGTACTTGCCAAGCCGTCTTCAAACGTTCTTGTCGCAAGACTTACGGTTGCTCATCATGTCAGACTGTGTGTGTCTGTGTCTCTCTATTTCCTTTTCCTCCAAATTCACGCTGACGATTAGACAGCCTGGAGCACATTGGATTCTTCCTGTTCTTCGCAATTACCCATACAAACACAATTACCCATACAAACATAAATATCTGTAGATCTGAGGTCGCCAAATGCTGCAGGGTTGACGAAAATAAAATTATCGACTTCCAATTTTCATACTTGCTAACGGCAGCGAGGTTTATGTCTCCATAACGCCCGTGGCCTTTCGCAGACTGAGCTGGCAGCTTGTAAAACAAACGTCTGGAAGTAAGCAGGAAATTTTGTTAACAGCTGAATCTGCTCTCGGCGACCTCGTGCTGAATTGAACGATCAATCGGCTCTATTCCACGCGAAAGAAAAGTCTGGCTAATAAAAAAAACCCACTCCATCACCACCCCAAACAGAGACACCGATGTGAGCTGCTGTAGCTGTTGGAACATACCTGAGCAAGGTATGAAAAAAAGTTGCGTACGTGCATACGCGTTCTCGCGTGCTGTTGCACTATTTCATGTCGTCTTTGGTTTTTGTGGTTTCCAGTTGTCATGGATTACTGGAATTCTGATGAAAAAGATCGCGTTGGCAGAATGGCCGTTTCTGTGTCAGATCAATATTTCGTGTTGGCTAATGACGTCACACTCACGTCTCTCACACAGGTGCGTGGTTATGTGACGGACCATGAAGACAGGTCAGTAATTTGTTGCCCCTAGTTCTTTTTTCCTTCCGAACATCTGTCATTCTGGGTTTCCGTGCAACGCCTTCAAGGGGTCCACGCAAATCGCTTCATCATTCCACGTCTCTCAAATCCGCCCTGCTCCCGCCAGCACCACCAACATCGCGCGTCAAGCATCCGTCGAATCTGCTGTAGCCGTTTCTATGGTTTTTCCCTGCTCGCGATGAGGACGCCCAAAGGTTGGTAACTCTGGCGACGTCAGTAGTCCATCTTGTTTACAAGGCTTCGATCGCCTGCGGGCAAAGCCTGCGGAGTTCGTGACGCGATCAAAACTCTCCAAGTTGTCACAACGGCTCGTCTGTATTCAGCGGCAGTGGCACAGAAGCTGTTACACACAATTTGAGGATTTTTGAGGAAAACGTGATTTGTCCGGAGATTTAAACCCCCAATCCTTGTTTTCAAATACGAATAGCTGCTATGGTGTAGCCGCTAAACTTTTAGATGCGGTTAAAAAAAACAGGAAAAGAGATTGTTTTAATTAACTTTTTTCTGTGATTTCTTTGTTAAGCGCAGTCAGCAGCAACGGTTTTATTACGGCAAGCAGTCGGCTTCCCGTAAGCAGGCACCTCACACAAAGATAACAGCTGTCTCCGAGAGAAGATCTGAACCTCCCAACCCCGACTCTCACTGTCTTGATGCCAGAGGTTATGGGCCGCCCGCCTCACGACTCTCACTGTCTTGATTACAGAGTTGCAGGCCTCCCATCTCTTTCAGTCGAAGACCTGAAAGCATTCAGTATAGCAACCAGTACAAATCAAAAAAAAAACAAGAACAAGACTTCAATCGATGATGATGATGATGATGATGATGATGATGATGATGATGATGATGATGATGATGATGATGATGATGATGATGATGATGATGATGATGCCCGTGCGCCGCATCACGCCTCTCACCGAGCTGCGAATGGGTACCTCACCCGTGGGTCGGAGAAGGTAAAGCAGCAAGAGAGAGAGAGAGACGGGGGAATGGGCACCACCCTCACGATGTGCTGAGAACAACGTTGGTCCCAGGTCGCCCACTTCCTAAAAGGTAAGGGAATATCCTTTCCTTTTCCTCTGTCTTATAATTCTCGCAATGTGACGGTATATCATAATGCTGGAACTGTGCTGATGTTGGTAGAGGTGCTGGCAGTGGTTGCAGTAGAAGTATTTCAGGTGGTCGTGATAGTGCGGGCTATAGATCTCTATCGCTAAAATGCATTAGTGGGTTTCAATTCCTACCGGAAAACAGCGCGGAGATATTTGCGTTCTTCCACATATGTGCCTCTCACAGCAGAACCGATCACGCTATCCGGATATGTGACATTAAGCTGTGTCACGATTCACTGATGAAAAGCACCGCGAACTAGAGCGACCATCATCGGAATTGACTGCAGCAATTTGTCTTGATCATCAGACATCGTTACCTGTTCTAGAGGACATTTAGACCTCATTCATTCACACTTTAAAGTTATTATTAACACGTCACGCTTTTCATACTGACGCAGTTATTCTAGCAAAAATCACTGAGCTGCACTTTGTGTCTCGCTATGTCTGTTGAAAGCTTTTGGTAACATTTTTTAAATGTTCCGTCGGTCCTTCCTAAACAATGGATCGTATTTTCAATTCATGCCTTCCGAATTAGAGAGCTTCTATGTTCACGAAATGTGACATGCATGTCCATGTCTAAAACAAGTGCAGAAATTCACTCAGGCAAGATTGAGAATCCGTATTTCAAGAACAAATTAAAGCAAAGAAGCAGAGATAGTGAATATACTTAGTTGAAGAAGAAAAATACAACAGCATGAATAAACCTTCCTCTTTCCCCACCATCCTTCATTAAAATAAAGAATTGCAAAGAAATTCAGGGTTGTCTTAGAACCAAGTCTTTTCTTATGATACGTGCAGCTTTGGATTTTCGTGTTAACCGTCTTTCTTCAAACTCGTAGTCTAAGCTCGGGGACAAAAGCATGGTCCACACACAGCGAGCAAGTTCAGGATATTTTTGGCCCCTTTCTCTAAGCTTCCTGGACGTCATAGTATGACACCATTTGTTGAATTGTCTTGTAAATGGCTGACCCAGTGTGCACTACACATAATTATATGTAAGAATAAACAACTGTTTCCAAGCCTAACAGTGATCTCGACCACTTGATACACGTGCATCAAACAGACGTACTGCATAAAATCAAATTTATCTAAGTCAAAAGCCAGATGGTCTTCTGTGCAGAGCAACCAAAGTACACCTGTTTCCTACCAAGACTGGCCCTGTTCACCGTAAAAGAACCAGTTAGAACTCTCGCCCAATGAAAGTTTGATGTAGGCGACAAAGACAATAAAAAGAAAAAAAGACAAAAAAAGACCAATAAAAAGACCAAAGCGAGAAAGTAGTTCCCAGAAGGAAGAAGGAAAACGGTTATGGCTTCGTATTTTTTTATGAGTGCCTCGTTAGCAGTCGAGAAGCTATAACTCTTGAAGCCACAAAACCTTGAAATTAAAGGACCCGACTCTGGAAATTGTCAACAGCTACGTGTGTTTTGGATGGCCCAACGGTGTTGCTGGTAACAAAAAAAAGTCGTTGCAGGACCCTTTACTACATTATAGTGCAGATTACAGCACCGGGCATAGTAATACTGAAATCAAGCCAATGTAGATGCAACTATTTCTGTATCCAGCCATGGCAACCGTTCGCAGTTACCATTGTGAGAAAGTTTCCCTTTACATTCCCAACCACCACCCCTTCCCGCGAACACCCATAAACATAAAATCAGAAGCACAACTTTCGCGGTATTAACTGTTAACAGGTTGCAAGAAATGAAGAAACCTGTTAAAAGAAAAAGAATGCTTATAACTTTCGATCGCCAAATGTTGAATTAGTTTCCAGTTATCGACCGAGACTTATGTTACATCATACCACCCAGGCTCACACTCTTCGACAACCGAGGCTGACGAGAAGGTTCTAAGAGCTTTTTATTTACTACCTGCTACTTGGCTGGCCGAGAGTCTGCTGCAGGTTACCAACATCATAACTGAATGGCACCGTCTAGCTACTTCTTACTGTATAAGACCTCTGCTCATTGTGTCAATTCTAACCCTATCTCTTTCTCCCTAGTAACCATTGGAGCTGTGTCAGTCGCTAGCTCCAACAAAAGGCATCAAAGGTTAGCCTTCCCTCCTAGCTCGCAGCTTCGCCTAGTTCTAAGGCGTTCTCTCTGAGTCTACCTAGGTCTCTGTGTCTCAGAGGTATCCCCGAAGGGACTCTGTCTGTAGGTGTGTCCCTCTCTCTCTCTAAAGGCTTCTCCTTCGGTCTCCCAAAGCCTGTCTGTAAGTTGCTGGCACGGCCTGCTTAAATACAGGCAACCGTGCGCTAGGCATTCTAATTTATGGCGCCAGGTGCTGGTCTGCCCGCTGCCTGCTAAACGCTGACTGGACACACTTAGGATGTCCTCTGGGGTTACTCGAGCTGAGCGCTTTTGTCATTAGCCTCGAATTCCCTGGGTTCTCCGCTCATGCAACTAGCCCGACAGCTGTTAATTGCAGGCGGCTGATTGCCCACCAGTTGTTATAGGAGCTCGTCGTAAAACTAATGTCCAGTCAGTGTCAGGCCGCCGTATCACCTTTCGGACGTATCACCCAGCACCTGGCTGGTCCTGAAAAGGTCAGCCCCATTATGCAGCTGCTGCCTCTAGTCACACAATAGCAATATCGTTACACTTACTGCAGACCTTAGTCTCTCTGAGCGCTAACAACTTGGCACACGATGTGTGGCGTGAAAATTTTTTGTTGCGGTAGGCGGGTGGGGGTGATTGATAGATACATCATACTATAATATAATATTGTCAGTATATAGTATAATGTCAGTATAAGGAGTCAGGGTCAGAAAATGGTTCATGAGGTTAGTGAAGCTTTTGCGCAATGGTGTGTGTTGGGGATGGATGGACACATAGGGTGGGTAGGACTTGAAGACCCCTTCAGTCGACCGAAGATAAACTGCTGGGAGAAAGGCAGGTGTTGAACAACAGGTATCAGCAGATGTTGAGTAACAGGTGTTATCAGATGTTGAGCAACAGGTATTATCGGATTTTAAGCAACCGGTAATATGTGATGTTGAGGTCTGCTCTACCGAAGCATCAACTAACTTCTCCGAAGTTTGAACATCGCGAAGGAAACAGAAATGAAAAATCACGATGTGTGCCTGCACGGAGTTCAGCATTTTTTATGCTCTCGCGAAGTCCGAAGCTGACATCGCGATGTCTACAGCGCGCGCTGATTGGCTGGAAATCTCCAGCTCTTTCGTGCGGAGGTGCGAAACACAGAAAAGTACAACTCACTATAGAGTTTCCTTTTTGGAAAATCACTACAAGAACTATGCTGGTAGGGTTCTTATCACGCACGCACGCACGCACGCACACACATGCATGGTGAGAAGTAGGTTTAACCCTACCCCCGAAAGTGTCAGCACATCCACAACACTTTATCCATCATCAGAACTTTCTGATGGGAGTTTAATGTGGAACTGTTTCTTCTATGATTGTCCCATGAGGCTCTCTAGTCAACTCTTGTTTTCCTAACGCCATTTCCTTCACCAAATGCATTTGGTTCCCATGATATCCTGGCATCTGCCAGTGCATTTCGAATTGATAGAAGATGTAACTTCTATTTGTCTCACCAGCTGATGGCAACAACCTTTCTTTTATACTTTTTAAAATTTACAGTTCAATCAAATTACGTGTATAGCCTTATTCACTCGCGCTTATGACTGTAAATGGTGTCTGATGACATAATGACAGGAAGGCGAATATAACAGAAGCAAAACATTTTTTTGTCTTTTTTGTTTGTTTGTTGCATTGTTATCGCAAAAGGTCGTTATGTGTTTATGCTGATCTGAATCTCTTTCTTCATAAGAACGCGAGAACTTGCATGAGTGCAATAAGGGTTTCAGGTCGTGTGTGAAATAAGTATTTATTTTCGGGACGGCATAGCAACAGTAAAATCGCTTCCTAGACTGAATGCGAAATGTCAAACCTACAGCGTTGATGACAGCGAAAACAGGCGAGACAATACTGTGGGATATAATGAGATTGTGTAACGACATGAGCGAATATTATGCCGTTCTCACACAATGCAATTTAGTTGAATGAGACCAATAGAATCCATATCTGTCTGCAACCAAGATTTTATCCGACTTCAACAGAAACTTTTCTTCAAGTTCTTCACAACAATGAAACTGAAGTGAAGGATGGGTGCTGCTTAGACAAGTTTACGTGGTGCCACACGTGGGACTGATGTCACAACACGGTCCTCAGTCCCACCCAGTCACGTTATACCGACACCGGGCCAACCAGTCCTAGTACTGTTCCCTATAGTGTCAGGCGTCTGGCATGGCAGCTGCTAGTCTGCCAGTTTTTAAGTCTTCGGTATGATTCGGCCGAGGTGCGAACCACTGACCTCCCGCATCAAAAGAGGACGCCTTCATTACTAGACCACCGAGGCGGTCAAACTGAAGTGAAAATCTGCGTCTGCACGAAGATTTGACCCGGTGAAATCCAATTTCTTTTCAATTCTCACTGACAGTTGCATAATTTCTTTCGTTCGAATTGTGTCAGGCGGCATTGGCGATTGCCGTTTCTCTAACGCCGGCCGTGCAAACTCTGGTCATAGTATAGGAGGGTTCACATGACCTTTTTCTTTTAGGTCATAGGGGAGTGGGGGTGTTTGACGTCATCGCTTTTCTGTGGGTCAGGTTCGTGAGCGGGGTGTCCTCCTACTCCTCCTCCTCGCTGTCTTACTTTCGTAGCTTACCGAAGTGGAGGAGGTGTGGCGCGGCACATCAGTTTCGAACCAGCTTGCGGCCGCGCCTTTGGGTTCGAAGGCCTGCGCTTTAACCACTCGGCCGCGCGTTTCTCCCACGGACAGTTCCCAGCCACGGACTCGACTAATGCCGGGTTTACACGGCTCGGCCAGGTGATAGGTATTTTAGGTAGAATCTAAAGGCGAAGAAACTTTCTAGAGCGAATTAGGAATTATTCCCCGAAATCAGGGTAATCCCTTCATGACACAGTTGGAATAATTCTTTACCTACTGCCTTCATGTCAGTTGGTCGCTGCGTGTGAACCGAGCATTAGGAGTAAGTAGCACATCTAACACGTACTTGTATCGTCTGTATGGGACCAGACTTCTGTACAGACAGATGTTCCCTTACGCTCTCCTTGAACAGCAGTCGTGGTGCTGACGTTGATGGTGGCGGGAGAATCTTTCTCTTTCCTATTTTTTTTCTGTATCTTTCTTTTTTTCTATTTCTTTTATTTTCTGTCTTCCTGCCTGTAGTTTTCCTTAAGTGCGTTTTGTGATAATGTTTCATCGCTGTAGCTTGATGTTCCTCACCCCCCTCTCGCCCCCTCTCCTGGCATTCTCTCCCGCAATATCTTTCAGCATCTGTTCTGGGAGATGAAATTGGAGAGGGGAAAGACACACATAATACTGATCAATGACCGGGATGATGATGATGATGATGATGATGATGATGATGATGATGATGATGATGATGATGATGGCGGTGGCGGTGGTGGTGGTGGTGGTGGTGGTGGTGGTGGTGGTGGTGGTGGTGGTGGTGGTGTCAATATCATTTTGTCCTCTCTCATCCTCTCCTGCCCCCTCCTCACGTTCGTGACCGATAAAGGTGCCTTCGTGATCCGAGATATCGTCTGTAGGCACTCTTTAGTATCTCTGGTAACCATAGGTGACCAAGC
>SMGT01012687.1:192042-208463 GCA_004794575.1 Lanistes nyassanus
ACGAGTTAACAAAACACACCCCAGATAACGTTGAACGGCGACCTACATTTCACACCTGTCATCTTTTACGGCTTAAGACATTTGTCTGACAGAGCAGAACTGTATGTGGCGTTTGCCTTCGATTAGCTAAAAAAAACGGGGGAGGGGGAGGGAAGGTGGATTGAATGGAAGTGGGGGAAGCCAGTTCACTCACCTTCCCATCTGGGCGTAGGTTCGCGTGTCAGTTCCAGACTGATGCCTGCCGGCATGTAGACATACTGTTCCGACAGTGCCGTACCTGAAACAACCTGGTCCAGGTGTGCGGAGATGTCACGTCAGTTACGTAAGGACACATGCTGGGTCGGTTTGAATGTGACGTATATCCGGTCTGGCTTGGCTGTGGCAGGAGACGATTCTTGGAGTTTGGGACTAAATGATGCCATGGTACGCGCGTGCGTGCAGTTCAAGAGGAGAGAGAGAGAGAGAGAGAGTAGGGGGGGCGACATTACTTTTGGACGACACCAGTACTCAGTGCGACCAACAGCTCGTTGTGGTTGCGCACAGCGCGCTTGCGGCTAGTTGTGGAGGACCTGCTACACGTCAAACAGCTGACAGGCGTTTTCGACCGCGCCTTACGTTCGTGCTGGATGTGATTAACTCTTTCCGACCGCGATTTATTGTACAGCCAGTTTATTCTCTCTCTCTCTCTCTCTCTCTCCATCTATCTATCTATATTGTGTCTACTTGTGATGCACTACTTATCAACGTTAGTGAGTGGGCGACCGAGCTAGTATTTTCTAGAATATAAAGAAAAGAGACAAAAGCAGAAAAAGAAAGAAAGAACGAACGAACGAACGAAAGAACGAACGAACGAACGAACGAAAGCAGAAAAGAAAGAAAGAAAGAAAGAAAGAAAGAAAGAAAGAAAGAAAGAAAGAAAGAAAGAAAGAAAGAAAGAAAGAAAGAAAGAAGCGACAGCACTGCTTTCTGCTTTGCTTCAAATACAAGAGTAGTTTCTCTTTGACCGCAGCTTAAGGTCCCTTGGCCGGTACATGGTGCAGCGCAGGTAGTAAAATTCGGAATCTGTACAAATTAACAGGAAGGTGCCAAAAAGTGTGTTTATCTGCACCTCAAATTCACTTTGTTGGAAGGACTCATTTCGTACGGAGGTTATGCTAAGGAGACAATACGCAGGCAGTGTCATGACATGATAGGTGTACCAATCCCTGTGATACTGTGAATGATTTAATTAAATGGTGAAAAACACCTTCAGTTTAAAAAATTTAAAGACCCACCTTGATAGACGCGATGCCTAATTTCTCTTGCTCCTAGAACGTCATACATTATTTACCAAAGGAGAGAGTATGATAGGCCTAAAGTGTTCCGGGACTAGCTTAACAGTTAAGGATTTTTTTTACTCCTGGCTCGACAGCAACCTCGTGTAACCTTTCTTTTTACTGCTGTCTGATACCATGCACCGTTCTTCTTGTAAAAAAAATCGCTCTTTGAAACAGTTTGACGACGTAATGTTCATTTACACGTTTCTCGTCCAAGTTTTGGTCTACTCTTTCACAGGATAGACTCAAAAGAACCAAGGGTTGACAGATGTGTAAAATGATTCGAAGCCAGACAGGACAAACACGACAGAGGTCGCAATACCAAGGTTTCTACCTTGTAAGTACTACAATTTTTTTTTATTTAAAAATGGACTGTGACGGCAGCAGCTTGGCGTTAGGGTTAAATTATCGTAATCTCCTTTCAGCATACAAAGTGCCTGTTGGACGGTTTTCTCCGTTCATATTTATGGAAACTTTTCTAAGTTATGCATGTGTACGTACTTGGGAGCTTAATTGTGTGTTTGTATCTAAGCGTGCGCTGTGTGTGTGTGTGGTATTTGTGAATACTGCGCGTGTCCGTGCGTGTGTGCCTTTACCGTGTAAAGCTCAAAGAGAAGAAGTTGGCCTGTTCTCACGGCCTGTGCAGAGCAAATTCAGTGAACATATAAATATACACGCTGTATACACGTATAGAAAACGAAAGTGCTTCACAATAGACGTGCTAAGTCCCCAAACTTTGCATACATTACCGTGGGAAATCTTCTTGTGATCAGAAACAATTTCGAGAAATGAACTAGTTAACAAAAAAATTTCTTAGAATGCTTGAGAAAGACGGACAACGTTAAATTTTTCGAAAGGGCGGGAAGGGGTATCATTGAGGGTGTACAGGAATGGAGAAACATTGGGAGAGCATATTCACACACACGCGCGCGCATTACAGGAGCGCGTACGGGCGCTGACATGCACACAATCGTACATTCACACAATAAGCACCACGCGCACACACCCACTTTATCGTTAACGTATCCTCAGTAGCGCACACAAAAGTCCCACCAAGCGTGGACTAACAGGCATATAATTATAATGACAAGACATATAAAGAAGACGTATAATGCACCGGGCACTTCCTCGCGCGCGTACATATGCACATACATTCATTCCCCTGCACCTCAAGAGTAATCCGATTCGTCATAACCAAATAACCAAACGAACAAGCAAACATCTGATAGCAAGGTGCCTCGCAGATCTGAATGGTATATCCTCAGGAAGTCCACAAAGGCCATCACTAATCACCATGTTAGAGCTGTGCATAATACATCAAACACCATCACTAATCACCATGTTAGAGCTGTGTATAATACATCAAACACCATCACTAATCACCGTGTTAGAGCTGTGTATAATACATCAAACACCATCACTAATCACCATGTTAGAGCTGTGCATAATACATCAAACACCATCACTAATCACCATGTTAGAGCTGTGCATAATACATCAAAAATCATCACTAATCACCATGTTAGATCTGTGTATAATACATCAAACACCATCACTAATCACCGTGTTAGAGCAATCACCGTGTTAGAGCTGTGTATAATACATCAAACACCATCACTAATCACCGTGTTAGAGCTGTGCATAATACATCAAAAACCATCACTAATCACCATGTTAGATTTGTGTATAATACATCAAACACCATCACTAATCACCATGTTAGATCTGTGTATAATACATCAAACACCATCACTAATCACCATGTTAGAGCTGTGTATAATACATCAAACACCATCACTAATCACCGTGTTAGAGCTGTGCATAATACATCAAAAACCATCACTAATCACCATGTTAGATCTGTGTATAATACATCAAACACCATCACTAATCACCATGTTAGATCTGTGTATAATACATCAAACACCATCACTAATCACCGTGTTAGAGCTGTGCATAATACATCAAACACCATCACTAATCACCATGTTAGACCTGTGTATAATACATCAAACACCATCACTAATCACCATGTTAGAGCTGTGCATAATACATGAAACACCATCACTAATCACCATGTTAGAACTGTGTGTAATACATCAAACACCATCACTAATCACCGTGTTAGAGCTGTGTATAATACATCAAACACCATCACTAACCACCGTGTTAGAGCTGTGCATAATACATCAAAAACCATCACTAATCACCATGTTAGATCTGTGTATAATACATCAAACACCATCACTAATCACCGTGTTAGAGCTGTGTGTAATACAATACTGTTTACTGTGCAATGCGTACTAGACAAAAAGAGCGTAAGACGATCTACTGTCGCCGTCATATGAGGAAGAGAAAGAATTTTTTCCCTAAGTAGTGGTCGTGAAAAGCCACACGACATGTCACATGTAGCTGCTCGTGAATACGCGACAAAAACAGTCGACAAAACAGGGGACAAAACAGGCTGTCGAGTTCTGCGTACGTGTCGTGAACTGGGGTAGTCCCGAGCCGTTTAGACACTTTTTGGATAACGAAATCTTGCTGGGGTTTACCTTGAACAAAATCATACTACCTGAAGTATTTGAGTAGTGCAGCCTGACGATAAGAGGCAAGCTGTACGGGAATTATATGACACAAACGGGTGTGGCTTTTATCAAGTTTTTTTTATAATAAAAATCCTGTTGAAGTAGAATAGTATTCAATATAAACAGTGTTTAGTGAGGAAGCGCACTTGTTGGGGAAAAGAGGTGTGCTGTACATTTGCATGCTTTCATGGCTCTGTAAGTAGCAAGAGCGAAGTCTGTATAGCATTTACGTAAAACATACAATTACAGTCCCTGTAGCTACATAGTGCTTCTCTACAACTACGCCATTCTTGTCCTAGATGGAAACGTCCCTTCTACGGCAAGTTTCAGTCAGGATGTAGAGAGAAACCCAAACTTTCTATGGCAATGGCCTGTTGTGTGGGTATGAAGTTCACGATGAAGCCACATCTACGCGATGTTTTGTACAGCTACAGAATGTAATTATTATTAAGCTATAGATTGGAATTATAGAACTCTAGAGTGGAGTTATATATATATATAACATATCAGCTAGAGATTGGAATTGTATGTGTGTCGTGCAAATTCTCTTTTTCGCGCCTCATCGTCCCTCTCTTTCCCTCTCAATGTCTCCTTCTCTATCAGCTTCTCTCAACGTCACTCACTCGGCCAGTCACCCACCACCCACCCACCACCCATCGAAATGACCTTTAAAAAATCCTCTCTGTTTCAGCTGGCGTCTGCAGTATCCAGAACCTGACTTTAATATCTCGGACATCGTTACGTAATAATTAAAAGGTAAAGATTGTGATCTGTTTTAAGTCGGGGAGTGGAGCATATAAGACCCCCACTATTCTGTGGGCCAGCATCATGAGGGCGGTACCCGTCTCCTCTCCCTAGCTCTCTCTTTTCCTGGCCCATGACGTCAGGTACCCTTTCCAGTGTAAACTGCAGACGTGCACTACGTCAGCTGCGGCGCACGGGTCTCGAACCAGCATCTTCCGGTTTGGAGACGAATATTGTAACCATTCGATTATCCGCTTCTCCGGTTCTGTAATACGAAGTAAGAACATTTCTGCAGCCCATGAATGTTTGTTCTGCCTTGACTGGGTTCCGTATATTTTGCCAGCTGGCTGGCCACCGATTCCTGTCCATCGACCGTGCATCTTGTCATCTAAGGGAGTATTTATTTGTTATCTGTTTGTATCTGTGCCGTCCTGAAGAAGGGGCCACGCCCCGGAACGATCGACTTCCTGAATCTCAGTTGGCCAAGTTCCCTTTGCTGTACCTTCATAACCTCAAGCCGCAGTCACCTGTTTCTTTTCTTTTACTTCGAAATCTCGAGAGGCGCTTGAAAATGACCATTTCCTCTTGGAGCAAGCGCGCATTTTCGAGCAATTCAAACAGGTGGATACATGAATCTTACTCGGAGTCCGTACAAGTATTAAACTAGACCGACATGGTCTAGTTCAGTTGCTGACAACCTTTTGGAAAGGGACAATCCCACACGTCTGACGCTTCCACTTTCCCTTCCCATCCCTCGCCTTCCTCTAATCCTACTTTGCTCACCTGGCCGGCAAGTCCCGCCGCATGAAAAATCCCGCCAGGTAGAAGTGCAGGGCGACTGAGTTTTTGAACGAAAAAATGGAGGGGTTGGGAGCTAGCAGGGCAAGGGGGCTGGGTAAACTCAAGCGCCAGCAAACCGGTTGATCCTGTACGCTTTTGACAAGAGAGCAAGAGCGGTTCGTGTCGGGTCGCAGCCAGTCGCCTGTGTGTGTCTAGCGAGCGCAACAGGTTGGGAACGACGTGCATACACTTTTATCTCCAGCCTGGATCGCCGCCTCGCTCTCGTGTGACTGGCCAAACGAGAGTTTCGGCATTTCGCAGTTTAAATGTTAGGCGCACGAGAAAGACCCGGCAGGAGGAAGCAGAAAAGGTCGGTGTGGCTTTTCATTAGTCCTAAACCGATTGATTTACTGTTATCTCGGTCTTGTTTAGTTACAGTAACGCTGGTCCATATCTTTGGTTCGAACTCAATGAGCAAACGAAGGTTATTCTTCTCTCTGAAATGCACTGCCTATTCTTTAACGGAAAGAATTGACCAAAAAAATTGTGTCACGGAAGTGGGGGCGACATGTTGCAACAGCTGTTTGTCATGATGATCATGTAGTCTGGCCCAACCACACTGTTGCAGACGACATTTTAACGACGCAAAATGTCACGTTTGTCGATTGTGGAAACTAATGGTTCGATAAATTGTTTACTGAGTAAACTTGAAAGTTTACACTGTCTATATTAACGATGTTAATGCTTGCGAGAACAATCCAACTTTTATGAAAGATTTGGGGAAGTAAACTGTCATTCGCTGTATTTCTTTGTCGTTTTCCTACACTGCTACAGTGAACCATAAGAGTACGTCACAGCGGTGTTAACTGGCCATTAGTGGTGTCACAGGCAGAAATAATTGGATAGGATCATTTCAAGGTTCGCCCTAATCTAGACAAGCAATCGGTTGTCAAAGACTATATCAGATCATTGTTTAATTCATTTGTCTGCATTGTATCCTTTCCTCTCTCCACGCGCGCGCGCACACACACACAGTAAACAGCAGGCTGCATACACAAGCGCCCACCCGCTTACGTGTATAGAGGAAGTGACTTGGAGAGAGAGAAAGAGGACCTCTGTCATGCAAATTACGAAAAGAGTCAAGTAGGTATCTCTGAGGTTTGCTACAACGTTCTGTTTTAGGCAAGACCTACTTACTGCTGCGGGCACTAAGTACTGAACCATCCCATTTGCCTGTGACAAATTAACAAAACACTCATAAAAGATTCGTCTGCTGTGTAGTAAGCACGACTAGGACACCCGAATTTTGCCGTCACAGAATCATCGCTCCGTCCACCCTTCTATGCTTGATTCCACCCCCACCCCCTCCCCCCGCTTCTTGTCCCGACACACTCTTCAACCCCCACCCCACCCCCTGCCAAGTAACCGTTCTGTAGGGTGTCAGCGTTTCTTGCCACCAGTCCCTGTACATGTGACTAATAATAGTAACGGTCCAGGTGGATAACGTCAGCGTCAAACCTCGAATCAAGATCAAATGCGCCGCAAATCGTGTGTCATTCCGGGAAAACGCGCTCACGCATACATGCATGTCTGAGCACACCCACGCACGTACACGCCTGCACTCGTTTGCACGCGCGCATACCCATATGCATTATATTTACACTCGTGACGTCTGGGTGCTTGAAAGGTTACAACCAAGGTCGAAAGTACACCTGCGTGGGCAGACCTCCTGTAACCTCGGCTCAGGTGAGGGCCTCAGCTCCCTTCCCCCTTTTTGTGCTTACGCTACTGTTTACCGCCACGCGCCTATTCACCGTCACAAGACTTCGAGTCACCAATCGTCAGCTGCATGTGATTTAATCGATTTTAACTTTAGCTTGACGGGATTTTTTTAACGACATATAGTAAAGAGGTTGTGCGTAGCACGAGACGATCACAAATATTCTATTGGGAGTAAATTGCAAGCAGCTCATTACACATCGTCTGTCTGTCTGTCTGTCTGCCCGCCTGTCTGCCTGCCTGCCTGCCTGCCTGTCTGTCTGTCTGTCCGCCTGCCTGTCCGCCTGCCTGCCTGCCTGCCTGTCTGCCTGTCTGTCTGCCCGCGTGTCTGCCCGCGTGTCTGTCTACTTGCCTGTATGTTTATATACGTACTTGACACCTTCATTAGAAATATCTATCCCTTTATTATAGTAGTTTCCAGTTGCTACAACTCGTAATATAAACACTGTTTTCATTCGATTGAAAGGAAAAAGACGATTTTCTTCCAACAATAAAACCAATATAAACATTAAGTGGGCTGTGCGGATGTCTCAGATCGTGCACGTTCAGTCCGTTTACACGCCTATAGACTTCATGGCTGATCTCCAGAGTTGTTTGAAGGTCCTTTGTGGTCCTAAGTTCAGTTCTAAGAATATGTTTCTCACCGACTCTTGTGAATGCACGAGATCATCGCTGTGTGTACCTTTGTAGACTTCTGTACGCGACATACCGAGAAACAAGAAATTGCCTCCAGCAGGAAAATCAGTCTTTAACAGAGAAACTGCCGAGTGCGTTTGATCCATTTTATTCTAAGGCTTGGGGAATCTGTAGATCACACTCTGCTCGGACACTGACAAAATTAAGCAGGACTTTGACGACGCGGCGAAGTCGAAATATATATCGGGTATATAGTTAGAGCGATCGTCTTTAGTAACAGTTTTTTAAAAAAATAAAATCGGTGGAGGGATTCGTTCAAGTTTTCTTTACTGAGATTGTAGCAGACAGTTTCCGGATCCACAAATGCTTTAATCCATAAATAATTAGAATTCTGTGTTCGTACTCTCCAGGCAGTTTTTAGTTCTATCCTTACCAAAGCTTTCATTCGACTTTCTCAAATCATATGTGTCGCGCTCTAGACTATGGTCAAGTACAGGGTTTTGGCACCCAGAACCTTTGACCTTTATGTGTGAGCCCGCCTGGCCGTAGACACTTCCGGTCTGCAAGTCTCTGTGCTGAAATTTATTGCTGATTCCAACAATAAGCAACGTAATCATGAACGAGGCGTGGACAGCTTTATTTCAATTAGGATTAAATATATTCATTCACCAGTTGTTTATTTTTAGTAGAAATATATTAACAATCTTCGGCACAAAAAGTTAAATTTCTTGAGTGTAGAAAGGGTCGCCTTGCCATCACACGCGGTTTTCGTGCTTGTAAATAGACTTTTGGGCGCAATACCTCATTCTTTACCAGAGACAAGACACAAAGGTGTGACACCCGATCTAGCCTGCCGTGTTCTAGAACGATGACAGCCATCTAAAGTCAATGAGCGATCAAGTGTGGCACAACTAAATAAAACGGACCGTTTCACACCCACAGCTAGTTGCCTGGTTTTGTAAACGATCGAAGTACATATCACAGAACGGTGTTGCTTGAGACAACGTGCTGCCACACGTGGGACTGTTATCGCAACACAGGCTTCTGTCCCACCCAGTGACATTACACTGATACCGGACCAGCCAGTCCTAGCACTGTTCCTTATAATGCTAGGCGTCTGGCAGGGCAGCTACTAGATTGCCAATTTTTATGACTCGGACGGGGCGCGAACCAGTGACCTTCCGTCTCGGAGGCGGACCCCGTTAGACCGTTAGACCACCCAGGCGGTCACACCAGCAACCGGAACTGTGCGCATCACAGATATATTTCAGCCTTCAGTCCGTGATCGAGGTGATACATATGTACGTGATAGAAAGAAACCTCTAGAACAAAATTTAGGATTGTCCCAGCTTGCAAAAAAAAGTTTTGGCAATATTATATTACAGCACTGTCCATTGTACAAGTATTCCAAAGTAAACTAGATAGTTGTTCATCATATCGCTGTGCTAGATCAAGTTCTGCTTCTGTCTGACAAAGGCCTCCTGGGGCGGGACTTTTTCAAGATTAACTACACGAAAGTACGATGATGCACATCGTTCTTTGTTGAGTTATGAAAAACTGAACCGGTTTCCAACACCAGCCGCTCCTTGCAAAATACAAATGTTAGAAGAGACGCAAACGCGTGTTGCTCTCCCGCAAGTCATGCGAGCTGAACTTGTGAGAAAGAATTCTTAAAAAGCTGTGGTGGTCAAAAGAATTTAATACGGTTATGGAGTGACAGTTCCCGATAGCTTGATTTACTGGTCTTGGCTATGGTCAGAGAGGCTAAAGGCCAGTATGTGGAAGTCGAGATTATTTTATCTTCTAGCTAAAGTTACGCTACATCAGCATTTCCGGAGAAATGAAAACCTTAATCCTACCGCGTAGTAAACAAGCAATACAGTCATACGTATTCGAGGGTTTTATCAGAGGGCAAGCCGTATGCATGTCTGTAGGGGAAAAAAAACCAAACTTTTAGGCACCTAATCCGGAATAAATCTGCCCTCGGCCTGTTCACCGAGGGCTCAGGGAATTTTGTTCTGAAATCACGCGATTAGCACTCGATCTCCGGTAGTTTGGGTTGCTACATGAAGCTATACCAACGTGCATTCATGTCCACGCGCGCGAACATGAATGCCAGCAGTGATTTTCCGTAATCCTGTGCTCGCATGCCTAAAGCACGTTTAATGCTGCTTTTTCAAATGAAGACCGTCTTTTCAATGGTTTTTTTTTCTTCTTCTGTGTCTAGACGACTTGCCCGTGCGCGACAGGAGTGGTTGGCCTCATTGTTCAGCACCTCTCTTGTGTGAAGAACGAAACTTGTTGGCCTCCACTTCCTTATATTTGAGGGAGAAAGAGAGAAAGAGGAAATGCGAGTAGGTGTTGCTGAGTAAAAAAAAATTATCCTTTGGAAAAGGATGCGAACTGGATGACTGTATTACTCTCTCTCTCTCTCTCTCTGCAACTTCTGCTACAAATGTCCTACGTCAAGCAGCTTCTCTTTTCAGGATGGCAAGACAGGACGATGAAAACTACAACGAAAACGATGATGCAGAAAGAAGATTAATTCTATTTTTTCCTCTCGTTTGCGGGCCCCTTTTCTCTCTCTTCACTCAATATCTTTAAAAGCCATCTGTTGCAGCCATTTCTTGACGTCACCATCGATCTTACACTTGCATTAACCCCAGTCGGAACTTCTCGGAATTTAAGTAACAAACTTTCTCTGTGTTGTTTGTGTTCTCAGAAACTGAAACTGGTTTGCGGTTGTAATCGCAGCCTCGCACGGCTCCACTAGATAAAGCGGAACAGCAAAGTCTCAAATCTAAATGAAGTTATATTCCTCTTGAGATCGTCGGTTCAGACACAAGTTTTCACTACATAATATTTGTAACTGGGTGAACATATTGTTGGTAGTTATTGCACCGATGTTTCCACTGATTAATCGTGCTGTGCGGGACCGCCATTTACGCAAGAAGCCGCCCAAGGGCCGGCACGGGAATAGACTTCGATCTCTGATGACTTAAATAATTACAGCCAGTCTCGCGTTTTCTCGTTCCGGACGCAACGAGGCTGGTGCACAACTGTCGCCACGCGAATATCGATCTCCCTACTCGTCCAGAATGCACCAATTGCGAGCAGATTTGCTTCCGCTAACCGTGGAATACATCAGTCAATGTCTTCATGGGCGAGGGTTGAGTTCGCGTCCACGATTCGGTTGACCTTTCGGTAAGTTGCCGACCTTTCACTGTCCTGTCAACTTTTGCCAGTTTTGATCTGTCTCTAGGTAAAGCCCCTTTAATTTACTGTAGCTGTTCGCAACAGTTGTCTCTGCTTCTCTGTTCTAACTGAACATCGTCGAGAAAAGAGTGAGGCGATTGTTATGCTCGATTTCTTCTCAGAGTTCACTACGAGCTTCGCTGTCCTCGTCCGACAAAGACCTGTGGTTTATTTATAGAAACTGATTTTTTTCGGTCATGTGTCCTTTACTGCACGGATTGCAACTTTCGACAGGGTTTGGTTTAGTTTTTCTTCTCGAGCTTTTAACAATCAGCTCCACTGAAACTGACTGAATTGTTGTTTGAAGTCACACCCTAACCCTCACTAAACATATAGTCAATTCACTGCGCCAGCGAATGATCAGAACTGTCATTGCTCAAAAGTGCTGTGTCTTAAGATGTCTTCATTTTCTAGACAGCGTATTCAACCTCTCGTCGTCCGGAAATTTTTTTTTATAATATTTAAGAATAAGAGGAGTGAAAGCAATTTACAAAATTGCGAACAGTAACAATTTCAGATCTTTAACTCGAAGTAAGCTCTAGACCCAAATTAAATTTGAACCACATCTTAATTTATGAGTTTTCAGTGATCCCGCATAAACCTTCCCCATCTTGCATTATCTCAACCACTGTTACCTGATCTGACCTGCGCACATAGCACATGACTTGTTACAGACGGTAGGCTAGAGACCCTAACTGGTCCCATGCCGAAGTTGCCGAACAGTCGTGCAGGTAACGCTATGACGTGGCTGGATTTGCTGCTGATCGAAGCAGGAGGGACACCTAGCGGCTGGTCTGTGCATCTCAACCGAACCCTGGAGTGGTTTTTTTCCCGCCTCGAGCTGAGCCATAACAGGTTTCAAGGGACATGTTGGTTTGCTAAAAGTATGTTCCCTTTCGTGAATTAAGCCTCTTTTTTTCCACGTTGTGCACACCAGTCAAGTGAGTGAATGCTTACGTGCATGACTGATTGTGCGAGAGTATCGCGTGCGTGTGTGCGTGCGTCCCTCGGGTTCACTCTCTCCGCACATGCGTACAGACGTACGTGAGTCGTCCGTGCGTATCGCCGTGCAGTCATCGATTCTTACCACCCACCCGCCCTCTCGTCTGCGTACAAAGAGCGACTCACTTCGTCACGCCACAAAGTAGGCCGCGGAGCAGTGAACCGTGAACATTTAAAAAAACGCCTACGTGTCGGCTTTTAGCGATTAATGAGACTCCGTGGGAAGCTGGCTGACGGCGAACACTTCGTCATAACCACGGACATGGGGAGAGGGAGGGAGAGAGTCGAAGGGGGAGAGTGTGTATAGACCCCGTGTGTGCGCTTGTGTTGATACAGATACTAAATTTATGTGCATCTGTGCACTTTCATGCACGCACGCACGCACACAGAGGAATATATACCCCCTCCCCCCCACACACACACACGCACATACACGCACGCATGGCACAACCATACAGACTGCAGTCCTCTTTGGCTGTGGGTTGAAGAGGACGACATTTTTTCAAGCTTCCAGCACGTCCAGTATTGTTTCGGGATCTGGTTGGTATACCAATCAGATATAAACTTACTCATCTTATGACCACATTGAGTTTTCGTCTGGACCGCGTGGTTGTAAACAGTGACCTCTTCCAGTCACCCCCGCCCTTCAGCCTTCAGTATGCACGCGATGCTAGTGTTTGAATTTAACGTAAGGGTATGTGTATATGATATGTTTGCACAGCTTGTAAATTAACTGCAAATTAACTGTAAGTTAACCGAAGGACTCGTTTATGAAAAGTGATTCAAGATGTTAGCTGTTTACTGTGTCTATACTCGCTGCATCTGCAGTAAAACATAATAAACCACATTGCAAGTAAGTAAGCCAGACATAAGAGGTTCACTGTAAACAAGAAGTGTTCAAGTTGGAACACTTATTTTGTTACGGAAACAGAACGCTTTTTACATTGATCTAGAACGCTTTAGATGTGTTGGTGCTAAAATAGTGTATATCAGTGTTCTATTCTGTGTTCTCGAGAGTGTTCAAATGGCCGGAAAATGTGTAAATGGTATTCTGTCAATGTTCCAAATATATATATATATATATGATCTGCATGCTTCGTGTAACTTTCATGTTCATTTTCATGTTCATGGTTTGTCTTCATTCTCATCTTTGTACAGCAGACAGCTTCAACTAAAAATAGCGCACATGCCGAAAATCTCGATCAGGCTGTGGACTTTCAAACTTCGCAAAAGTTGGATCGGTTGTTGATTTGGAATTATGAGCAATTAACATTCCTTCTCTGGTTCAGTCCATCATTCCACGGACTTTGACCAGCCTACTACGACTAGCATCAAATTTACCCCACAAACACGCCAAAACATTGTCGGAGTCATGTGGTCAGATGAGAAGGCATATAGTTTTATTAGTGTATGGTTTTAAGTGAGTTTTAGTGTAAAATGGGAGCTTTAGTGCTGTTTTTAATGCCCAAACAACGACACTTCTTTGACACACCACCACAACCACCACCACTACCGACGACGACGACGACGAAGACAAAAAAATTAAATAAAACAAGGATATAACCCTGGCCCTCCATCACCTTTGACCTGTTTCTTGTTTGTGCTGCAAATGGCGAGGGAGAGCTTAGTAATTTGCTGTAACATTTTCGCCCATGCTGAATGTTGAATGCTGCTACCCACAAATGCATGAGACAAATATCCATCTTACGCGGGTATCCACTTACATGATATACACCCCACCCGCATCTGCTGCTCATTCTCTCCCCGTGTCTTGAGCTGTGCATATCCACAGGAAAGAACGTCCCATCCCTGGCGGTTGTAACCATCGCGAATTATATGGAATCCATGGTTGCAGGTCACTGCGCTCTCAAGCCCCACCCCCATTCTACCGACCCCGTTTCTTTTCTCGCGTGCCCACATTCTAAACCATGCTGTCCCTTACTTTGCAGAAGCAGAGCAGCATAGCTGGGAAAGGTTTCGCTGTTTACCGAGGAGCAGGACACAGTTCAGCAGCCCTCTCTCCACTTGTCCTCCCCTGTGCGACAAGCTGCCACCGCGTGTTTTTCTGTCCCTCTGGGAGAGTGCTGTCCCCTTCGTCAGCCAGTTTGGTCTTCTTTGACCCCAGCTTGTTTAATTGGTCGTCGTGAGTCAGCGCTCGGCGTCTTCTCGGTGTCTGAAGGATGGCGGGAATGGCTGAAGAGTTCATGACCAACTGGCGGTCACAGTTCTTCCGGGAGAGGATCGTCTGTCAGATGTGAGTATCGTGCTCTCACTGTCTCCTCCCTGTCTCCCCCACTTTCCTCCCTACGGTCTGTCCTGTGTGCACGTGCTGTCGGGAAGCATGGATATTTGTGGTTGTGGCTCGCGCGCGTGTGTCTGTCTGTCTGTCAGTCTGTCTCCTAGCATAGACGAGTACGTGACAGCGGGGAAAAGAGGGGTTGCGGAGGACAGTTTCTCACCTGTAGGACTGTGCCTAAATTTAACATTTTGGAGTCATCTGTCGAACCGGTGATGTCGACTCCAAAGGGAGGTGTCACGACACATTAGTGGACGACCTGCCCTGATGCAGCGACAGGCTATATACACAGTGAATGGTGTCTGGTCCCAATAAACGATGATGTGACGTATTCTGAATCTGTACGTGTCTTTTATATTTTTTAAAATAAAATTCTACCAGAACGCAGGTTTTTTGCATAACTCTGGTCCCATTCAGTATAGGACTGTATTTGTGAGCGTAGAATTTCATTTTTCGTTGTACATTCGATTAAATCAAACTGTGTAGGGCTGCAGCACAGTGCATAGTTTTGCATTTAATACAAGGATATGGAAGGATTAAACCCCCTTTAAATTCTAACACCTTTGTTGGTGCGCGCTGAAAGAGCTGAATGAGTCAGTATTGAAGTTTGCCATGTCTGCTGTTGGGCTTGGTGTGAATTAACCCTCCACGTGCTGTACGTCATGTGATCATCGTAGATGCGAAGTGTGGCTGACGATGATGGACGCTATCTTCTTTCTGATGTTCGTGATAGTGGCTGGCAGGGTTTCAAGTTTTTTAAGGTTTCGAAAAATAGAAAGCCATTAATTCTATCCTCCCAAAACCTTGCGCAGGACCGGTTTCGAGCTGGTTCAAGACGTGAAAAAAGTTTCAAAGCGTTTCAAAATACCAACATTGAAGCGTGTAAGCCGGGCCTAAAGTAGTTTGACAGAACATCCCCCTCCCCCCCCCCACATCCCCAGCATGCAGCGTCACGTAGGCCGATAGTCTGAAATTATCGGCCTGTCGCTGGGACGCCAGCTAATATCGGCCCTGAACCTTGGCCCACGAAACAAGACTACATTTGTATAGGATGACACCTCGTAGTACACTGGAAGTTGTGGGAAGCGGGTTAGCTGATTCAGCCATGTTCCAAATGTCACCGGACCGCTGCCTGCGCATGCGCGACCTGTAACACAGCAGTTTAAACCTACTGAGGGGGGTGGTGGCGGGGCGCGGGACACAGTCCGGTTTCTCACTGCACCCACCTGCCAGCAGCTGGAAATACGTGTAGCTGCCAGTTGTAACTGCCCTCGGCGCCATCTTTAAAGATGCCACGAGCATGGAAAGTTCTTCAAATGATTGGGTTCCTGTCATCACGCGAGATGCCTATTCCCAACATTTTATTTAACAACTTCTATTTATTCAGTTTGTTCCGTCCATCCACTGGTTGGTTGGTGGGTGGGTGGGTGGGTTGGTTGGTTGGTTGGTTGGTTGGTTGGTTGGTTGGTTGGTTGGTTGGGTGGGTGGGTGGTTGGTTGGTTGGTTGGTTGGTTGGTTGGTTGGTTGGTTGGTTGGTTGGTTGGTTGGTTGGTTGGAACGTCAGGCCATCAAGGAAGGCTGCCTCAGAAGCTTGTATTATGATGAGCTCCGAACTCGTAACAATAAAAGTCTGGGCGACAAATCTACGTCACTGCTATCCTGTCTACCGAGCAGTCCCTTCACTCCACTGGTTACGTACACACGTGCATGCCTTCATTCACTCATGCAGAAAGAAGTTAAAACCTTGACACCACATTAGTATGCATGGCTTTACTTACGTGGTTGAAAAAATAACTGCCCATTGAAGAGCTGCGAGGGCATATGTTAATGATGCGGTGACGTGGCGATCTCTTTCTCAACTGCACCAAGGTGACAATTTTAGTGTTGAAAGACTTGCATCTCGTGAAAAACAGGCATCTAGTTTTTCAGAATAAGTATTTTGTAATTTAGGGATTGAACACGACATGGGAACCCTTTTGCATATATGCTAGTCTTTTAAAAGGTGCCATTTCTTAAATTTAAAACGAG
>SMGT01012687.1:209115-230492 GCA_004794575.1 Lanistes nyassanus
GTTGTAACTGCCCTCGGCGCCATCTTTAAAGATGCCACGAGCATGGAAAGTTCTTCAAATGATTGGGTTCCTGTCATCACGCGAGATGCCTATTCCCAACATTTTATTTAACAACTTCTATTTATTCAGTTTGTTCCGTCCATCCATTGGTTGGTTGGTTGGTTGGTTGGTTGGTTGGTTGGTTGGTTGGTTGGTTGGTTGGTTGGTTGGTTGGTTGGAACGTCAGGCCATCAAGGAAGGCTGCCTCAGAAGCTTGTATTATGATGAGCTCCGAACTCGTAACAATAAAAGTCTGGGCGACAAATATACGTCACTGCTATCCTGTCTACCGAGCAGTCCCTTCACTCCACTGGTTACGTACACACGTGCATGCCTTCATTCACTCACGCAGAAAGAAGTTAA
The DNA here is from genome assembly GCA_004794575.1 of Lanistes nyassanus. Lineage (NCBI taxonomy): Eukaryota > Metazoa > Mollusca > Gastropoda > Architaenioglossa > Ampullariidae > Lanistes > Lanistes nyassanus. The sequence continues at coordinate 209,518 of SMGT01012687.1, forward strand.
AACCTTGACACCACATTAGTATGCATGGCTTTGAGGTGAGAGAAAAGAAGTAAGAGAGAGAGAGAGGAGGGGTAAAGAGAAAAAGAGGGAGGTGGAGGGTCAGTCTTTGAGGTTGAGACCAGTGGGTGCCATGGTTCCAAAATGGGTAATGAAGTAGGATTCCATATTCTTAAGGTCAATGGAATTGCCCTTCATTTTCCAGATACCACATACCCTCATGTTGTCGGCTGTGTGTGGGGGTGTGCTGAAGTGACGTGCAACTGGTGTGTTTCTGCGGTGTTTAGTGTCAGCTAAATTCTTTTCTTTATTTCTAGCGCTCAGCGAGATTGTCCCCCTTCGTTGTCACGAACAGCGTAATGATGGCGCTGCTGAATTTAACCCTCACCGAAGTATCCCCTGCTCTCTCGCACCCACACACCACCACCCCTGATACTGATCTTCCACTAAATCCCATCGGCGTCGAAGAGATTTATAGTCACCGTTATTTTCAAGGCTACAGCGAAACAAGGGTAGAAATTGCCCGTAATCCCGTCAAAGGCGACAGACGGAACGTTGGGATGGGTTTAAACTTAGGAATCACCTTCTAAAAGTGGTCGACTCAATGGCTCGCTGACTCGCCCGGAAGGGGTTGACAGACCGATGTCAACACAATTTCAGAAGAATTTACAGCTAAACCCCACCTCTATTCTGTCACCATATCAGAAGTCGGAACGATTTAAGGAAGGGGAACAACAGAGAGTTTTCTCCTCCCAAACAATTACATCTGCGCAGAGGGAAACGTTAATTGCGATACGCACTTGCCGAAGTTTAAAACTTGTCTTGACCGGACAAATGTGCGACGTATTTTGCCGAATCTGGGCCAGGTTGCACGGGCCGGAGTTCTATCGTACAGATGCATCTAAGACAGACTGACGGGCCTTTCGCCCGCTGTTACGATCGGGAGGGCAAATACGAATATCCATGCAACCCAGCTCTGGGTATATATATATATATATGGCTATGTGCAGGGGGCTGCAAGGACCTACGTGTTGTTAAGAAAAATACTTAAACCAACAGGAGACATTTTGTGCGCACGAAAAGGCCAAATTGAATAATCGTAAAGATGTGTCAGGTGTTTGTCATGCGCAAACGCATAGTGTACACAAAACGCAGAATTATCCTTTCATCGCGTTCAAGTGCAGAACATGCACAAAGGGATTGGTTGGTTGTCGCTTTATGTCCCGCCGCAAACGATCGAGGTACATTATCAGGACGGTGTTGCTTAGACAACGTGCTGCCACACTGGGACTGCTGTCGGAACACACAGTCCCATTTAAATTATACTATTACTGGGCTAACTAGTCCTAATACTGTTCCCTACCGTGCCAGGTGTCTGGCAGTGCAGGTACTGCGAGGTGCAAACCACCAACCTCCCACCTCGGGAGCGGACGCCTTAACACTTGGCCACCGAAACAATTCCACAGAGAGCAGACGCGCGTTGGTCGTGCATGAACGCAAAACGATTTTTCAAGCGATCGAAGACCACACGTTATTGCACGCATACGCCATTGCCAGATTCTTGAAAAAGAGGAGCCGATTTATCATGCGAAATTAACACCCCTAAATTTCGTGCGCTGTGCGTGTTTCCCTTGCGCGCAAAATGCGCGGTTTGATCCTGGCCAGTGTGTTCCGCAGAACTTGTGGGACCCTACTGGCCCGCCATCTGTAGCCGTCCTCTTTCTGATCACGTGTTACCCCGAAGCACGCAGTAATGACGACTTGATACATGCCACGTCTATGACACATAGCGGACAGATATGCCAGGTTTGCGAGAAGCTCAGTTAGACACAATGTGTAAGCACGCGTGTGCGTGCGTGGATCCAGAGAGGAGCAGGGTTGAAAAGTGGCTGAGGGAAACGTGTATGTCATGAAAGGTTAAGAATTTAAATTACAATCTGTAGGACACACGTCAGTACATCCTGTGCCTTCGATCCACGAAACGCGTTATTGTCTAGTGCATAATTTCTGTTGCAGAACGCGCCTTATGCTACATGACCACTCGGTATATACCAGTCAGCCCTGGGTTTTCTCTCTCCCCCTTCCCCCCTCTCTCGATCTCTCTCAACCTTAGTGTACACATGTACAAGGGAACAGAGTCTGTGATCATACATGTCTATGCTGGGATGTAAGCTTTAGTATACATACGAATTTCACACACACACACACACCCTCGATGGTGCGTAACACTCACATCTGCCAACTTGAGATCGCCCCTGCAGATTTTCACAGGTGATTTTTTTGTTGTTGTTCTTGGGTGGGCTGTGACACGTATGTCGTTAATACGCGCTTGTCATTAATACAGAAAGTCGTGGCTTCGGACCCCCGTATTTAATACAGATATTTTCTCGACATGTGGAGCCTGTCACTGAGCTGGCTGCCGGGCGTTTGTTCAGGATGTTTTGGCTTCCTCCCCTCCCCTCCCCCCCCCACCAACGCCACCCTAACTACCCTAGCTGTTTTACCAGCTGTCCCCCGCCCCACTCTCGACACGAGATAACCTTATTGCCTGTATAGTATGTGGCAACTAAACAATCCTATACTTTACCCTTGTAAGGGTTACCCCGCTTCAGGGGCCTTATCTTTGGAGTGGCTTAGCTTTTCACTCAATTATCTTAGGAAGCAGTGGAGGGCTTAACTGCGGGCTTTCGCATACACTATCAGTCCATGCGTTGCGTGCACCTTTGTCTGCCTTTTCACTCATAAAGGCGGTCTTTTATGAGGCTTTATAAATTGTTCCCCCTGTGCATTTTTGTGCATCTTTATGAATGGAGTGAAAGAAAGCCTCTGCAACCCAAACCAGATCTGTTTGTTGGCGGAAAACGTGATATTTTAGCAGTTCATTGCCGCGCACGCGCATGATCTACTTCCCGTCAGCGCAGTGACCATTTCTGCGCATGCGTATCTATTTCTTCACAGGTGCGTACGTTTGGGTTACGTCGATCGGTACAGACTTCAGTAGCCGACAGTGGTTCCCTCTAACCTAGCAGTTGGTGGAACTTTTTTTTTTTCAACGGCCACACGGGTTTTTTTTAAGGAAATGGGAGAAAATAACAATCGATATAAGTATATTTAGTGAAGATCGACCGATCGAGACATTCCTGCCAAATTTAATGTTTATTCTTAAGATGAAGATGCCTGCTGACTGGTGAGCAGAACGTCGAAGACTTTATTTAAGCGATAAGAGAACACGCACGTACACACACACACACACATGTACGTGCGCACCATGCAGCGGGCTTTGTAGTAGTGTAGTTGTACATGGGAGGATTAAACCGTGCGCGTCGGTGAACGATCAAAAGTACTTACCATTTGACGATTTGTATTCTTTAACTGCACATTCGTTCCGTACAGGCTCGGGTTCACCCCTGCCCCTTGAGATCTTAAGATCTAACCTCCACCATAAGGGCCTTCCTGTATTAGGATGCCACATGCACAGTTGACATAAAGATCGACGACTTTTTGTGTTCACAGACAGAGCGTCAAGGCTCATGCGAAGCTTGACCCGCACTCCGAGGACCAGATGGAACGGTTTTTAGCCCAGAACACACCAGAACAACTTGAGGAGTTCATCTTCAAACAAGCTAAGGGCCGGGTACGCAACAGCTGTGAACAGAATGAGCATAGTGCCACACCTAAATACATAGGTAGAAGTACCGTCGACAGTCTGTCGAACAGGGACTAATAAATCACCAGGCCCCATAAACATGTAAATGGTACAAAATTTATTTCCGAATAGCACACTTTTTTCTGTCTCTGAAAACATAGGGTGAACTAGGAATAAGCTATTTGCTCCTGTGACAACCAAATAACTATTATTACCAAATAAAAAGTGAAAAATAACTTACTTGGTTTTTGGGCATGGGAAATTCAAGCAACTTATTCCTGTGATGGCGGTTATTCTGGAATAAGTAAGCTATTCGGGTTTCTTGCTTACGGGGCCCAATAAATTGAGAAGAATAGAGGAGGAGACTTCTAGGATACAAAACAATAATGTAATACTGTTGTAGGGACTGATAGGGATGATGGAGTGGGGTTGGAAGGAAAGGGGTAGGTAACGTGGCAGAAATAATTAAGATATGAATCCTGAGTTCGGCAAAATGAAGCCAGAGAAACCAAAGTAAGGAGCATGGTTTATGCTCACATCTTCATTGTCATAGTTTTAGTTAATTTCTTTATTTCATTTCATGTCTATATCACTGCTGTATGTCTGCACTGATTCATCGCTTGAGTCCTCTGGTTGTGCCCACAGGAGGATTACCTATCATTAACAGCAGATCTGCTGCTTCATGCCAGACAAGCCAATGCCAGAGCAGAGATTAAAATGAGTAAGTTACTCCAAGTTGCTCTGCGAGCAAGTCTGGAAGGGAGAAAAGACTGATTAGTGTTTTACAGCAAACAATCAACTGTTGCCCTATCACAGGGCAAGTAGCAAACCTTGTTAACCGATGACACAAGTATTCTGCTTCACCCAGCAATATCAGGGCAAGTGCCTGTTGCTTGAGCACTTTCATCTGTGGTTCCACTTCCAGTCATTAAAGTGGTTATAAGGCCTGAGAGGTGTTCTAAGTGCACCCATGTAGTAATGTACACATACATGAATGTGATGTTAGCTCCAGCTGAAGGCCAGTCTCACTGGCTTTATCCTATGACAACTTGTTAGAAGAATCAGTGTGCATTAGTTGTAAATACATCTCTCAACAGCCTAACCACTATGTCATGCAGGTTATGAGTACCAGACATTCAGCTCTCACGATGACTCTGGGAGCTCACAGGCTTCAAAGGAAGCAGAGGAGAATGTTCCAGATGGAGCTACTCCTAACGGTGATGCCAAATAAATACAATGGCATTCATTCATGTGGTTCTGCTCTTCATTGTATGCCAGTAAGTTCACTTGTACTATGACCCATGTTGTGTTATGCCAGTAAGTTCACTTGTACTATGACCCATGTTGTGTGAAGCTGATAGAGAAATTGTTAAAATGTTTCTGGAAAAATAATTTTTTGTTACAGTCTTGACATTGAAAAGTTAACCTGCTTTCTCCCTGACAATAGGGATATTAAAGTGTACTCATAATTTTTAAAAAGTCATTTATTTCATGTGTTTAAATTTTAATACTTTATTTTTGGTTTGCTAATTTGTATATAATAGATCATACAGTAGTACTAAATACATAAGGATAACACTATCTTTTATTTCAGCTTTTCAGATGGATTTCTCCAGTTCTGTTTCACAAGACATCGAACACATCATCAACAAGCAATGTCACCACAGACCATCACAATCAAGGCACCAGACTGACCACAATTAGCCCCCGGGCGCTGCCCTGTACTTTTGCAACATTTGGCCATGCTGAATCTCCCTGCCCACCCATGCAACCCCGCCCCCCCCCCCCCCCCCCACCAAAAAAAAAAAAGAAATCTGTGTTGTCACTGCGATTGTAGATTATAAAGGGTGGGAGAGGGTTTCGTAGGTTGACTTGAGCTATAGAAAACCTTACAGGGAACTTTCTGGTTCACGTAGCACTTATGAAATACATGAATAAAACCTTGTTAAAAGTTTACTTTCATTTAAACTTCAGACTGAATTACATCTGGTGGCAGGGAGGGTATTTGAGGGAAGGGAGGGGTAACTCCAACATATTTTGTACTTCAGAATTTCCCCTCTTCTTTTTCAAAACGACGAAGTTAGGCAAGATCAAGATGAACAGCTGAAAAACATATACCGTGGTGTTTTCATGCTGTAGGCAAGAGGTCTACTGTCTTGATCATCAGGGGTAATGTTTTGGGCTAGGGTCAAATTAAATACTGCATCAAGAACTGATTTCTTGTCATGGTGTAGTATGGGAGACCACTCTGGCCTGTAATCTGGTATTGGCAGATGACCTCTGGTGCACACAAAGCTGAATTTTTTGTCAGCATTTGCAGTGGATCTCATTTTCAAAATTCTTTTTGTTACTTTTTTTTCAGACATCCCTCACAACACATAGGTAATGAAGACTTGATTGACTTCTGCTTATGTCAGACAACATTTTTGCGTATGTCAGAACATTTTTGCGCATGTCAGAACATTTTTGCTTAAGGTCTGGTTTATAACACTTATTCAAATTGAGATATGAAGATTGCTTAGAAATTGTCTTGGTACCGCCTGTGTGCTAAGTGAAAATGTTGAGTATTGTAATCAAGCACAGTCTACATCCACACTGCATGGAAGAAGTGGCTTTTCCCTTTGGTGTGACCGGTGTTAAGGTGGTGCAGAACTGGGTGTGCAGCTTCTAACTGCCATGCATTGGTTGGCATATACTTTTTCAAATTCAGTCCATGTATTTTCACTCAGCAATGTCAGTTTTGCTGCTGATTTGAACCTTGCTTTGCTACGCTATTCCCATTGCCTTCTGTGACTGTCCTGACCACGGCTGACATTGTTTTTTTGGTCTTGTTAAAAAGACAGAAAAACTGAGGCTCAATGAAGATATTTAAAATGTCAAAAGGGACAGCTTCAATGGGCACTTCACATTGGTTGTGAATTTTTAAAAAATCATCCTTGAAAAGGTTAATGTACAGAAGACATAGTAGATGACAAAAGTTTATAGAACTTTGCTTCCTTGCTGCACCAAGTCTTGATTGTTTCTGTGTTGTAAATATTTAACAGGTATGTTTTCATTGTAAAATTCTTGTTCCCAATATTATTTCACTATGGCAGTGTACTTTTGTCATCCCTATCCATCTGCTGTTCTCAGAAACTGTAAAGATGCATTCCTCACATTTTGTATTACAACTCTTGTAAGCATGTGTTACTTGTATTTTAAAAGCAGATGGCTGATATCCACAAACATCTGGAAAGCTTACAAGAGACCAATATACTTTGTTAAAATGAAAGATGGGATGACTTGGGAGTGTTTCTTTTAAATGAGAAAGGTGATCCTTGGTAAAATTAGCAATGCATGTTGTCAGGTCATTTTTTTAACCCAAGGAAAGTGTTAAGATTGTTGGATCTTACCTGCTGGTGTAAATGACTTATACAGGATTCAGTCAACAAACACATTCTGCAGTTTTCACACAAATATCACGATACAGTAAATAGGGATGCTGATACCAGTTAATTACAACGAACCTGAGACTTTTGTTCAGAGCACAAATACTTGCCACCATTTGCTGTTTTGCATGTTTCCGCATATGCAGTAACGTCAAAAATGTTCAGAATGAATTTGTAACATGCACATGTATTGCCTGCATCACATCTGACTTCTTAGAATGACAAAGGCATCAATATTTTTCTCATTGGAGATATGAAGATAATCTGCCGTGTGGTGTTCCATTGTTTTGAAAAGTTCTTGAATTTTAAAGAGCTGCAAACATAACTAGTTATGGTACTGCCTGCACTGACAGGTGTAATGATAAAAGTGACAGTTATAAAGATGTTTGTTGCATAATGTTTAGATGTGTGTATTGGAGTATACTTGTTCATGGGGTACATCACATCATTCACACGACTTGTTCACTTCTTCTTCACATCATTCACACGACTTGTTCACTTCTTCTTCTGACCTCAGTTTGTTTCTTTCCCCTTCGCCAAATATTCTGCACGAGTGCGTCAGTGTGTGAATGGTTCCTGTGCATGCAATACACATTCTTTTCTTAGGGAACACCTAATCTTTTATTAACAGCACTTTTCAAAACTGGAATACCTTTGTCCACATCATATGCTTTGAGTGGAAACCTCCCAGACTGAAGTGATCCATTTCCCTTATGCCTTTAGTTGTGATGCCATCTGAAACGTTTGTGGGTTTTGTTGGTGTTCCTCTGTACATACAACTATCTCCCCCTCAAAGTTAAACATCAGCTGACAAGTTGTAAAAGCTATATTTTTTTCTCATTTTTATTTTCTATAGGAAATTACAAATGCTTGGATCTCCAGCTAAATCACACCAGTGACTAAAACTACTGAGAATGTGCCAGGCATAATCCATCAAACTTCACTGTCCATGAACTATTCAGGGAGGAAAAATCCTTAAAAACTTCACTTCTGAAAGAGATCCATGTTGATGCCTTATTGGTGTGTGCTATGATCTGGCTTTTGCTGTTCATGGTTTGTTCACAATGTATGGTCTGCACCATGTACCCTGCCTCTGAAAGTATTTTTACATTATTCTCCCAGATGCTGGAAGTCTAAGACTTTTAGTGTGGAATATTGGTTAATCAGAGAGACAGTTAAGTCTCTAGCCCCGAGGCAGTGTTTGTCCAGTTTTCTTTTTCAAACATGGCTGCCCAATCTACTTAAAAAGCTAACCGGGATTTACATCACACACACTTGAATTTTTAACAGAAGGGATAAATTACAAAACAAAAATACTAAAAAAAAAAAAAAAAAAATTCTTAAAGTGAGGAAATCAAGTTAATGCGAAAATAAGGTCAAAGATTTTTAAAAAATCTATCATCAACAGGCCTGTTTCATAAAGGCTGTCTTAGAAACAGCATAAATAATCTGCAAATTCTACAATCACCACACACAAAAAATAAATCAAGAGATTTAAAATGAGGACGTGGAAAAGCAGTGGGGAGAAGGGGGCAAAACAATCTAACTTCCCGGCACAAAAATATTAAATACACAATCAACCACACATTCATGCAGATGATAGCCTGGCAACACCATGTGCATATTGCTGGATGCTGGGGGATGTGGGGATGATTGGGAGGTGATACATAGGATATAGTCGCCCTGCTCAACATTTCAAGTACTGCAATTTAAGACAGTTCTGAGATGACTGCAGTTCTTCCTGCATTTGCACTGTCTTGCACTGGCACTTCCTAGTCATCTACTGCTGCCAGACCCCAGCTGGCATTCTTTCCACACCCTCCTCCTGGGCCCTACACCTCTGAGCCTGGTTTTCAGGCAGTTCAAAGACTCGCGATCATCTACAACATCCAGTGTAGACACTAGCCATACTGTTCTTTCAGGTCAACTGTACCTGTTATTGTACTTTACCAAGGGAGATCTTACTTTTCTACAAGTTCTGAACTAAACTTCATCTTTCTGGAAGCCTGTGCCACTTTGTTTAATGTACTGACACCACAAACCCCCAAACTTATGGAAACAAAGGGTCAACTGACATATGGACACAAAAATTATGCATCTTTTGAGTACAGGAACTCCTGTGCAAGAATCAATTTATGTGGGATTAGAAAAAATAGATTATTGCATTCTCTTCCTAGTATTGCATTAACATCTTATTTCATTTTGCAGTTGCAATCACCTTATGGAAAACAGCTAGCAAGAGATTTTGCACCAACACTTTTGCTTTTCAACTATTGTTTTGTGTCACTTCAAACTTACTTCAACTTTGGCATACCATTTTTGTGTCTGTCTTTGCTTATGCTTCGTTTAGTGTGCTAAGCATCTGGTAAAACATTCCTACACCTCACATATTTTGAGTTGGTAAAACTATTCTTTCCCAAGATCAGGGCACGGAAGAGCAGTATGGACTGAACTTGCTCACAAAACACTAGTTAAAATACTGACAATTTTTCTCTACTGTTTTCCCCTGCATTTCCATGCATTCAAACCAGACTCTCTTTTTGAGACATGATCACAGGCAAACAACGGCACTTAAACTTCAATTATCCCATTTATGAGAATATGCACACACTCTTCCTGAACTCTCACATGTCAACACGTATGCGACCTTAGCACTGTTCACTTAATAGCAAATGCAACACTTAAACAGAGCTATCTAGAAGTCATTTGGACTGATTTGCTTGCCCCTATCTAAGTCAGGTTGTCACGTGGGAACGCAGCAGTGACTGCACGTGTACGCTACCAAGACCAATGATCTCCTCTGCATCTGTCTGCTTCGCTCACACGTGAAAATCCAATACAGCAGATAGGGTGGGGGGATTACTTGTTCACATTAAAACGTGGACGAGTAAACACTTCTTGTGTTCATTATCGTTCCAATGTGAACAGGATTTGTAGGATGAGGTCACACAGGCACATGCTGAAGGTAAACTAGCTACCAGCATTTCCCCTTTCTCTCTGACATCCTGTCATCGCTCGTCTCGGACCCAACTGATGTAATGTTCTTGAAAGCATTTGCACAGACGTGCTCGAATGAACACAGTTTGGGAGCAGTTCGCTGGATGCCAGAATAACAGCATCAGGTTTCATCAAATTCAGGAAAAAATTGCACTGAGACAAGCAATCTTCACCCATGATGTGTTGATACACTCAGTACTTGCACGCAACACGCCACTCCATGATGTATGAAACCAGCTCTGTTGTTCCTGCGACATGAGTCCCTTTGTTTTCCCCCTTTCGCTGTTACGTGACACAGGGATCAGTGTCTTCAATGGGACATAATCTGCACACTGTGGGGAGGAAAGTCTCGAAAAATCACGAAAATATCTCCAGGGGGGATAAATCTGAAGAAAGCCAACTCCTCTTCAGATGGAAAGCCACAACTTGGGGGGGTGGGGGGAGGTAATGATTCCGGAACAGAAATGATGGTGGCCTCTGTCCTGCCTCCAGTCCACAAGAGATGATTGAGAGAACTACTTATTCGCCTACAAAGGTCACCCTGTCTTCTGCACATGCTGCCGGCATCTTGCGTTACCAGTTCGGTCTCCGCGGAAGGTTCACAGGCATCTTTTCAACTGGAACTGGAAAAAGCCCCCATCAAACCCTAATTGGATTCTTCTATTTGATCACTGAATTTTCATAGCAATTGTTTTGAAACTACTGGCTTACATATTTACAATGTATTTTTGCTCTTAACTGGCTGTATTTATTAACCTGCTAAAATCCTAGTTTATCTCAAGGGTGCGACAAATGCTCATAAAGAAGATAAATCTATAAAAAAAGATGTTTAGCTGCAAATTAAATATACCTTCTATTTAAGAAGCCAAAGATACTTCTGTAATGTCATTTGCCAAACAATTTTCAAGGAAAACAACTCTTCCACACTTCTCACAGAACCATATGGCATCACTAAACTGACATGCACGCTACCAGTCGCCATGCAGCCTACGCGCGCAAAGCGTTACATGAGGTCAATCTGCTGAGCTTATCCAAAGTCATTGCGTTAAGCGTCGCTGGCATAGATGCAGTTCAGCGATGGCTTGCCTTCAACTAAGTGATGTCTGCCTAAACACACTTTAAAGCAAGCAAAATACTTCTGGAATCTGGGCACTGGTCTATCACAGAATTCTGCCTCCCTTTTCTGTGTGCAATTTCATGTTTGTGCCAATGCTATAAATCTGTTTGGTAGCATATGCTGGATTACTATAATTTATAAAGAAATGCTAACATGTTTTCATTCAAACCAACCAACAATGAAAAATATTCCCAAAATTTGACTTGCGAAAATATTTCTCAAATGTTACAATGCACATGGTCTTCCCCTCAATAGCAAAATGGCTCCACTCTGAACAGTCATTCTTCTAGTCTTCCAGCCAAAAGTTTTTGAAAGAACTCTAGAAACGTTGGGCAAGAAGATTGTAAAAGCTATTTTAAACACTCTGTGCTGAGCAAAACACTATCTGGGAGTGTGAAATCTCAAGACCGACCTCACATTTGTTTAAATACTATAAAAGCTTAAGTAAAATATTTATCTTTAATAAAGGATATCTCTAATTTGCTACAAGAAGAAAATTTATTAGTACATGTAACTTGCAATCGCTTTTCGAGAAACCTTTTGATCCTCCTTTCTCTTCCCCCACCCTCCTCCTGAAAGCTGGCTAAGGCCATTCACATGGACCAAATGGTCAGCAGAAAATTTCACTTGACTGCTGCTTTCATGGTTATTTGGGAAGTTAGGGCAATCCCGAAGCCCTCTCACACCATATTCAACTACTGGTATTGCAAGTCCCAGCATCAAGGATCTAAACAAAACTGAAGGCAAGCTATCGTCTGACTGCACAGATGCCAGACTTCTATGCAAGGAGCTTGACGGACAGCGCCACCACGCAGGCACCAGCAAGGACGCAAGGAAGAACACTCCCCTGCCAGACGTCCCTGATCCCAGACCTTTCTTTTTTTCAGGAAGTAGGGGAGGAGGGCAGAGAGAGGGTCATTAAGATTGATAAGCTAGAGGTCACAGAGGCCTTGCAGTGGGCCAAAGAGTGTGAGTACACTGCTGCAGTGAGGCAGGAGCAGAAAAGATTGATGTGGTGATGGTAGTGGTGAAGATTGTGGTGCAGATGTACCAGCAGAGATGCGGTCGGCTGCAGTGGCTTGGTAAGGGCGTCCTCAAAAGAAGCCTGGGTAATCTGCAAGAGTCCATCAACAATCGTGACTCACTGGATGTTCTCTCCCCTCTCAGCAGCTGCTCGCAGCAGAGCAAAACTACGTCAGGGCTATGTTCATCTACTAAGCAAATTCCATCTAGCTTAAGGCAACTAGGCAAAGTCTTGTCATGTCTGGTCCTAAATGAGGGAGCTTATTTTGTAGCTTTCTGGAAAGTTTGGATCAGTTTAAAGTAAATATAATCCACCGACTTATATTATGCCTTGTCAGGGAACTACACTATGATATCTAACACAGATTATTACAGATTATTTTTAAATGCACCAAGAAGTTAAACAGTTGCAATACATTTCAACACAAACATTTTCTTGGGTATAGTTAAGGAGATTTAAAGATCCGAGACTGATATTGAGGCACAAATAATGGTTTTCTTATTTTGAGGGTGGGGGTGGGGAGGGGGCTGCATGGGATGGGAAAGGGAGGGAGGGAGGCAGCAGATAGTGTGTGACCTGAAAGACACTGGGGAAGGCATCCTGACCAACAGATTACGGTGTTAAACATGCGTGGATGGTTAGGGGACAGTTAGACTGCTACAGTCCAGTAAGCATCTGTTGCTTTAAAATTCTGCATAGCGAGAGCACGATGTTTCACTTCTTGAGCGGCCAGGGGAGAAGAGCTGCCCTGGCCATAAACACGAACGCGCGCACAGGCATGCATTCATGCAAAATGCATTTAACAAACACCCCCACCCCCCACAAAAAAAAACAACAGCCATGCAACCCACAGTCATGGAAAGCAATTACGCAGCGCCTGCAGGTCTGAAGACAACTGGTAACAGCATTTCATCATTGTTTGGTAAGAAAAGACCAAAATGTAAAAATGAATGCATTTTAAGTCTGACTCTTTTAGGCCATTTTTTGTCTTCCAAGAAATATGTGAAATGCATAAATGTTAACAGCATAAGAGTAAATTCTATGAAACAATGAAGCACATAATAACTGTTCAATTATTTTTAACAAATCTCAATAAAAAGGACATGAGAAAGTAGTGACAGATCAATTTATACCTTAAAAAGTTTATCCGAAAGTTCCCCCACACACCCCACCCAAAAAAAAAAAAAAAGGAACAGCTCTGTATTAGTTCATTAGGCAATCCGTCTGCCACACCTGGTTCCTGATTGATACTGAAACATTGTTTTTCACCCTTCACCTGCACAACCAGACAATAAAGGTCTCACTACTCCAAAACAGCAGGTAGGCAATAGGTGGGGAGAAAAGCAGTAATCCCATAGTGATGAAAGCTGAACCTCTGATTAAGTTAATACACACAAATCCTTCACATTAGTGTGTAAGACACCATTATGACACACCACTGCACTGGGTGACTCACGCCTGTCCAGCTCACCCATTCGGGAACTAAATCACAATCAGTGCTTTGAAAGCAACTTGCCAAAAACTGTTCTCAAACACAAAATGAGTGCAAGTTCCACTGACAATGAGAGAGCTTATTTCTCACATCCAAAGAGAAAGAGATCATGGGCTGCTACTTGATTTAAAACTTTCCTCACAGAGGTCTTGTGAGGTGGTCATCTAGAAAAGACGACAGGCAGGAGTATCGCCTAGGACCTCTGGGCTAAGAAATGGTTCCCTGTAACCTAATGCCTTAAAAACCCCACCGAGCAACGTTTGTAACCAATGACATCCAGTTTATTCTTGTCCAAGAGGAAAAAATGATACATAATAAATTCCTCAATCAGTTGCTTAGCCAGAAGGGAGGCAAAAGGTCTTTAGAAGGACAATCAATTTCTGACTCAGGGCCATATGCTGACCCCCCCTTCCCCCTTTTCTGAAAATGCCATAATAGTCTTTTTTTTAAAAAAGTAGAAAGGGGCTACTGTCTGAAACCAGCCAACTGGTAATGGTTTCAAGACCAGAGTGCATGGTAGGTGCATGGGTGCGTATTATTATTCTTCAAACCAGCTGCTGACAGTCACTCCAAAAGAATAGTCTATTAAGATTCTGAAGACAATCGCAAGACAACATTCCAAGCACACATGGCCTGCTTTTTCATGTGATGAAAGTTTAAACAGGTCACAGAGAAAAACCAAAACAAAAGCCAAGGCTCCCTCATGTGGAACACAAAGCAAACTTAATACAAAATATGATTCAAATAAGACTGTCAGACCAATTTTAAGAGCTATTCTTGCCCTCAAGCCATTATCAGTTCCAAAATCTGTAGTTTCCCAATATTGCAGGTGCCAACAAAAAATATGCAATTTCAGTCATTTAACTGTATTATTATTTCTATACAAGGGATGCTGGCTTAAAATAACACTTCTCAGTGAGGTTCTGCACAAGAAACTAGATTAACATAGCAAATGAAGTTTCCCACCAAACAGGAACCTAATTTTAGGTATGGAACAGAAGTAATAAGAGATGTTTCACATTTAAAATGTACTCCGTTATAACAGAGAACATCTTAACTCTGGATGTAGATCTACTGCAAGTTCAGTATCGTATTGTCAGAATGCCTACATTTGTAACTTCTGTATCTATGAGGATGTAGTGACACATTTACAGGAAGCATGAAAAAGATTTAATAACCCACTATTGGTGAAAACTATAAGCAGTGAATTAAACTTTCAGCAAGTGAACAAAAACATGACAGACAAAGGTCTGAAATAGAAGCATGAACGATCTTGTCGTGAATACTGTGACACCACCAAGGAACCACTTTTAACCCTTCATTAAAAACAGGAAATGGTTTACAAAAAAATAGTAACAAGTATGTCATAATCCCTAAATGCATCCGTGTTTTTGCACAACCACACAGGCAGATGTGGTTACAGACAGGTACATTTTTTATGGTGATAAAAATGATCTGTACACCTGAGCGTATTCTATCATAGCTTTTACCACCCATGTACTTCCAAATAAGTCTCGTTCCTCCACGTTAGGCACTTCATTCAACGAGGCTAACGATGACAGCAATGGCTGTCAAATGATGACAGCAATGAACTCGCCTATCTGAAAGCTACAAAAGATTTTCCACCCATTATTTGCGCTATTTGAAAGCTACAAAACATTTGCCATCCACTATTTGTGCCCTGAACATTTCTTTGCTCCCTCTTCAAACATCCTCACACCCTTTACGTTGAATCATTAACCTGCAGAGACCATTATTATGCCAGACTGATGTACTTCTATAGAAGTGTTGAATACATCATGGGAAATACCCTCTGCTTACGTGTGCACACATGCAAGTGTACGATCGTGCACACATGAACATGTCACAAGCACACAAGAAAGAAGACAGGGATGAGTAGAAGAATGAGTGGGGAGGGGTAGACTTGTGAAAAATGAACAGACTACTAATTTAGTACTACTGGTAACAAAACCCAGTTCTTAAGATCTTCTATCAACCAGCTCTTTAATGTAAGCAGAAAACTAAAAGAGGACATCTAAGGAAAAACTAGGAAATATTAAAAGCACACATGCAAAAAAGTTTAAGATTAACAACCATGACTCACAAGGCAAACTTAGATATCAGACTTCACAGGTGAACGAGAAAGAGAGTGTTGGGAAGTGAGCAAAAAAGCAAGACAAATAATTCATCCAGTAGCAAAATGAAGCATGCACCAAGAACAAAGCATGCCCAACACCTCATTAAAATTTTCCACCAATCCACTTATGTTCATTATCCTTCAAAATAATTCAGCAACCATCTACAAGCAATTAGATCAACATTATCATGCTTCAGCATCCCAAAGCACAGGGCAAGACAGACGTTATATGTCCAACCCGTTTGTATCAATTAGTGGGGCAGTAATTACCAATGGCTTGAACTGCTGGTAACCATTAAACAGTTGAAGAAACCTAATTTCTTCTGAAAATAGAGCTGCTCTCAAGGAAACATTTGCTCACTGCTGATTTTGGATTGCAAAAGCAAGTAGTCCTCGATGTTCTGTAATTCAGGTTTGTATTATGTCTAAATACATCTCTTATTACTGACATCAGTTTGCTGTACTCCCTTTCAAGTAAATTACTTGCACCAGAATGGACACAGTTAACCCAGCCCACCCATCCTCCTTGTTTCCTTTCCTCACACAAGACTACTTGAGTAACTGGGCAGTATTTTGGCATCGCATCATGATGTCCAACAAAAAGTTTCTGAGGTCTCTGTGTTACTCCACTGGCAAACATTTATCCTCCAGGTATCACTTCCACTATTTTGGGAAAAAAGCTAATAGAACAGAAAAGCATTGTTGTCTTAGGCACACAGAAAATAACAAGATTCCATTTTTTTCCCGATTAGTTCTCATTTGTGTTGGACGCAATTCTTATTCCATTAATCTTCAATTCCCACCCCCAAGTTTTGTTCTGGGACATCATGCTGCCCTTCCCACAGTTAATACTGGAATTATCCTGTTGTGATGACCACAGATGCTGGTTTTTCCACTCTGGATGGGGCTGTTGTGCCATTCGTGGTGTCCAGGCTGGGGCTAAGTGTTTGTGCATGTAACACCATACCTGGGGCAGATTCTTGGGCATCATTCCACAAGCAGGGAGGGCTAAGACATGATTTGCATTTCTTGTTAAGGGAGAGGAAAAAAGCACACACTCTTTATTGCCAAGATGCATCTGATCTTGAAGATCCCCTCAGTTCATGAATGTACTTTCACAACAACTGTCAGCAAATTCCTCTTGAGTTAGCCTTCCGGGGAAAAAAAGTTAAATAAAAACAAACCAAAAGTATCGTTTAATTTTTTTAAAAAAACACGCTCACACAACATGCAGATTTTATAAACAATTGATGAATTTTTATTTCTGTACAACTGGGTGTCAACAGAACAATTACATTGTGTTCGCACATAAGTTGTCTTTTCTAGTGGTGCTTATTTCACCATCCCCTGCCTCCTCAACATACAAAACATCCGAGTTATCCATTCTTTTCCACTGCTGAGAATGACCGATGAATGATCCCAGCAATATCCAACAGAATACGAAAATTGGAGGGAGGAAAGTGGAACAAGCTGCAACATCACTGGACCATTTTGGGGTTGGGGTGGCAGGGGTGAGGGTGTTTACTGGTAAGAGAAACAAATGGGTACCTAAAACATAAGACAGGCTGATACAGCATGTTCCCAAAATGCAAATGATGTGGAGACATTGTTTTGGTAGGCTAAAGGGTGAGATGCAAATTTACCGATTCTTTTCAAATATGAAGCCAACCACAAGCCAAAGAATTTTTGCAAACATCATCAAAGTCACCATGACCAATTTTAAGAACCAAATCTTCCCACTTCCACCTTTGTTATGATTGTTCTGCTTCTGAAGTCTAAGTATCCACTTTACTCCGGCACAAATGTTTCCATCGATATATTATAGCAATGCAGCGCCTCTTACATCATTCAGATGGCTAATGACAACACTACACGGTGTCAGTTTACTGTTGTACAACTTTTCTGCTGGATCCCTATCCACATCTGGCAGACAACTCTAAGGGGCAATAACTCTTAGTTACGCAAGTGACATACCAACAGCAGGAAAAAAATCTATGAACTGTCCTGGCATTACTGAGAATGTCAAATGATTGAATCAGCCTCTCCCCTCCCTCCTTCAATTTTGTTTCAAAAATCTTCCAAAATTACAGACAGCTGTGGAGAGCTTGTTAAAGCGGCTGTCATTTGTACTGCTCAGCAAGACAGTCATTCAAATCATTTCTGCACCCTTTGTGCTTGGAGTAGTCCAGCAGACAAAAAAAAAATAAAAAAATAAAAAACACTAATTTGAACCATACTGTGTGAAGCAAAGTACTGTGATGAGTACTGATGAGAAGCCTTTTAGCAACAAGACAAGTGAAGAGAGAAACCGAAAAATAGCTTTTCAGAAATTAATCTTTCATGCTATTTGCATGACTGTTTATGTGTTATCCACAAATGCTTTTGCCCCCCAGCCCACCCCCACCCCTGTTTTGTATTTGTGCATGATTACAAATTTTAAGTTACATGCCTTGGCCCTACATCTGGAACTTTTCAGGAACATGCCAAATGACAGCTTGCATTCCACCCTCTACGCTCATCTTAAACAGTCACCAAATTATTAAAGGGGCCGAGAAGGATGATTTGAGTCAACAAGGAAGAAAACTCACAATGCAAAATCTACTCTTATTTCTAATCTGACAACAACGGTTGTGGAATGCCAACACAAACATATATCAAGCTCCAGGGTGCAGCAGTCGTACCTGTGCTGAAACCTTTTCATGTAAACCTGACTGGAAATTACTGGGGGGTGGGGGGTTTGGGAGGGAGGGGGGCAGCAAATTATTTTAAATGTTAAGCTGTTCAAAAGGAATTCAACCACATATGAAACTGTTAATCCTTAATGTTTAAACTCCCACGAAAAGCAAGATCTAAAAATGCTTTATTAATAATCAATATGCCCTTATGAAGAAAATCTGCCAGTTTTGTTTTCTGGGTTTTACAAAAAATTCACCTGTAAGTTTTCTATTTTGGTCAATAGACGAGCGTAAACAGCATGCGTATCTAGCTGGGCATGCTCACTGAACAAAAAGGCCCTCACAAGGACAAGAGTGCCACCGCTGAGCTACAGACTGTCACACAGCATAGTCGACAATGCATAGAGCTGTGCAAGATATAATAATGGTCGTAACGGCTGCTACAGCAGTCATACAGAGAATTGTTTACATCTGACCATGCCAACTGTACATTTGGTTCTTTGCTGCTACAACATCCATTCTATTTGTATTACTAGGCAGCCTCCAAAAACCATGACTCATCAGTAAGCTCACTTAATAACACTTCCAAAAAAAAAAAAGTAAACACAGCTAATTACAAACCACAACATTTAACAGACTAGGGATGAAATTATGAATGCTTTAAAGTTTGAATTCTTCCAAGGTAAAACTTCACATAAAACCAGTCAAACCATACGTTATCACAATCGCTTGCTTCTACATACAGTGATTGGTGAGCCACGAAGTACAGTTTATGTGTCTGAAGTTACATTTTAAAAATGAAAAACTCCGTGGTATTATTTATATCACGTGTCCATTTGTGTAAGGAAAATGAAAACACACACATACCAAAAACAAACCCCCCCAAAAAAATCCGAAGGTGGAAAAAAATCCAGTCATAAATTTTAAAGATATTTTGTAAAGTTTTCTTTTAAAAAATTTAAAGAAAGAGAGCTTTCAACAGAGGGGTCTATCAATTCGTGACAGTGTTATGCATGTTGCGAACGTTTGACTTTTATCCACTTGTTTACTGAGCAATAGTCACCTATGCCTGTGGTTCTACGAGCAGAAAGCTTTGTGGTGTTGCTTCTAATTGTTTTTTTCGCAAATTTACACTTGATCAGATGGACCCAGTGCAAGCTTACCAAACGTTTTTATGATGTTTCCTACAAATCTGCAGTGGTCAGCTTTTAAACTGTGTGCTCCTATTTCTCATGCTCATCTTCACACGTTCTGATTAAAACATCGAATATTGCTGTCACAGAACAAGACGTCTCAAAGTTAAGCAAACATATCTTCTTGGCTGTCCTAAATCCCAGGACCTCAAAATCCATTTATTTCATCTCCTGATCCACTAGGGTAACTGGATTCAACTAGGACAGCTGCATTCATTAGGGGTGCTGCTCCCAACATCCCCACAGTTATCGGCAACAATGTGAGAAAAAAATGACTGAATAATACTAGCCAGCAGATCAAACTGCAGCTAGCGAGCAAGACTTTTCAGTCCACAGTCTGCTGCAAAAAAAATCCGAATGATGACAATCAAACAGTTCATCTTTCAAAAATCAAGTGGCAAACCATCTCCAGACAGACAAAGGACTCGGTTTAGCTGAACCAGAACAAGCGATGCTTTGGAAGCTGCCATGCCAAAACCACTGCAACCAAACCTAGTTCAGAAACAAGCCATTCAACCATCGGCCAAAAAAATCCACACAAACGTAACGAGGATTCGGCACTTCTTAACACACATCAACATCTTGCACATTTCGCTGTGAATGGCAGAAAATGGTGGGCAGGTGAGAGGCCATAAAAGAAGGCAGTCAGGGTCAGGGCTACTGAGAACTATTTCAAGATCAGCAAAGAAAATGGCCCAAGAGATCCAAACGAAGAGGTGGATTTACATTTACGATACAAATAAGTTAGGAAGATATCAAACAGAACACTTTGTTTTTTGATTGACATCGCCAAGAACAACACGTTTCCACTCAAAAACAGGGCTTACAACAGTATGCCTTCTCATGATGACAAATACTGCAAGAAAAACATCCTGATTAAATCGAACTCTGCCTCAGACAGCTGCTGTCTTCTAAGCACAAAGAAGCATCCTGCAGCTTGTGATGGATCACACGCATTTTGATGACAAAGCTCTACCCTGTCAAACTTGTACAGCCAAGTTTTGGTTCTGCTGTTTCAGGAGTGAACAAAAGGTGTATATATACACTAATGCCCATAGCTGACTTAATCTTCTGCAGACTGGAATTAGAGCTTTGAGCTAGAAGAATGTCTTTGCTCAAACAGTCCATGCACGTGGTTAGTTTGTGCAATGCCAATAAAATCACCTTATTTCAAATTTCATACCTGGGCGAAGGGGTAGTGAACCAACAAGAACAAACTAACAAGCAGGAGGCAAAAAAAAAAAAAAAACAAGGATGGGGGGGGGGGGG
>SMGT01012687.1:232549-246859 GCA_004794575.1 Lanistes nyassanus
TGTGCGTGCATTTTTTATGTGCTAAATTACTTGGTAAAACTCTGAGATATGATCTCCAGAATCTTCTGCTAAATTGTATATTTTCCTGATGAAGTGATTTCACGTAAGATAAATCGTCATGATAGCATTGTAAGAGAATTTTGATTGAAAATGCTGCAGTTTGAATTTACCTATTCTATGATGAGATGTGCTTGTATGGCGAACTTGATTGTTAGGGAGGTATAGTTCAAAGTTAGGTAGGACAGTTGTGTTGGGGTCCCGCCTGATCGCCGAAGTGACGCAGGGTGAGGCGTGCGGTCTACATTCATAACCTAAGGGCGAGCCAGGTAGGCAAGAAATTTGCCTCTTTTTCGGGAGCGGCGGCATATATCGGGAACGTCACTGAGACGAGATCAGTAGAGGACAGCTTGAAGATGCGAACTTTTACTAGAGAAAAACGGAACTTTTAGCTTTGAAGTTGTTACCTAGATCGTGATACGACGGCGGCTGGGGCTTGTAGGCCTCGGAGACGCTATGTCGAGATGTAGAGATGACTGACGCGATCTTGTGGAACTGTGTGTCTTTCGAACTGAGAGCTTCTGAGAAATATATTCCGTGGAGACGACTGTGTATGTCTCGGAGAAAAAGTGGACTGCTTGGAACTTGTATAGCTGATACGGCTAGAACTGTTAACTTGAAATTTTGGACAGTGTTCATGAGAAGGGAGACCTGAAGACAAAACTTAAGGGAGATAAATATTCGGGATTATGTTAGTGCTGAGGTGCACAGCCGGAACAATTAGTGCTTAGTAAAGGAAATATTGGAGTTGTCGAGGTTATTGTTTTGCTGATGCGTTTGAAATAAGTGCTTGGGTTCGCATGTAAATAAGGGTTGATGGATGAAAGATAGCAGGCAATTTTGTCTAGTCTATTACAATGGCTGGTTATTAAGTGGATTTTTGTGGGGCTTTTTGGGTCGTTTTGTTGCTGTTGTTGCTTTATGATAAAGTAATACACCATAGGCCTACCTACGTGACCGGCATTTTTTTCGCTGTTCTGCGGGAGCGAATACCTGGATGTTTCCATTGTAACAGTAGAGAGCAGGGAGAAGTAGTGGTTGATGAATGAGTGTTGAACTGAAATTGAGGTCTGATTTTTTTTATTGCTCTTTAAGTAAATGTGGGTGAAACCTTGAAGTGGTGTGAAGTAGTTGAAGGGTGAATATTTTTTTTTTGTTCTTGGGTGTGTGAGTTTGAGGTAAAGCATAAAAGGTACTTAAGTTATGTCCAGTGCTCCTGAGTAATAATAAATAGTGGTGGGTCCTATTTATGTTACCGGAGTTGAGTTTTGTTTGAGTGACAGGAGAGTGAAAGAACACGAAGCACGTGCTCCCACTAGGTCGTCTGACATGGACGGGGTGGGGGTCATGACACTATGGAACATTCTTTCAGAGATGAAAATATATCAGGCCCACATCAAATGATGAGCACAAACCCCAAAAGCCTGCAAAACAGTGGCTGCTTCAGGTTCATGAAAGATTATGAGCACGATTTAATTATAAGTTTTTAACTGCTCCTGCCCAAACGTTTCAACACTTGTTTTGCAAAACAATCAATTAAGAATTAAACTGTACTGAAAATGACTGCTACCCAAAACTTCCTCTTAAATTGTTTCAAAACAGCTTCAGTCAATACTTTTTGTGCCAAAAATGTTAATACACAATGCCAGTAAGTACGACTACATCATGGAATTACAATTTTCTCAGCAGCTAACCTTTTAACCTCTAGTTTACAAACAAGTTCTAGCATAAAAGATGCACCTAACTGAACAAGGGACAATGAGAACTTCAAATGTCCTTGAAAGTCTGGCAAAAGTCTGGTTCTTTTTTGTTTTATAATCTCATTGTGAAAAGAAATTTCATCATGAAAATATTAATCTATTCATTTTGAAATGCACATCAACTCAGCCACTTTCACACTTTTCTGTTTAACTCATGGAACATTTCAAAAGACTAGTTCAAATGCACTTATAATATTGTAAATTTGACAACATTCTGTGGCATTTAAGAGTGTTACAAAAGTTAAATATGAACTTTAACACACACATATAGCATGGGTGACTGAAGTGTATCTAAACATGAGAGATTTGATACAGGGCGAAGGATGGGGAGATGAAGGGATGGAAGAGAAAACAGGTCTACAGAAAAAACGAGTCATTTAGTCATGCTGAAATATGTCCCCACAACAGGAACACAGGGATCGATGTACAAAGGGGGGACAAAATGACAGAACACTTGAGGGCGATGGATGAATAAGGAAGAGCAACAACAGGAACACAGGGATCGATGTACAAAGGGGGGACAAAATGACAGAACACTTGAGGGCGATGGATGAATAAGGAAGAGCAACAGCAGGAACACAGGGATTGATGTACAAAGGGGGGACAAAATGACAGAACACTTGAGGGCGATGGATGAACAAGGAAGAGCAACAGCAGGAACACAGGGATCGATGTACAAAGGGGGGACAAAATGACAGAACACTTGAAGGCAATGGATGAATAAGGAAGAGCAAGAATGGCCACTAAACATTATCAAAATTATCGGACATCAGACCAGAACCTGAATCAGCAACAGTCAAGTGCACTTAAACATACAAACTTTACAAAGATGTAGACTGCAAAGAACACTGATTTTCATTAGGGGGAAGAAGCCAACATATCTGCCATGTGAAATACTAAAATGCACTGAGAGTGGAAATGGAAAACAATCAGCAATATAGTTTTTTTTTCTCTGTCTTGTCAAGCAACTGCACACACTTTGGACCACACACTTCGACTAAGTTTAATGCACACATATCATCAGTATGGAACTAAACAAACTGTTTGCAACCATTAACTGATCAGAATTTTGATCAAAGGATTTCCCCAACAGCTTCCTCTGGTCAAAGAGAAAGGGAATTTCTTTATCTGCACAGAAGTGATCCAGTTTTTACAAAAATTTTTTTTAAAGAGCATTGGATTCACTTTAATCACTTTTTTCATTGGACTAAGTCGAACTATGTGATGCCAGCATTCATATCACAGTCCATGCTCAGGCTGTGTGGAAGAGGGGATGGGTGTGTGGGTGAAGAAAACTCACAGTGCACTGCTCATGAAAACAGACAATACATTTCAACATGTTGGTGATGACAAAAGTGAACTAGCCAGGTTGGACCACAGCATTAGTGTACAGCAAAACTTGCAGAAAAGCAGGGGTTCACATCAGGGCAGCAGAGCTCCCTGAAGTGTACAGTGAGACCTTAAAAGCTGTAAACCACAGCATGTAAGTTTGGAGAAGCAAGCATGAGATTAGTGTGGGGCACAGAAACTGGGGGACAGAGACGAGAAAGAGAAAGAAAGGACAAAATCTCAAAGGTATGCGAAACCCACATACTTAACTATCCTACCTTTCTGCAAACTGAAATCTTTAACAGGCCTTTTTTTAACAGAACCAATGCGCATCCTAGTCTGCCGAACATGGCCAGACCGCGTGTATGCATGCAGCCAGGGTTGGTAAACTAGGAAGCACACTCTTACTGTTAGAGAAGGATTTAAGGGATTTACTAACACCCAAAAATGTCAACAGCTACAGAAAAATGGGAGAACACATCATGATTTCTGTCAACTAGCTTAAAACAACAGCATGGGTGGGTCGAATGATGTGGGTACAGCATGACAAACTCTTGGCAGCTATTCTATAGTACAAGGACCGGAGTGCACTCCACTTATCCCTGCCTTAGCTGTTTCTTTTATTCGGGTGTTTTCACCTTGCAGTGACTTCACACACACACAGCCACAAATACTATTAACTCTTTGGCGACGCGTAGAAAGTATACTTTCTACGGCCTATCATACCCTTGAGCCGGCGCCGCTTGCATACTTTCTACAGATTAAAAAAATTGCAGCAACACATTTAATAGTGTAAGGGAGGTAAACTTTATATCATTGTAAAGCTCTATCATCGCTTGTTTCCCCTGCACTGTCTAAATGAGTTTTGGAAACAGTTTCGGCTTGCCAAACGCCACGTAGATAGTATACTATCTACAGCCTATCATACCCTTGAGTCTGCGCTGCTTGCACACTTTCGATGGATTTAAAAATTTGCAGCGACGCATTTAACGGTGTAAGGCAGGTAAACTTTATATCATTGTAAAGCTCTATCATCGCTGGTTTCCTTGCACTGTCTAAATGAGTTTCGGAAACAGTTTCGGTTTGCCAAACGAGATTAAGTGTTGAGGCTGGCCAGGTCTACTTCCGTTCAGAATGGCTACACGTGGGAAGAGGACACTAACAATACCTCAATATATGAACAGTTTGTGAGCTTCAAGGGTGCAATTGTGTTTTATTTCACAGTGGAACCATTCACCAACAAATTCAAAGTGGAATACTCTTGATTACTGGATTTATTTACCTGTGGGAAGTGTACAAGCAGTGAAACCTTCTTTTGTTCCAATTTTTTAATGTGCAAAAAGTGGCTTTATTTGGCACCAAACTGTAAGTACTATTTAATATTTTAAACTAAAAGTATTGCTTCCATTGTGATGTGGAAGAATAGATCTTTCTAAATATGTAAAATATATTACTGTAAGTGTGGTAGTTTTTAAGTAGTAACTGTTTTTAAAACGTGTAAATCTGTGCGTGGTCTGGGGTTGCTGCACAGGCCTTAGCCCTGCATCGTCAAAGAGTTAAAAATACAAACGTCACCCATCCCAGTTCTGCTACAGATTTCTTCTGCAGCCCACTATTTGTACAGAAGCAAGTCATGCAATAAGCATGTAAATTCTTAGTCCAGAAGGCATGTTTATAAGTACAGTGCACTTTGCAAGTCAAATATCACTACGACTGAAAAAATGTGAGTAATGTCAGGTCTGTCAAACAGACCTGCAGTAAGCACAAAACAGAAAACAGCTGCAGACTTGAAGTTAGTTCACAACTAGGCAAAGCTGCAATGTGAAGCATCATATACACAATTTCAAACAACTTGATAACAACAGGTAATAATTTCCCACCTTCCCCCAAACCAAAAATTAAACTACAGTGAAAACCACTTATCACAAGTTTGTTGGGACTGATGAGTTCCCTCATGAAGAAAAACTTGCACATATGCTGTTATATCATCACAGTGTACATTGTTCAGTACACGGGCTAATTTGTATGCACCTTGAAATTTATGAAGTAGGCATTGCGCTGTACAAATGGCTATTCAGGGCACAAGTCATAACCAAATGGTTATCGTCTTCCTTAAGTTTAGTACAGGTTGATACCTAATATCATTTGAACAAATAACACAAACTTTTCTAAATTTGCCAGTTGTTACACAGGTCTAGCGAATTGGTTATCCCAAAGTATCCAGCTAGAAATGTCCCTTTTGTCTTAACTGCAATGGCCTTGCCTTGCAACCGAGTAGCAATGACAATAAAACCACATTTCTGATTTTTAACAGATCACAGTGTAACTTTCAGTATGTTTCCCAGGAAACAAGTATGTGAGCTAGAGGTCAGAAGTCACAACAAACTGCACAAATCTATCAACACGCAGAACACAACGAATCACAAGAAACAACCTATCAGATGAGAGAAAGCAAAATCAAATATCTTCACTGGTGTAGGCCTAGTATAGCTGTGTCAGTGTATGGCATGGGTGCTGCCACTGGGCTTTTTCTCCAGCTCAAGTTCGTTTCTGTTTACTCTCACTGGTTGCTCGTGCTATCAGGTTAAGTTTTTGACCATTTTTGTTCGGTAAGTTTTAGACCCATTTTTGTTATCTGGGATTTACATCCAGGATTTGATTTACATCAAATAACCTTGTTACCTGCAACTTTGCATTATATCCATACTCCCAACAGTAAGCAGCAAATATTTATCAAACAATAAACATGTTGTCAGGAAGTAAAAAAAGCGATGATTTGTAATATCAGATCTTGTTATAAGTGGTTTTCACTGTACTCAGTGAATGAAGTTACTTTCTGGCTGAATGCTGCTTTCAAGTTCGATAAAAATGTTCTTCAATAAATTACTTAGTAAACAAAATAAGAATATAAAAAAGTGTTTCGAAAGCAGCTTTTTTGACAAGAATCTGAATAAACAGTCTTCTGAGGCTCTGGCTTTGACAGAGAGGATTAAAATGCTTAGATGTGCACTGGTCCATGGACGCACACATGCACACACTGGCATGCATACAGACACACAGATTACAGGCCAGGGTTTCACTCAGTTGTCAAAGCCAAGCACAGACACACCCCATGCAGGAAGTTTCCCAAATTGGCTTCCCAAACCTTACACACAACAACCTTTAACACCAAAGGGGGTGATGCCTTGGACATTTGCCAGGAAAAATTGTTTGAAACCTTTTGTGCAAGACACAAGCAACAATTGTGCTTTGGTTTTCACCTGACCACAGTAGGTTGAAAAGTAATTACACAGCTATTGCACATCTAAGAGGCAATGCTGGTGGGGTCAAATAAATTTAGGTCTGGCTACATTTGTTCTGAATTTTATTTATATCTAAACACTATGCTTTTAGGTGTACAGAGAGCATAGCTATCAAAAATGTGCAGACACTAAATAAACTGGGCTAAATCTCTCTCTTTTTTTAAAAATATTCAATCAAAGTAAATTTTTGCACGTAAAGCCAACAAACATGGCTACTGAAATGGTGAAACACTGTTAATTCTACACTCTACAAAAGAAACTGAAATGGTGTCATTGGTCCAGTTGGCACCCCCCTTTTATGTGTGCAAGGTCGTCTGACCATGCAGAGGTACAAAAAATTTGCAGAAACTCAGAAACAGGGGAATATTACATAGCATTCCCAATGGCAATACTGGTTCCTGTCTCACTTTTAGCATAGTAAGGCAAATTTGTATTGCTTGTTCCCCCTTTAGTGAGCATAGGTTGTCACACGCAAGACATGGGAAAACAAATCCATCCTATAAGTGGTTTTAAACCATAAAATATGAATATAAAAAAATAATAAAATAAAAAGTGAAAAAATATACTGATAGGATTTGGACCTTTCTGCAATACTTCTTCTGGGGATAAAAAAAAATTGAGGAAACCATCAAAGCCCACTCCTTCTCCTCCCCCCCCCCCCACCAAATATTAAATGAAAATCTAGCATAGGTATTTCAGGACCCATCAACATTATCATAAATGTACCTGAAAGACCTGACAAGAAATGTGTCAGGAAAGATGTCTGTGTGAGAGAGGCACACCCATGTACGACTCTCATTTTTACCACACCACTTTTCTCAGTTTGGACCCAGGGTAGGGGGAAAGAACAAAATACTAAGAAAATATTGTAAAGAAAAAAGTAAAAAAATAAATAAATAAAAAAGAATAAATAAATCACAGCATCAGTCTATGGAACTTCCTGCGTTATGGAGTGGTGGTGCTAGGCTGCAGGCTGAGTGCCACCCTCACCTGTTCAGGGCGTTGAGCATCTCAATGACCACAAGCACGGACAGCGCCATGGTCATGGGCTTTGGGTGGCTGAACACGTCGCAATCAATGCCCGCAAACATCTCATCCTGGGCCAAACACTGGGCCTGGTGGGTCTGTCAGAGACACTCAGCATTAGCGATAAGGACCAACAAAAACAAAGCTCATGCATTAGCTGTTCAGCTACCACCTGCCCAGGGGGGCTGTCGCAAGTGGATGGGGACACCAGCAAGTCCTGTCCCTATCTGGAGCACCCGCATGCAAATGCAAGCAAGGGAATCGCCTGGCTTAAGATTTTATGGCCAGAAAACGTGGCCATCCAGCAGTTTGCCCTGTCGTATCTGAGATATAATAAAACCTATAATTTTTAATAGAACGTGAGACAGGTTTGAGTTATATGCTGCAATGAAAAATAAAGCAAACGTCAATGTGAAGTGAGATGCCGAGAGACAGGGAAACTGCATGGTGGACAATCCCGGCACACAGGAGGATTGGCTGAAAGAGCAAAATGCCAAAATGAGCATAAGGTATGGTATGGAAAACTATGCACGGAGCACGACTGCAGCATGAACACTGGAATTAATGGGCAAAAAGGAGCAGGTTTTGCAAGGAATGGATTCGCGCACGGCTGGGCAAAAAATATGGTTATGGGATGTTTGCATTCTCTTAAGAATCTGGATGCAGAAGGAACAGTGCAAGAGGACATGTGATTCCATTTCCAACAAACTGCATCCTTTCACATTTTCCCACTGCCATTAATTACCTGTGTAGTCAGTCTTCTTATTTCTCTGTATAGAAAATGTTAGCAGAACTCGGAGCATGGGAAAGGAAAGAACTCCTGAGGTCTTTCTATAACAAGTTCTATCCAAATCTTAGAACTTCACCCATATATTTAAAACAAAAAGGTGCATGTCCAAGATCATGGTATTTCCATTCAATACCCATGCCTGGATCTCTCCCAGCAAAACCTGGGTGTCAAAGAATGCCTAAGAAAAGAAAATGCTGATAAAGATTGGGGAAGGGAGAGGGAAGAGAAGGGGGTATGGATTTTGGAAATAGGGAGGAGGGGTAGAGGTCTTAAATGAGAGGCTAGGTGAATGGCAAGCAATCACAAACGACAACGACTACAAAGGCTGAGCACAAGTACAAGACGGCCACAAGATTACGCCAAAGTGAAAGCGCTGCTGTGTGATGGTGACTGTCATTTACCTGTTCAAGGCGTTTAGCATTTCAATGGTTACTAAAACAGACAGTGCCATGGTCATGGGTTGCGGGGCCTGGAAGATGTCGCAGTTGACGCCCTTGAACATCCGAGGCTCAGCTGGGCACTGCATATGATGCGTCTGCAAAGGGGGGCAATTTCAAGAGTCATGCCAAAGGGAAAAGCAAGGGAAAGCTATCATGCCCTTTTTTCTGGAGTTCTATGCCAAGTCAGAAACAAACGCTTAACCACAGCATAAGGTGTCAGATACAGTGGAAATCTGTGAGCAGGAAACAATATCTGAATCCATGGCCCACAGTCCTCACTGGCTGTTTCAGGTAAGTATCACCAAACCACTCTATGCCTTCTGATAAGCAGAAGATCCAACTGTTCAATGTAGGTTAGTGTCCACTCCACATGCTCTGATCCTCACAAGATGAAGCCTACAAATGCAAACTACCTTTCCTTTAGGAAAGACAGTAATAACTTACCTTCACCAGGCAATCAAAAATCTTGTGCATCAAAAAAGCATGATTGTTTTTCTTTCTCTCCCTCCCTCTTTTCTCAAATACACACAAAGAGAAGAAAAAAATAAAAGGGATTCCCAACATAAACATCTCAGGAAAATCTATAACCCAAGTCACAGTGGTCACATGCAACAAAAACCAAATCTCTGACAGCTGCTGCGTAAACAAAACTAGCAGTATGCTCATGCACATTGGATATACATGTATCACAGTGAGAAAAGTAATTCTTGAAAATACAAGAAACAGTCCGTAATTTGTAGCAACTCAATAAAAGGGTATGATCTTTAGCAGCTCTGTTTTCAGAGCCTTACCACCCCAGTGGACTCCCCCTCCCCCACCCTGATGAGTCTGTGGCACATAAAGAAAGATCACACACCACCCTCCCACACCCTCCCCCCAAAAGGTAATGCACAGCATACAAAGTCTTGTAAGTATAGTCCATCTGCCAGGGCCTGTGTATGCACCGGGCAGCACACAATCAAACATACCACCCAAACATAAATATAAATAATGAAATAAAGGAGGATGGTTTCCAACTGTTGCATGGCAGAGATGTGAGGATAAATGCCATTCTCTTACTCTTAATTTGTCTCAGAGTTCGGGCAGTGGGGGGAGGAACAAGTCTTCAACCCTAGCAAAATACCAAAGTTTCAATAGTCTTCAAAATTACGTATGACAAAAAAAAAACACATTAACCAAAAATCTAGAACATCAGTACCATTCATGCAAAACAAGCTGCACAGAAAGCAGCAAGGTTGGGAGTTTTTTTCTTATGAAAGACCAAAACACCTGCACGCTAGTCTGTGCACTCCCACACACACATGTGAAGCATTTCACAACAAAATTTCTGTGACAAAGCACACAGATCATATACAAGTTCACACACTCTTTTTCTCTCTCTCTCTCTCTCGTGTACGTGCATGCACACGCACACACAAATAAGCATGGACAAACACATACAGACACACACACCCACAACACACATACCCACACATGTATGCATGCATGCATATGCACACACAAGACAGACTGAAATAATGGTAAGTTAAACTGTTTTTGAAACAGAATCCTTGAAGCGCAAAGAAGTGGCCAGTGAGCATTCACTTACCAGCTGGTAGTAGTTGAGGCGAGGACCCTTATCATACAACATGAACCACCAGGCAGCAGCACCTACTGTTGCACAGCCGACGTAGACTGTAAGGTGGGGGAAAAGATTTCATTGACACATCCATCTGCACATTAACTTTTACTCAGAAAACGTCACAAAGTGCAGTCCAGCTAATACCCACCCCAATTACACAAGAAATCAGTTAACATGGCTCCGTTCCAAGTTCGAGACTGGCATGTTATAACTGGTCTGATTTGGTTAAGATGAGACAACACAACACATGCATTTTCTTCTTGTCCCTTAAAATCTTATTTTCACTCACTTCCAATTGCCATGTATCGGAAGAAAAGCCAGCCTGTGATAAGGCTTTCACGAGGATTGCGGGGAGGTTTTTTCATGATGTCAAGGTCAGGGGGGTTGAAACCGAGGGCAGTGGCAGGGAAACCGTCAGTCACCAGGTTAACCCACAAAAGCTGTACTGGGATCAAGGCTTCTGGGATACCAAGGGCAGCCGTCAAGAAAATGCTGTGGAAATATGTTAAAAAGCATCATTACTGTCCAGCCCTCACCAACTGATCAACAGAAAAGACCAGGTAGTGAAACAATATCCACATAAGGTGTCTAGACTGCAACAATTGAGATCCCCATCAAACTGAAAGAAATTTCAGTTCATCATCCGGTCATGACAATGATGGTGGTGATTATGATAAGTTAGCTTTATAGCTCAGTTTGCCTAGAGATTGACAAGAGTTAATGTGCTCAAAACAGTACATCTGGCATTAAGTAAAAGCCCTATCAGAATAGGAAGCTCCCCATCTTTAAAAAAAAACATCAAAAGTTCTCCCAAAAAGTGCCATAACTGTGCATTGAGTACCATAGTACAGCCAGCTGGTATTGTGTGCAGGGTGTGACAAGACATATTAGGTGCAATCTTGATTATCACTCTGACAGCCAGCTAGCAAGGAGACAAGACTAAACTCACCAGACCACCTCTCCAATGTTGGAGGAGATGAGATAGCGAATAAACTGTTTCATGTTGTTGTAGATAGCACGTCCTTCCTCTACGGCTGCCACAATGGTTGCAAAGTTGTCGTCTGCCAACACCATCTGTGCTCTGCTGTCAAGGAACTTGTCCTTTTTCTAGAACAGCGTCCACTCACAGAAATTGGGAGAGGCTGGTAAGGGGGTGTGTGGGGAGGGGTGGGGGGCTTAAGGAGAAGATTGAATTGCCTGCACAAGACTGTACACTCATTCCAGTCTTCACTATACAGTGGTGTCAAAAGCATGCAGACCATACTCCTGCAGATGCACCTCCCCACCCCCACTGGACTATCCGTCATAGCGAAGGATTCAAGCCACAAAAAATCACTAAACAGAAATGAACCTCTCTGTAGGGATAAAACAGCAGTATATAGTTAAGGCAAGGATATCTGAAGCAGACTTAGCCACAGCAGTTCCAGATCCCATGGCAATACCAATCTCGGCTTTCCGGAGAGCTGGGGCATCGTTTACACCATCACCTGTCTGCAGACAAAAATACATTGATGATTTTAGGCAAGACCCCTTTGCATAAATCTCCCTGGCAAAACTGCTGGCTCTAAGCTGTTTAGGTACGCATGAGGATGTATGCACTCATGTGTGCGCTCATTTAAGCACAATAAACACTGCACTGCTAACGACAGTAAAGTGGCCTCGATGTTTCCCTCTTCACTAACATCACACCTTTAACTCAATAACCGACATCTGAATAATGCCAATTACGATTATCTGTGTGATAAGAAAATAGCGCACCATGGCCGAGATCTCTCCCTCAGACTGCAAGTACTCTACAATTTTGCTTTTGTGTGCAGGTTCCACTCGGGCAAATAGTCTTGCTCGCATGACTGCAGCTCGTTGGTCTTCTGGAGAAAGCTCATCGAACTCTCTACCAGTGAAAGACATGCCTTCTGTGTTCTCATTCTCTGTGAAGATTCCAATGCGACGGCAGATGGCCTCTGCGGTTGCCTATAACAACAGCGACAAAAGATGTATTCGTAGCCTTGGGAAAACTGGTCTTATATCTACCGAAAAATGTTAAAATTTTTAAAATTTACTTCTGAACATGCTTCAGAAGAAGAAAAATTTTTTTCCATACACCCCCCTCCCCCCCTCCCATAAAGCAACGAATGCAAATTTTTTGCAGAACTTTGACTTCTCTGTTTATAACATATGTTGCATTAATTCAGCATCCAAGATAATGCAAAAAACTTGATTTTAAAAAAAAATAAAGCTTTTAATTTTAAACCCAAGTTCTGACTGTTAGTAATCTCCATGCATTCATGAATAATTGGATCTATTTAACATTGTATGAAATAACCATTTCTTTTCAAATTCATTTGCCTTTTGTGCCTGGAGCTTACCACATGCTCATCAAGTGCCAAGCGACCTTGCCATATCCATGCAATTTCAATCAGACACAAGAAACAAGATGCCTTTCCTTACACATCAAGCTTTAGAATATTTACCAACAAATATTCTTCGCAGATTTTGTATTCGAGCTATGTCCATTTCCATGCAAATTGAACTCTTGATGAACAAAGCGATCAATCTCCTTTGGACCTAAGAGGGGCACAATTTTTCCCCCCTGAGAAGCTCCCCCCCAAAAAATGGCCCCAAGGAACTGCTAACCAAATCCCAGAGAAAATCCTCATGAATGAGGAAATTCTATGCCCTGCATAAAGCTACTGTTTGCATCAGTGCCTTAGTGATAGTCTGATAAACACTGACCTTGCTGAGAACACTCACTGAGAACAGAGTTTAAATATCCATATCACATATTCAACAATCTGTTACGCTACTGACCTTGTTGTCACCAGTGATGACGATGACACGAATGCCAGCATCACGACAGCGTCGGATAGATTCTGCAACCTCCTCACGAGGAGGATCCAGCATGCCCACCACTCCTACAAAGGTCATGTTGGTCTGTGGAGAGCAAACAGCAACCCTAGTTTAAATTTTGCCTCTGTGCTATTTGTGTGCAACCTACAGATCCTTGCCCAGCCACCTCATGCAAGGGCATTAAGGCCAACTCGTGTGGCGAAGCTTGCAAGACGAGAGAAGGTTTGCAAGTTCTTTGGCCAATCACAGACCTGAACCAGCCCTGTACCTCCCCCTCTTAACTTCTTGGGGTTTTGAGATCTTGCGAACGTTAAGTGAATGTTCGGAGAAGCATGCACATCACGATATGTACTTGTGCTCAGCTCTTTGTTGCAAAGAAGCTAACTGAAGGGTTCACACAAAATGTCATCCAAACGTTCCCATCAATATTACAGTTTAAAAGAAGTTTTTGAACTAGACCAAAAAGTGAGACCAACCTCACAAACTGCCCACTAAACAAACAGCATGCTAAGACTGTGGAACAAATTTTTCTTAGTTACAGAAGCTTACATCCCATTTCCCTCATCAATCACTCTCCTAACAGTTCCTTCTCTTGGTGTTTTGTTTATCCTGTGCTCTCTGGCACTTTACTCACGAGACTTACCTCATACTCAATGAACTTGCGAGAGTCTTCCAGATCCATATCCTCACGGCGAGGGGGGTTGTCAATGGTGGCCAGTGCCAGGCACCTCAGAGTATCGCGACCTGTAGAAGAGCCCCCAGGACTAGTGACTACACATCTTGAATTGTGGGGTAACCAAAAAGATACATCTAACAAGTGCCTATCATTTCCAAGCACAGTGTTATGATACACGGGAACAACACATAGACACAACGACCACAATAATCACAGCTTACCTGCGGACCCTTTCCCCTACACGTTTGTTACTTGACATACAACATAAGTCAAATGAAAAGTGGAATGGGAAAGGGTTTTTAAAAAAGTGGGGTGGCGGGGTAGAGAGAGAAGAAGACATGCAGTGTCTTTGTATGGGAGATTTCACTTGACACAGAATACTAACACCCCTTGTATTGGCCACAGGCTGGAACATCAATCTGGTGGTAACCAGATCACGTAAAAAAAAATTTGGAGGGGGGG
>SMGT01012687.1:265827-282159 GCA_004794575.1 Lanistes nyassanus
AGAGCAGGACCAAGAAAGATCGAACGAGGAAAGAAGAAAAGATTTAAAGGAAGATAGTTTTTGAGTCTTTCTGTTTTCATAAATGTTAAAACAACAATTTGAATGTTTAAAATAATCGCAAAATAAACAATGTTAAAGCATGTTGAAACACTGAAAAACTTTAGAACTGATCTGTTGTCGTTCAGTTCAACTATGATTCGTACTCCCGCCCACCACCCCTCACATACGCACGGGCGCACGCACGCACACAGGCGCTCACCCACACATTTTTTGTGCATATTTTTTTTAAACAATACTGACTACAATAACTATACAGTAGTGACCATAGAGACTATACAGTAGTGACTATAGTGACTAGAGGCTGACGTGCAAATCATTTTCCTCGACTACACTCACGCGGGTGGGCGGAAGGGGGAGGAATATCCGTTATAAGATCGTCGTAAGGGCCCTTATCGTCCCGTGGATTGCCAGGGCACCTTTACGTATGAACAGGACAACCCAGCCCATAACCGTCGAATTAAAAGTACCGCAGAATGTGCTTGATGTTGTTTGTTTGTTTGTTTGTTTGTTTGGAAAACATCTCCCGCCGCGCACTCTCACGAAAATATTGTTGGAACGATCCCCACGAATTTCACGGAACTGAGAATTCGGTCTTCACGTCACAGAGCTCCTTCAGTCGACTACAGGCCGGGTGTCTGAGGCCAGGATTGACTTTCTTCACTGTCCATATGGCTGAGAACATCTGCCCGACTTCTTTAGAGATGTATGAGAGACAAGTATGGGACGATGGGGGTGGGGGAGGGGGGAATTGGTGCTTAACGTCCAGCCGCAAACTATGTGCATATCAGGACGGTGCTGCTTAGACAAAGTTTACGTGCTGCCGCACGTGGGACTGATGGCGCAACACGGGCCTCAGCCCCACCCAGTCACATTATACTGACACCGGGCCAACCAGTCCTAGTACTGTTCCCTGTAGTGCCAGGCGTCCGGCAGGGCAGCTACTAGATTGCCAATTTTTAAGTCTTAGGTATGACTCTGCCGGGATGCGAACCACCGACCTCCCGCCTCGGAAGCGGACGCCTTAACCACTAGACCATCGAGGCGGTCATGGGACGATGGACAGACCCAGGTAGGGAAATAAAGTTAACAAAAATGCGATGAGTGCTGATAGGAAATACATTCTGACCAGCTGACCAGACTAACCGGAAAGGTTTCTTTTTCAGTGATGCTGAATAGAGATTCTACCGAGCGCCATTATCAGTTTACGTAAAAATAAGGGAAAATTTTATTTATATATATATATATAAAGAAATATACGCCTGTCTCCGTTGTGTAAATGGTCATTTTCGCGTAGGAAAATGGACTGGCGTGTACGTACTGTGGTGAGTGATCAGTGAGCGAGTGAGCGAGCGATCGAGCGAGCAATTAAGCGAGTGAGTGTTTACGGTCGGGTGCATATGGTTGCACGCGTGTTTTCAAGGGTGCAAATAAATACATTTCCAAACAAGTAAAAACTATAAAATATATGGCGAAACTTTCAGAAAATGGACGTGCGCATCCACTTCGAATCCACTTCGAATGCTTCTAAAGACGTGTCACTGGCATATAGTCCAAACGTATGGGGGGGAGGGGGCTACCGTGAACGGGAAGCATTAGGGGGGAAAATAAAGGTACACGCGCTAGGAGCCCCTAAAGGCCAGCCACCTAAGCCAGAATATGGAATTACTTCGTGCAACCGCATTAATCATCTTGGACTCCCGATAGTTTTAATGCTTACAGTCACTCATACCACATCTTCGCGTCAGCTCAGCTGGCCGTCACGAGCTGGTCAGAACACGTCTCCTTCATTGAGCATGTTAAGGATGTCTGGCCAGGATCTTAATGATCTGGCTGTACATGTGCGTGCGTGCGTGCGTGCGTGCGTGCGTGCGTGCGTGCGTGCGTGCGTGCGTGACTGAGAGAGAGGGGGTGGCGTAAAGGTATGGGAAGACGAGAAGGGGGAGAGTGAGAGAGGAAGTGAAGTTCTCACATTAACATGACTGAAATTTTAAAAAATAAAATGTTGGAAATGAAACTGTGCAACCTTGTGAAAACTTTGTTCGATCAAATTCTCCCGAAACTCAATTACATGTTCCCATTCCCACACACTAAAGATGTCCCCCCCCTAAAAAAAAAAATTCTAAACTGTGAAAGATCGAGCCTATGTGACCTGCCTCTATATAGACACCTTAGCATCACTCTGGCCTTGGTTCTGCCAAAAGGGAGGTGGGAGAGGAGGGGCAAACCAAGGGCTTATCAGTCGCTCATGCCGGTAGTTCTGCAAGTTTAGCAAGAGAAAGTGGCAACTTGTTTGTCTTCATTGCAAGATATGTTTGTGAAGCTTCTCCCCCGAAGATCTAGCTTTGTTTCCCTTGCCGCCGAGTCCAATTGAGCGCTCAGATAAGTCTGGACATGCAAGTTGAAATGCCGTGCTTCTGAAAATAGCATAAGAATGCGATTGTATCTGGTCTGTTAGGCTTAAAACGCCAGAGCTGTTCCCCTCAAAACGCGATAGAAAACATTTTATCGCAGGTGAAAGCCGATCTCTTCAATATGTGATATGGAGATAAATATTTGTACAGGTAGTTTCAACTTTAGAAAAGGGGCTTTATTGGCCTCTATGTGTTCATACTGAGGAGTTGAACTTGTTGTTGGACCTGTTTTCTTCGTTCATTTCTATCTTCAATTTGTTTTCGTTTTGCTTTTTTTCTTAACTAAGATTTATTTGAGTTTCTTCATCACATATTTTTTAACTGGTCTATTCATCCGTTCGCCTGCACGCCTTTTCTTTTTTGTCATTGAGATTGTTTTGGCTTCCTGAATAATCTCCACAGTTGACTGAACCCACCGAAATTGCGTTCTTCTGGAACAGTGGGTTCAAACAATTAACCCCAGCACAATTATTTTGCCCCTGTTGTGATAGAAACAGGTTAATTTCTGGCACCCATTGGGTGAAATGACCGCTTGCTATAATCAGCTTGATCACATGACGACTATATATGAAACTCGGAAGTTCCTAAAGCTAAAGGGACGTAATCACGGGCGGCCCCTCCCGCCACGTTTAGGAAACTTCCTATAGCCCTCGACGATTTCACATAGTCTAAGCGACACAAAGGTCGATACCCGTGCGCTGCAGAACACTTCCATTAGTTCACCCAGCTGTAGACCCGACCCATGGGTTAGGGGCGGCAAGACAGCGTCGAACAGCAGACGGGCACCTTCCTCACGATGCTGGCAAACAGAAGAGTGCCAGTCTCATCCCACTCCCCTGCCTGCTCATCCTTTTCCCTTCCTTTCAAGCTGCACACATGTGTACGTACATCCTTGCTTCTTCGTTTATAACATCTATATTCATGTTCTTATACCAAGTTGTCAGTTCGTGCTGAATTGTGCAACTGTATAGTTGGCCCAACAAAATAGATCTGTTCCTGGAGAATAGGTACTGTCAATGTCTCTAAAACGGACCTACCCCCTCCACCCACCTCCATAAACAATACAAAAAGCAAAGAACGAGAACCAAAATGCTTTGGATAGCATAACGTGGAAACGTTACAGCTGGCGCTATATGTGTAAACCCACCCGAACTGGTTTTGACAGAGCTGAGTGGGGTTCTTTCATGTTTGTCGAGTTGTTTCTGCGGGATTTTTTTATGTTGTTGTTTTTATCTTCTTTTTTTATCTTTCCAGATTTAAAAAGGAAACCCGGTTTATGTTCTCGCTGGTCTGGTTGCGTTCTGTAAAAATAACTCGTGTGCAGTATCCGCGCGTATACTGTGTAGCCGTACGCCTTCAAACTCGAATATACACAAGAGAGCACGTTTGCTAAAATTAAAACTGAACGCATTCGCTCGACAGAGGAATACTCCTTCGACACATCTGGTTCGGAAGTTTGGTCCCAGGGAATGTCTGTGCAGAGTTTTAGTGACGTAGCCCCATAGGCCAAGGTCATTGTAACGTGCCCTGTTCAGCCATATGTTTGAGTTTTACATGTTACAGTTAGAGATATACAGGACTTCTACGTCACAGGAAATTTAATGAAATTATAATGAAATGGGCTTCTGTGCCGGAACTGCGGGGTTCGCCTTGCTAGCAGTAGAACAACCGCGCGAACCAGAAACAAGAACTGCTTTCGTTGATTGCGCAGGAACGTGGTTTCGCGGCATGTTGTCGAAGACAGATTGTGAGAGGGGCATGCCTCGTTCGCTGAAAACGGAAACTGGCAAACAGTTGATAGAAGTAGTCGAATCGTGTAAAGCCAGCACCAGTCGCACCACGTTAGACTGGCGTTAACATTTTGATGCTGCACTCGATCTGTCTTTCCACTTTGTCGGTCCGATAGAGTAACAATTTGAAAATCTAGACGATAGTACAAATCACGTATCTCCAACCAGGTAAACAAAATGCGCAGTTACTCTTTTTTCTTTGTCAGCAAAGGTAACCTCCCTTGTGACCTGTTGTCGCACACTGCAGGAACGTAAATATTATTTCAAAGTGCCCGTCCCGCGTGCTGATTTATAGGTGCGACTGGCATAGGATGCGTGGGTGAACTTAGCGTCGAGTCGCGGGTGACGTCACAGTCAGGGTCACAGCGAGGTTAAGTGCGTGACTGCATGGGACTGCGTTTACGCAATCGAGGCTGATTGGTGCGTTTCCTGATTTTCTAGCCATCAAAGCTGATTTTCTGAGCGTCAAACTCTCGACCCTGTCACATGACGTGACAAAAGTTTGAAGGTTCTTTCGAATTCTCACAGGCACAAGTCTCGAACATTTATCGCGTCGTTTGACGATCTCTGAGGCCATGAGGTTGCATGAGTGTTCGTATCTCTTGTTTCGTTCATAAAAGCAGTCGTAAGTCGCATGTTCGCCCTGTTTACGTTAAACAACATTTTTTACGTGGGAAGAAGAAATGTGAATGGTCATGGAACCCGTACAGCTCCGGACGGACGTCACGATAAGGTGATGGAGCTTCTTCGATATCACGGACTTGACGAGACGGAAGACAGTTTATTTCTCGCCTCATCTGCCGACCTCCCAGCATCGTGCGACCGCCTCGGTGGTCTAGTGGTTAAGGCGTCCGCTTCCGAGGTGGGAGGTCGGTGGTTCGCATCCCGGCAAAGTCTAAAAATTGACAATCTAGTAGCTGCCCTGCCAGACGCCTGGCACTACAGGGAACAGTACTAGGACTGGTTGGCCCGGTTTCAGTATAATGTGACTGGGTGGGACTGAGGCCCGTGTTGCGCCATCAGTCCCACGTGTGGCAGCACGTAAACTTTGTCTAAGCAACACCTTCCTGATATGCACATAGTTTGGGGCTGGACGTTAAGCAACAAATAACCACCACCACCACCACCCCTCCAACATCGTGCGGCTGCGTTTTCGCTTAGCATCATGCTGCGTCACGAAAAGTTGTTTGTATGTTCTTAAACTGCAAGGTGAACATACAGTGACGTCGCGCGACCATCTCCGTCATAAGCACCTCCTGTTGTTCACGTTCTCTCTCTAATGATGCCACCTCCACCATCACACATATAACAACACATACCAAAATTTTGCGTTATATTCCTATTCCTTCCAGTCACCGGAACATTAACATATGCACTACTACGGCGATAAACGTTGCCCAAAGCAGCTACTATAGTCACTTCCTTTATTTAAAAAACCCCACCTCAGTGTAGCTTGTCGCAGTTAGCAATCTCGCGACCTGTTGACCCGTGGCTGTATTATAAATATCTCAAGTATGTCAGAATTGTACGACGTCACTGAATCAACTAGCCGCACTGTCGGACATTCGTCGTCAGTCTCGGATTTGTGTCAATGGTGTCGTTATAACAGGGCGCTGCGGGATGATGGGCCAAGTCAGGATGTCAGATTAATTTTAATTTACAAGAGACAGTTCAGGAGGGTAGGAAATATATAGTCAGACGCATGGGCACATGCATTGCTGCACACCTTCATACATGCGCACTACCAGGGAGAAGAGGGGAGGGGGTGAGAATGTTAGCAGGTCACTCGTCAGATAAAGCACTCGATCGTACTCTAACTTCAGATAAGAGCTGCTGTCGTCTCGAGCTGTGTATATTGTTGTCAGTCATGCTGTTCCTTCCTCGTCCTTTGTAAGTTTGTTGGGTAAAAGTGTTCCTGACTGCATCTGCTTGCATGTAAGGATGTTTGTGCACGTGCGCTTGCGTGCGTCCGAGAGAAGGAGGACGAGGGAGGTAGGAGAAAGTGCCATATGCAACAAAAGGTAAAATAATGCAACAACAGCTACACAATGCATTTTCCAGTGAATTATTCAGTGTTCAGAAAAGCCGGTCTGGGCATGCCTCTATGAACGAGAATGTGTCTGAGAGAATTTCGTCCAATTTCCATCGATAGATTTCCCGATACCGATGCGTCAGGGAAGACTTGATCCAGTCAACGAAATTCCGGTTGAAGACAGTTATTTCTTGACACTTTTTGCCCTTAATCAAATCGTCTGAGCCCGGGTCCCTGACATAAACAAGCACAAACGAATATTGGAGTTAAAGGATTTCGATTCCCCTAGACTCCTTTCATCATCACAAATCTCAGTCGAACATTTGGTTTGTTTTTCAGCCAGCTACGTCAAAGGGGTTGTTAAAAGTATCGAGTCATACACATGGTTGGCGTACTCCTAAATTTTCGTAGCCGCACCGAAGTCCCAGACTCTAGACGTACTCGGCCACAATTAGAAGTAGCAGTCCTTGACCCTGTACTGAAATAACTGCATGCAAGTAAACTGGCGTCATCATTAAGTCCCCACCCTGCTAGATCGAGTCTTTTGTTTTTTTGCGCTGGGTATTTTGAAGTATGGTAACGAAAGACGAATTCAGGTCCATCAGACAAACAAGTCTAGTGATCAGGGCTACCTTCCGCTGCGCGCATTCACCATGTTCACTCGCTTCCTGAAACTGGAGTGCTTGATATGAGAGATTTTAATCACTCTTCCTCTGTGTGTGAGAGAGAGAGAGAGAGTGTGTGTGTGTGTGAGGAAGAGAGAGTGAGAGATCAGAGACAGTTACTGGGATGGGTTATATCGGAATTTGACCCTTCCACTCGCCAGTTACTGTAAGGCTCGTTCGTTCTGTGCATTTCCCTTTCACCTTTACATGTAGAGAAGAGATACAAACGCCCGAAAGAACCAGCCGTGGAACACTCCACTTGAAGAAATAAATTCGTGTCCTTCTACGCAGAAATCTCGAAAAGCGGCCTCGGACGAACAAACAAGCAAACACACATGCGGCGTGTGGCTGATCTCCACAGCGCAATGGATTGGCATGTCCTTATTTTTTTTTAACCACAGAACGGTAACGCCAGGGATAAAACACTTTGTATTGATTTTTGTTTTAACACCCATTTTGCGTCGGGGAGATTTTAACAGGGTATAGACAAGGTTACTGTCAAGTTCTTTTTCCATTTAACCATAAGAAGCTGCCAGAGTTCTAAACAATTAGTCAATTTATTCAATCTCAGTTTTTACACTGCTAAGATACAGAAGCTCCAAACTTCTCCCTTGGCCCTACCGGCTAGTAATTTTTGAAATTCACTAGCCCACTGAAACTTCCATTGACCCAGGCTGTATCGCTCTTTTGTATGGCTATACGAGTTGGGGAAAAAAGGGAATAAATATTGCCGGCCCGACAGGCTAGTGATTTACGATTTTAATGGGTGGGCAAGATTTCGAAGGGCATGGGGCCACCGGACCACTGTATTCCCCCATCCCCGCACTGTATTCAAAGGTCAAGGTGGCAGGTCATTATTTGATTTGGTCTGGCTTTCATTTGGTCCGATCTTCCGATCCAGCGTGGCCTTATGTGACGGCATGCGCTCGTTTGTGAGGGAGAGAAAGTGTCTGCATGCGTGCCTGCATGGGTGGTGAGCACGTGTGTGTGTGTGTGAGAGAGAGAGAGCGATGCGTAGGTTTGCACCTAGATGGATTTACAAGCACTTGTACCTATTGTCACATGGATGTAGGTTGGTAGACCAGTACGAATGTACGTGAAAGTAAAGCTACGCGTATTTTGACGTTTGTATAGGACATCTGTATGTACAAATGTATGCGTGTCGATAAGTCTGTGACGTATGTCGTGTGCAAGCAACTGACGAGTTATGGGTGGTGGGGGACTGGGCGTGTTCGTTCAAAACCAAGCCACTCTAACGTCAGTGAAGCAGTTAATCCATAGAATCGATACGTCACTGTTCTTTATCCTGTCTGTCGCCGAGTAAAGTCATCCAATGAAAACGCGCCACCTTCTCGT
Source organism: Lanistes nyassanus (assembly GCA_004794575.1). Classification (NCBI taxonomy): domain Eukaryota; kingdom Metazoa; phylum Mollusca; class Gastropoda; order Architaenioglossa; family Ampullariidae; genus Lanistes; species Lanistes nyassanus. Next base: position 274,142 of record SMGT01012687.1, read on the forward strand.
TTCTAACCAACCAGCTTATTCGACCCGTCTGCGCAGTAGGCCTATGCACATCTACAGCATCGCAACTGCGGTATATCGGCATGTACACGTCAGCTCACGACGCCATTGTTGACAGCATTTCATCATTGGCTGTCTCGGTAACTGGCGTGTGGACTAAGCTTCTTGTAAAATGACAAGCCCCGCGGGAGTAAAGCAATTAGTGTGATCGGGTCAGAACAAAAATAGCTGTGTTCTAGATGCAGACATATGCTGGATCGCGACTGTAGAGGATGTGTTGATTGTAGAGGATGTGTTACTAATTATAAAGCCTCGTTGTCATGTAGATAATTATTTCCCTTTATGTCCTACAAACGTTTTGTGCTACAGACCTAGAATGTAACCAACTGCTATTATGTCAGGCTGTGGAAACAAAACAGACTTTTTTGAAAGAAGTCACAGCATGGAATTCCGAATGTCAGCTTCACAAATAATTAATTAGAGTCTAGTGAGTCAGTCGATATGCTACTTGCGGTGAGCTAAGCCCAAAGAACGAAAACATTCAGATTTTTTTCGCGAATATTTTTGTCTTTTTTCTTGTGGGGTGGAGGGGTGTTAAGGGTAGGTTTATAGGTAGTTTTAGAGGGATGGTGCTTCCATCTGGCGGTGATTGCGCACATTAAAGGATGGGTTCTTATTACCATAAGTTGGGCACAGGAAAGAACCAACAGACTGGTCGCTGCAGAAAGATGGGCAGTGCGGACGGACTGTTTAGTGTTCACGGGGATGGCAAAGAAGTTTGCACAATGTTGAACTCCTGGAAATAATCCTTGACCACTCGATTCTGGATTCGAACCAGCAACATACACACGCTAAATGGCCAGAGACAATAAAGTTTTTCGTTTCGTTTTCGTTTCGTTTAATCCCCAGGTCTATCTGCAGAGCTATCCAGGCGCCATCTACCGTTAGGGATCATGCTGCGTCAGCAACTATAAAGCTATTTCAGCAGCAAGCAGCCCGCTGTCACGTAGATAATTTCAGTATGCTTCGGCAAAATCTGAACCTTGGGCGACAAGTGAACCACTACGCCCCCTACCGGACCACCTTTTTTTTTTAAATTGGAGATGATGATGACGACGACGACGTGAGATTGTGACATTTGACCCCTAACTGTCATAAAAGACCTTTGATGTACTTCTGCAACGTGAGATATTATCTGTAATAAAACGCAACATGAGATATTATCTGTACTAAAACATACCTCATCTGCTGCAGCATGCGAATTGTAAAGTGGAATGACAAGAGTTCGTACGCTGCATCATGCGCTACGTACATACCGACTTACTAGAGCAGACAAGAAGCAACACTACTGGGAATAAGAAATCCAGCTTTAAAGAAAAGGAATGTGTTTTCTATTCCCCGGGAGTTCCAGTACAGGGACAAAAATACAATCCAAGTTTCAAAAGAAAAGTTCACGCTGGACGATAACTGAGTCAAAAGTGACAGGAAAACCTGTGCACACCGTAGATCGATAACTCAACGCGCTTGCCATCGGGAAAGATAATATGCCATGCTTATATTTCTTTTTATTTTATTGCTGTATAGTTTACTTTAACCACTTTGCTGCTGGTTCGTGACATCCTGCTGGCCTGTCTCTTATGCATCCGTATGTGCTCGCGCGTGGGACCGAGGCCTAATGTAAGGAGATTCGTGATAAGGGTGTGGTCGCAAGTGGAAATGGGGCTTATTTTCAACATTGTTTTTAACACAAAAACTGTGTAAAAGAATTTTCACACAAAAACTGTTGAAAAGGCGTGGTTAGATGTTTGGAGCTCAGTCCATGGCTCAGCAAAAGTTAATGTCACCAGCTCAAACACACTTATCAGTCACGTGTACCTTAACAAAATTCGATCGGTTCGCTCGAAACGCATGTTCACTGCGTGTCATAGATGTTTGCTTGACGCTTAGAAATATTAGAAGGTAACGTCAGCAGACGTCAGTGAAAGTCTCATTATCGTACGTTGTCGTTGTTTTGCGGAGAAAGCTGTACGACATCGGCCTCTCTTTGTGGCAGTTTCCTTTCGTTGTGCATTTCCTATCGGACTAAATTCAACCCCATGTACTGTAGAGCCTTATAGGAAGTTGAGGCGCTGTGGAGGATGTTGTGCAGCATCCAACATTTAGCCAAATGTTTGTTTTTTTTTTCTGTGCTTTAACCCCTGTAGCGCCTCATCTTCCGGTAAACGTGTGTAACCGGAATCACCTGCGGTGCACACTACTAGTGTTGGAAAAGTCGTGTATGACGACGAAATTAAAGTATTTGTCCTTAGAAGGAAAAAATTAAAATAGGCTCTTGAATGACGGACCGATAGACGGACGGACGGACGGACGGACGGACGGACGGACAGATTTCACTTCATACAGGGAATTTCGATGTCCGCTACTCGACCGTTCCCATAGAAGACAAGCCATTTTAATTTCTTCCTGTCTCTCTGCCTCACGGATTTTAAGCTGCCACATGCACAAACCACTGCGCATAAAACAGATTAAACATCAAAAGCAAGAGGCGATGCCTCTTTGCATAAATGCACTATTTTCGCCCAGTGCGTTCACTGTATCAAAGGATCCAATTCACACAAACAAGGTCTGGCACCCGGGTACTACACGTACGACCTGTCAGTGATAGTGACAAGTTATTGATCTACTGTCTGCCGACAACGCTTCGAGTCATTCTAACAGACAATATGAAAAGGACTCTGTCAGAACTCTGCAACAATATAGTCAGTCTGGGAGCACAATGTACTCGGGCTGTTTATTCACTGTATAGGACAGAACAACAACAACAACAACAAATCTTGAGAGCTCAGGCGTGCCGGAAAGCCTTATACATGTGTTTGAGAGCTCAGCCGTGCCGGAAAGCTTTGTACATGTGTTTGAGAGTTCAGGCGTTCCGGATAGCCTTATAGCCTGCGTGTATTTGAGAGCAGGCGTGCCAGATAGCCTTGTATTTAAGAGCTCGGATAGGCTTGTACATATATTTGAGAGCTCAGGCGTGCCGGACATAGCCTTGTACATGTATTTAAGAGATTAGCCGTGACGGATAGCATTTTACATGAATTTGCAATAACTCATTGGGTATTTTCGTTTCTCTTGTAGTTGAAGTACGCAGGTGGGCAAATTCTGGAAAACAAGAGGTTAGTCTTTGCATTCACGTGCAGCAAATAAAATGTCCAGCCCTGTTCAGCTCTTTCTTCCTCTCCACCTCGTCATGAACTCGTGACTAGAAACTAACATATTTGCGTGCAGGCTAATATTAATCCAGTCGACAATTACTGGAAATCGAACTAGAGGGACCGAATGACGTATGCTGTTCGGTTCAGGCTGTCAACAGTCGCGGGAAACAGTAGCTTTCGACAAATTTACACAAACACGCCTTCTTTTTAAAACGTTGGTTGAGGAGACACGAGGAGGTTAACTATTAGTCAACCTCCCTTCAGTTCAGCCAGCGATATCCGCGCAGCAGCCAAGGGTGTTTGACAAACGCGTGGCAACGCCAGACCCGGGCAGCGCGGAAGCCAGGACGCGCGGAACCAGCAGGAGTGACCCTGGAAGTAGAAAGGAAGTGTTCTTCCGTACAGACTGCGCCAAGCGCGCCGTCTTTAGCACAAATACAAACGCAGATCGAGTGATCGATCTACAGACGACTGGACGGGCGGCTGGACGACTAGATGGAGAGACAGACAGAAGGATAGACAGAGGAAAGGAGAAAATAGAGGAAGCGGGAGAGAGATGAGTAAATTTCGTGGGGGAAAGGGGGCCCATACACCCACACGCAGATAGACTACAAAGGGATCGGAGAGAAGGGAAGGGGAGAAGATAGAGGAATAGAACAGGAGAATAGTAAGACAAGAAAATAGAGGAGAACACGGGAGAGCGAACGCACACACAAATAAACGCACGCGCCCACTCATACCCACCCACCCACACACACACAGAAGGGGCGGGTGGTGGTGGTGAAAAGTTCGAAATGGGAAGGAGAAGTGAGGAGATAAGACAGAATGAACGGGGAGTGAAAGGCACGTGCGGCGGCTTTCCAAAGTTTCCGACTTGCTGACTTCCGCGTCGATGTGCCTCCATGTCGTGCCTTGACAGAGATTTAGTTGACCTTTGATCGATCAGATAAGGGAAAGTGCCGACAAAAGCGGTTGTATATGTGGGCCTGTAGCTTTCAGTTTGTGAGAAGGAAGATATACATATATAAACAAAATATTGCCAAACACAGATTGAGTAGAAAGTGCGTGTTGTGTTTACCTGCTTGGGTTCCCGTGTGCACGTGTTTTCATGAGGAGAAAAGACGAGACAAGGCAGACATGAGGCAGTCGGACAGACAGATCGGACAGGTGGCCAAACGGAAAGAGGCAGTGAGAGTGCTGACATCTGCTTTGTCCATTCGAGTGGGAGTGCAAGGACCCCCGAGGTCATTTATAACGTTATGACGCAAGATGTTGCAGGCGCACAGGTCAGCTGCGCACATTGAGATACCCTGCACTGGCTGCATTTTGTTGTTGCTGACGAAAAACACAACACTCCCGCGGCTGGCGAGAAGGTCATCCGGAAATGACTTGACCGCGCACAAAACGTTAAACGTCACAGAGACATGCGTAGAACATGGATTGCTGTCTTCATGTGAAGACCAGCGCCAAGCCTCTCATGAAGTCTTGGTTACCTGACAATTGTTCGTCTTCCGGTTCGCGACGGGAGAATGGCTTACCCTCAGTGTGTTCTCCTTGCCAAGACCGATATTCTGCTTGCTAGGATTCTTTTTGCTCGCACACAAAACGTACTGTCGTTTTACCATACGTACAACTGTACTCAGAATCCGTACAAAAATGCATCACTTCTTTCTAAATTCACAACACGTCGCACAGTGAGCGTATTTCGTACCTTGGGGTTTGCACTGGGTGACACAAGTCTCTTGACCATGAACCTGCTTGATCTCGACCTCGCCCCGCACGCTCTTAACTGAGCGGTACATCAAACCCAAGGCCGGAAGTTGTGCAACAGTGTGTGGCCTCGTTGTGAAATAAACCGAACTTAAGGCAAAAACTTCGTCTGCTAGCAAATTCGGAGAATATAGAATCCATTATTTGAAAACGCATTCAGGCGTCCTCTGTTTATCATTGGCGTAAACAAACTATAATTAGAACAGGTCCTCCATCGGGCGTTTCAGGCTTTGGAATCCCATCTGTGTCGTGAAAATAATTTGCCTGTGGTGAAGGTGTTCAGGCCATTGATACGTCACGACGGAATAACGTCAACATGAAGGATTAAGGGGTTGGAACTAACATGAGAGGGGAAAAAACAAAATACGCTTGATAAGGTCACAAAATAGGGTTCGTGTGGTTGGTGAAGACTTTACACAATAGCTTGTGACGTAACTGAGGGCGCCACAAAACACTTCAGACTGTATCGTCTTGCTGTTTTACTGCCTTCATTCTCTCTCTCTCTCTGACGCACTCACTCTATATATCTCTCTCTCCCTTTCTGATGCTCTCTCTCTCTCTGACCCTCTCACTGTGTCTCTCATTTTCTCTCTCTGACGCACTCTCTCTCGTGCATACATGTACACATGGACGTGAACAACATCTACACACATTTTCTCACTAAGCGAGCAAGGGATAAGATGCCAACACGTCCGTTCCTCACTCGCGCACACAAAAGTGAACCACAAACACGACCTGCACTGCCACTGCCACTACCGTTCCCTCTACCCCCCTCCCCCGCCAAGGGACAAGAGTTAAAGAAAGATTCATCTCGCGCTGTTCAGATTCATGCATTAAAATTAAAAGCAACTGCACAAGCTCATAACGATAGCTGTCTGAGCAACTCCCCCACAACATCCATTATCCCGGCCAGAGTCAGGCGAGCTGAGTGTTGTAGCTTCTATTGCTGGCGACGTGAAGGACTACAGCCGGTGCGTTGGATTTGAAATATATTGTCAAACACAGTGACAGCTACACGTACATAGAAATGAAACAGAAGTCATCTAAGAACAGGTTTTCTCTCGTACATCTGGAGGAAAACATTTCTACCAGTGAAACGCGTTCGTTCGCTGACTTCTTAGTTAGTTAGTTAGTTAGTTAGTTAGTTAGTTAGTTAGTTAGTTAGTTAGTTAGTTAGTTAGTTAGTTAGTTAGTTGGATAGATAGTTAGTTTAATGGCGTTTCCATGATATCTTAAATATATGATATCTTAAATTGTTTAGACAATATCTCGGACTTTGCTTCCAAACATTTTGAAGCATAAGATATTTCCTACGTACATTTATTTGCGTAATGCATTCCCTGCGCTCTTGAAATTCCAGTCTCCAGTACACTTAGAGAGACACAAGAAAAGCAGATAAAATTATTACCAGTGGGTACTTTCAGAACGCTAGGAAGCTAGGTAAGTGCTAGAAATTGCCAATCACACACTGATGCATCACGCACTGCAATGCAGCACATAACAGAACCTAATAACCTGTTTGCAGGGTTTAAAAAGGAATTCCAATTAAAGTGTGTGGAAGTCTGCACGCTCATTAATTTTCGGGGAAAAGTATTTTCCGCTTAATTGGTGTACTATACAGTTATTCCATAAGTCTTCCCTTTCTTGATATTGTGTTCCTTCTGTCTTGCTTATGACGCAAGGCAAAGTGTGAGAATAGCTGCTGTGCATGAAAATGGCTGACAAGGGTGTATAATTAGCTTTATTTAAACAATGTTTTAATGTCCTCCCACTGTGTACATTCCATAACGAATGGGCTTATATCTTTTCATCTTTTTCCAGGCTTTTGGCAGAAAATGCTGGCAGAATGTATTTTGGGGTATCGGTAAGAATCGCAATACACACTCTCATTATTGTGTCAAACTGAAATTGCAGACACATGCCACTTGCTGGCTATATATCCACGTCTTCATATTCATTCAAGTGAAAAACTTGTTTCAAGCTGCCATGATTACTAGACAAGAGAACATGCCTCTCCAGTTCATCTGTGTGTGTGAGAGAGAGAGAGAGAGAGAAAGAGCGTGCGCATATACATCTTTGAAAACGCCTTTTCCGTGTTAATTTGTTGAAGAAAACGTATATGCTGTCAGATTTTATAATTAATGAATTCTTCTTGAGCTTTTGTCTGAAAAGGTCAGTTAATTGTAATTAATGAAGGCTTTTGCTTCTAGGTGTACTTACTACACAGGCTTGGCATTAAATGCAGGAGGACTAGAGATAACAGACATGTAAACTGGTTTTTTGGTTGGATTTAATGTTGTCGGCAATAAAAGCTGAGGGGGGCAGGGAGGGAGAAAGATAGAAGGTACAGGCTGCGAGGATGATGAAAGCCTATGGCCAAGGGGGAGAAAACCCCTGACGGCCTGCCCTGTAAACGGGTGTGATGCATGAAGACAAAGTATGTGTGCCTGACATGGGATCTGAACCCACGACTAGCACTCCATCCTTACTGTAGTGCTACGGAGCGCAAAACCATAAGCAAGCGCACGTTCTTCTGTGCTGCTTTTCTTGAACTACCACCAGCCTGCAGACGTTGCGAGTTCCCAGTCTGGGCAGATCAAATTTTCGAGAGAGAGAGAGAGAACGGTAAAAATCTGACGTTCAGCGTTCGACAGGAGTTGATTTCTGGGCAGTTCTTTCAGGAAACAGTCTCGGCGTTTTATTCAAACCTGAAGTTTTCCTGTGTACCTGCTCGCACGCATGAGTGTGGCTGCATACGTGAGTGCGGCGGTGCGTGCCAACATTATCCACTTGCTCTCACAGTTTCTGAATGTTTCTCCTTTTTTAATTAGTCACGATGCATATGCGTGTTGAGTTTCATGGTTAGAATGAGTACGGGTATCTACCCCTCCGGTTATAAGAGCTGTCATAATTTCCCCCCCCCCTCCCACACACACCTCCCATGCGTCTTGTTTACGTGGGTGTCTACAAAAGGGGAGGGGAAACAAACGACTATGCAGCCCACCCAAGAGCCTAAACCCACTTCATTTTCTTCTGTTG
>SMGT01012687.1:282445-293417 GCA_004794575.1 Lanistes nyassanus
ACGAGATTGTAGGGAAAATGTGTGTGTTTGTTTAACACGATGAGAGTGGTGTCTTTGCTGTTACGAATAGTTTTATTTTCGTGAGTGTATTTTCAGATATTGCATTGAAAAAAACGCCATCTTGAGGCGCAGAGCTCTGCACAGGGCACTACCGGACCGTGCTCGATTGTTCACTGGCAAATTGTTTGCGGCTCGCCATAGCTCAAGGTCAGACATCTCTCCCAGCCGGAAGCGCACGTGCCAATTATCGCCATATATATTTTCCTTGCTAGCTGATGGGGAACAGATGTTCAAGAAAAAAAAAGGCAGTGACAGTGTGTAAGATGTGTTGACGTGAACAAAATAACACGACTTTGATCGAGAAGAAGGTTGGTTGTTTATTGGATGTTTATTGGATGTTTATTGGATGTTTATTGGTTGTTTAGTGGTTTAGCGTCAAGTCACCAACAAAGGCTTTATATCGTGGGGGTGGGTGGGGGTCAAGAGTGGTGCAGAGCGCTGGGAAAAGGGGGAGTAAACTGGAAACACACGATTCCCAACCCTGTAGATACAAGTACCACATGCAGCGAAAGCGCTAGCTGTCAACACGAGATCCGAAACCACCACCCTCTGTATCGTAGAAAGCATCCGTTACCGTTATGCTACTTTGCTGAGGGCAGCCACGATTAAGGAAAGATCAATGCACATTGATGGGGGGGGGGGGGGCGTATGTTTTCAGAGTTTGAATATACCGTGTCAGGCTATCGTAGTGCAAGTAATAGATCATATTTTTTCTAATTAATTGTTGAACTCTTGGTAGTTTTATAAGTGACGACGACTAAAAAGTTAGTTTAATTTGTCGAAACTCGAGCTTTTGTCTTCGAAGTATTCAGAATTGTCGGGCATAGAAAGTCGCCCCGTTCCCAGACAGCGGCGTGGCTGCAAGGCGTAGAGCTGAAGCTGTGGAGCTGCAGACGTCTGTAGAACCAGGAACGTTCACAGTAACTGCCAACTGGCAGGTGCTAGAACAGGTATGTCCGGCGCGCGTCCATCAGTGTGGTTCGGCATTCTCTTCCTCTTCCTCTTCCTCCACTGCCTGTCTGGTCTTCATCTAACCCGGGTGGGTGAGCGTGAGGACTGGTGTGGACAAACGGTGGGCCTTTGCTCGGCATAATAAACGGAGTTATCATTAATTTTGATTCTGTTACTTTCACTTGCTTTCGAGAAGTAATTAATATATTTTAACGCCGTGTTCAATTTTGAAAGACCGCCCCTCAGTCTGTTCATCTTTATTTCTTTCCTCCTTCCATCCATCCATCCACCTGTTCTGCTGCTGTCAGATGAACGAGCGTCTCCACGGCGTGTCAGAATAAACTGAGGTGAGACAAATGGGTAACTGTGTGTGTAAGCACCTGCTACCACTAGTTTGAGTCAGTTCCACAGAAAAGTGCTTCCATCTCCCTAACTGTTATCACAACATCGACGAAACTTTGGACGTCCGCGACCAATGAAAAATACTTTGGGTGTTTCTTGTTTTTGTTTGTTTGTGGGTTTTTAAAAGGGGGGGGGGGTCTCTCCATAACAACCACCTGATCACAAAAGTCAGTGCCGTAAATTACGACTTATTGCTAAAGTTCCTGGAGAGAAAGAGAGAGATAGAGGAGACAGAAAGACAGAATAGAATGAAGGTAGAAGAAAAGAACGAAGGAATGAGAGAACGAATAATTGAATGAATAATCTAAAAAAAAGTAAAGAAATAAATTCACGGATTGGATGGACGGATGGATGTACGGATGGATGGATGGATGGATGGATGGATGGATGGATGGATGGATGGATGGATGGATGGATACAACACAGTGTTGCAAAGTCAAGAAATGTAAAGCTTCCGTTGGCGTTACGTGCAAATAGAACATAATCAGATTTCATGTGCGTGTAGGGGGGTCGACAAGAAGGCAGCACCAGAGATCACAGGATCAACTCACGCAGGTCACGCTGGTCACCCAGGTCACGCAGGTCACGCTGCGACAGCCAGGCTGCTGCAGCAACGAGAGAAGCTGCCTGGGATCGATGCGACGACGTACAGTAGCGGAGGCAGGGGGCAGATCGTGTTCCGAGTAAATACAAGAAACGCGTGTGTGTCCAGAGTGTTTCTCGTAAAGTCTGACGAGAGTTCGCCGTGGGGGTGTGAGGGTCGGCTTGGTGAGAGTGGGACAGCTGTGCGGCCTTGGCGAGCGCGGGCGTGTTTGCAAGCTGGCGCACATACGGTCGCTTATGCACAGACACCCCTACTACACGCACACGCGCAAGCCCGCACTCCGACACGCGCTGCACGAGCACGCACGCACACGCACAAACACTCACGGAAGCAGTTACATACATCTTAAAGACACATGAAATCCCTTGTGCATTTTAGATACTGTTGCCCTTGAGGAAATGCAGAAGTGTTATTGACAACGTTTGCAGAGCTTTCAATCTGGAGATGTGAGACGACAAGAAAGACGTGAGAGCAGAGAGACGTACGAGAGAGAGAGAGAGAGAGAGAGAGAGATCTTGGCCTCGAAGACCAGTCGATTTTTTTCCGAGTCAGACGAGGAAAACCGCCAAGTATTGGATATCTTGACAGGCCTCTGGTCTGAAATAATGATCACTGGACGGGCAACACCGTACCTGCTCTCTGTATTTCATTATGTCGTGTCGTGTTCTGCTATAATGTTACGGCTGGATCAAGATGTACTAAAAATGAGGAAAAAAATGTGCTGTACTCGTACTTTTCATAGACAGGATCAGATAGACGAGATGCTGTAGTCCGGCAGATGTTTCATGAGTGCAGAAACTTTTGTTCCCCTTAATGTCTTAACTGACAATCTTTCCGGCTCTTCTAACCACAGTGCTAAAATCAAGCAATTTATACACAGCCCTATGAAGTTTCTCTATCAATGGGCTTTCTATTCCAAGAGTACTAATAGGCCTAGTTAGAAATCTAGCAGCAGTCTAACTGCTCCGCCATACACCCGTAGCTGCCTGTGATCGTCAAAAAATGATAACAATAATCGAAGATATATGACTCCTTTCAGAGCTGAAGGCACTTTACAGTTTCACAATACTACACTCATGCAAATCATACACTGACAGATTACCACACAATATGTGAGTAAGGCGAAGATAGAGTGGAATAAAATAGAAAAAAGCGAAGAAAATTGAAAAAATGAATGCTTGTCCCTCCCTCCCCCTTCTCTCATTTCTCTTTCTCACATCCCTCCCTCGCGATACAGACCAAGCATCATTCTTCTTGTCCTTCCAGGCTACAGACTCTGTGTTTCATAATTTCGCTCTTCTTTTCACAACAAATGGACATTAACGTATCTGCCTGGGATATCATCAAATATTTACTGTCCGACGAAGAGATTCCTACAGAAGGCTATATAGATTCCATTGATTCTTTAAGTAATCGATAGATTTTTTGTTTGAAGAGCGAATTTTCACAGGTAGGTCTATCCCCGCCTCCTTCCGTCTCTTTCTCATCTCCCTTACTTTTCCCTCCCCTTTTACCTTCACTTTCTAACCATATATCGCATCCACTCTTCTCTCTCTCTCTTTTCTCTCTTCCCCTCTCCTGCTTTCCCTCCGTCCCCTGTATACAAAGCCTGTGTCTGAGTAGTGTCTCTTGTTCCTGAATCACCTCCCGCTCCACACACACACACGCACGCGCACGCACACACACACACACACACTTCCTTCTGTCCACACAGTTTGTAGCTGTACTTACGAAGAACTCACAACTTTAGTTTCCTGTTCACTGTCTTTAAATGCATCATCGCTCTTCCTGACGCAGAAAGATATCAGCTGTCAGCTGTACGCTGGTACTGACCGGGATTATAAACATTTTCTCGAACTTTTTTTCCTGCATAATACACGTCGGCTTCTGTTTTCCAGGTACACCTGATCTGTGTGAGGATGAGGAAAGAAACGTAACGCTATCTTGTGTGTTTCGCTTCCTTCTGTATGAGGATAAGGAAAGAAACGTTACCTTATGCTTCCTTACCTTGCTTCTAGGACACGACGATGATGACGATGATGATGACGACGACGACGACGATGATGATGATGATGATGGTGATGATGATGATGATGACGATGATGATGATGATGATGATGATGATGATGATGATGATGATGATGATGGGTTTCGGGACTGTAATTAACAAGTTTTTCGGAGGAGGACCTGAGCTGTCTAGCGGGGCGGTAGGTAGAGAGAAAAGGCGACAGATATGTGGAGGAAGTGTACCATCGAAGTGACGATACACAAGCAGAGCTATCTTGTCCCGAATGCGAAACTTTACAGGAAAATTCTTTCCTTCAGATTAATAAAAGCGCTCGCTGTATAGCAGGTTGTGCATTCCACGTGTATATAGTGATAAGCTACTCATTTTTTTAAAAGCCAGTAGAATAACTCGTAGTCAGTGAAGAAATCTAAAACATAAAACTGGGTTTTCACACCTGGGGAGAAAAGGTAAATGATTTGAACACTTTGTCTCACCACTTAAGTAGCAGGCGAAACGGCTTTGATTCTTTTTCCATGGATATATTTTTTTCGCATCTTTCCTCGCGCACGTGTATGCGCATGCACAAAGCTTTTGCCCTATGGCGTCATGTTGTCTTTGACCTGCAGGTCAGGTCACAGGTTCCTAGTTAGACAGCAAGGGAAGATAACCAGCGAACAGAGGGATGCTGCCGGAACATGGGAGGTGGGGGAGAGGTCAGAAAGGAAGGGGTAGGGACTCTCCAAAGTGGGGTGGCTGGCATAAATAGAAGTGGGCTGTGGCTGAAGCAAGTGCAGACTGGATCCTTTTATAAGAAGCTTGCAGGTGCAAAGGAAAACCAGAAGTGTTGCTGAGGTAGGAAAGGCGTTCTGGAAGCGATAGAACCAAAGAGTGCATAATAACCTGTTTCTGCAGGCTGTCTGTGAGTGTTCTGCAACTGCTTTTATGTTATTTAAGGAAAGGAAGATTATGAACATTCATGCAGCCGCTGTGCCTTGCGGCGGAAGGCACTCATCATCCAACTGCCTGCAGACACATACTGCATGAAATTAAATGACCTGACCTTCCTTTCCATTCCATTAACCCAGGGACAACATCAGTTCCAGATATTCAAGACAGGGAGGGTGCATCATGTTCTCTGTAGCTATTCAACTGAGCGACCTGACCTGGTCAAACTGGTGCTACCAGCTGTCAACAACATTGCAGTAAGGTCTGTAGTTTCCTCGACTACTTCCAGACATTTTTCAAACACTGGGAACTTCATAAACCATGAGCGGTCGACAGAGGACCGAGCTTTACCTGTCCTGGCACCAGAGGAACAAGCAGAGAGATGGCTGCGAGCGAGCAGCGAGAGGGGAAAGGGGATGGAGGGAGTGGGAGAGTTTGAAGCGCTGACAGTTCGCAGCGAAAGGGAAGGCAGTCCACAAGAACTTACCTTGGGCGTTACCGACAGGGCATGGGCGTTACCGACAGGGCATGGGGGTTACCGACAGGGCATGGCTGCCAGCTGGTATCCCAGGGGGACTTCCGAATAGTGTGGCCGAAAATTACCGGAAAATAGTATCGAAGGAAATGATAAGCGCAGAGAAAAAATTAAACAATTAAGACAGTACGTCTCTGTATGCAGGGCGTGTACTGTGTGCGAGTGTGGCTGCGCTCGCTTGTGTTTTTTCTCTCTGTGCGAGTCCACGCGTCTACGTTCGCAGGTGTTAAGAGGTGTGGCGGGGGAGTGGGGGCGTGCTGACGCAACGGGTCTATCAGCAAGCAAGCAATTTCTGCCCAACATTTCATTCTGCTAAATTTACTGTGTAGCGGGTGCGTGTGTGGGTTTTCCATTTTTAACAAATGAAAACTTCCACTCTTAGCTTTTAATAAAACTTGCCTCCAAAAAATTAATCAAACGAGAGGCTTTCTCATCTTTCTTTTCACGCCTGCGTATACTTGTTTGCTTTTGCTTTATGTTGTTGCAGGACGTACAGCACGCGTGTTTTAGGGAGCATCTCATGAAAGTTCCCAAGTGGCATAGCCCGAAAACTGCGATGAAACTTTGACATTACAGCGACCGGCAGTTTAGTGTTCGTGTGATGGCCATGGAGTCTGCACGATAATTATTTTTACGGTTGCATGCAAACTGTGAAGACAAGAATTAATGGCGCAGTGCTTGAAGCTAGCAGATATTGACAACGACCTCATCGCTTTATAATTAACACGTTTTAATCAGGTACATGCAGAGAAATTAATCGTTATCAGCTTATTTGCAGGAAAGCACTGTGTGGGCAAGGGGTGGGAAAAGGGGGAAATGAGAATGTCGAGCCTGACAGAGATTGCTGGCAACGGTCGTTTAATTTAAAGAGTTTGTAATTACTCGAAGAGCATATTAGTTAATGGAACTGACGTTTATCGGGAAGTTATGCTATCAAATATTATGATATCAGGTTCGATGTATAAAACAATTTGGCAAAGATACGTTGCGACAAAACCCCTCTCCCTAAAAGCTCTCAAACAAACTTATAACAGGCAAGAAACTATTGGTAACAGTACAAAACGGTAAGTTCCTTGCTTTTTAATTTTAAAAGGCAGATATTGCACGTCCTTCCATCAGTTGCGTTTGAGTATTTATATTACAACAGTTTAATATTTATTAATTCATCCGTCCGTCCATACCTCTGCCTGCCTGCCTGCCTGCCTGCTTGTCTGTCGGTCGGTCTGTCGGTCGGTCTGTTTGTCTGTCTGTCTATTCGTCCGTCCGCCTGCCTGTCGGTCCGTCGGTCGGTCGGTCCGTCCGTCTGCCTGCCTGTATGTCTTTAGGTGGCTGACTGGCTGGCTGCTCGAAATTATTACAAATCATAAAAACTTGTGCAGAAAAAAATGTGTTGTAGTGTGTGCTTCAGAGCCTAATCGTGACACATCGCAAAGACAATAAAAAAAGGGTCTACCCCACACCTGAGTAAATGTGTTGACTGGATCACGAACAAACCATGGCAAGCCCCCATGTGGATCTCCACAGGTGAGGGAAACCACTTAAAATGCCTCCTACAAGAGTAAATGTAGCTCCGTAACCCAACGACCTCAACTCGAGAAAGCGTCGTGACCAATAACCATTTAAACGGCTGAGTAAAGTATTTCGTTAATGCTCCCCGTTATATTTCACCCTAGGAGAAAGGTCAAAGTTTGCCATCAGAAGTGGAAACTGGCGGCTGAAGAGATGTAATTGGGTCTGGTTCAGTCTGATTCTCTCCAGGGAGCACAGTCTGACAGGCAGCATGCCTACTGAACATGACTTGTCTCACGCGGAGGTCTGTGGAAGATGGTGGGAGCGCATGGGGGGGGGGGGGGCAACTGGTTTGTTTTTCAGGTGATCTTGAATACATGAAAGATCTTTATGCCGAGTCTTCATGGGCTGTAGTTTTGGATCGACGGTGACACAGACAGCTGCTTTGCTTTGTCTCTGCTCTGCGGTGCAGCCCTAGCAGCGCCTTGGGGCAGTAGCTATACACGCATCCATACCTCGGAGGTAACTATACCTCTAAGGTCTTTCCTAGTCCTATGTGGTTGGTGTCTGTGGAAGAACTGAGATTCTGTGTGCAGGATGTGGGGTTAATGTGACTGGTCCACATTAGTCGTCCAGCCTATCATTTAGGATCGAGACTGAAACTTAAGGAAACTCACAGAGGATCAGAAATCGCAAACATGTTGACAATCACCAGAAAGTTTTTGTCCGCAGACATCACTGGGCTTTCTGAAGTGTGGCAGACGACAATGACGCTGCTCCTAACAAATACGGTTAATGTTGAATGTAATAAGAGACAGCAACTTTTGCACACTCTCCGCTATCCTTTTCAGCCTTCACAGCGGCAGGAAAAAAATCCACTTAGCCTTTCAAAAGCGGCTTGTAATTATATTTTTAAACCTTTCAAACTGCTGACAAAATGAAAGTCTCGAGGACAGACCTTCTAGACGCCCAGCATAAAAGGTTACCGACGTCATTTCCTGTCAGCTTTCTGTCCTTTCCTGCTCGGAGACGTTTTATATATAGATAGAAAGGATTCAGGAAAAAACTGATTGAAGGAGTTGTATTTTTTTAAAATTCTATAAATTTTGTTTACTTTCTTCAAAGGTCTGAAAGTATCTATCTGAACAGGATGATGGAGAATATATTGGATTAATATTTGAGATAAGAGTGAGACTCCGATCTTCACATGTAACTGCGTGGAATACCTAGAGAAAGAACTAAAATCACTCACATCAATCCCTTCGTCACTAGCGTCACCACCACCACCACCACCACCACCACCACCACCACCACCACAAAAATAACAACAGCAACACCAAAACAAAATTAACAGCTTCATACAAGAAAGCAAGCCGTAACTTGCCACCAATGCAAGGCTTGCCATATCAATAATCACACGGACCTTTCGATTGTACATAACTTCACGTTTACCCAGCACGCGACACTCGTCAGCAGGCTAACTGCTCGTGCAAGTGATTGGCTCGGCACGAACACGTTCCTGATTACAGGGCGCCGAAATACAGATCCACTTCCTATTGATCTGTGCCAGTGAGAACGGCCAGCCTTCTTGGGGTGGACGTGTAAACGTCTTCAAACGTCAGTTGCTGAACATGTACAAAACGCAGCGGTATAGCCAAAAACGTTAGGGTTCATGGGGTCAGCTTTATTATTGTTTTACATAGATATACTGTGACCGACAGTTATGTCCAGAAAGACAACGTGTTGTGTTTTGCACAGTCTGGATATTGGTGCAACTAAATGTGTCGTTTTCCCGCACTCTCTGGATTTTTAAGCTACGCAAAGTTGTGTTGTTGAGACGCGCGGCTAGATCAAAGTCAGCCGCGTGGTATCACGTACAATACTTGACAATTGAACAGTTGTGTTCGAGTTGGAATCCCATGGATATTCATCAGCAACATAAAAAGGCAGGGGGGATGGAGGCTGGTGAGGGTCTGGGCTGTCGGCACAGCTGTCTGTGCCGAAAAGGTTTGCAAAAGGCAACGAGCTCTTCTGCCACTGAAAACATATTTATGCTTATTGCCCCTTTGATGTAAGCGCATGGCGTCTTCCACAGCCAAGTGGCTGCGCCTCGTCCTCTCATCTAGAGCATGCTCAGGTTCTTTTCATCAGTGTCTTCATTGCCGTTATCGTGTGTTTCTGCGAGTCTACTTCTTCCCTCATGGTTGAGAACGCTAATTCACACACATCGAAATGGTCTCCTTTATAGCAATGAGTGTCTATGGACAGCTGACACCATGTGTTTGGCGTAAGCTTAAAGAAAATATTCACGTTTTCATTTTTTCTCTTTTTTTCTGACGGGGTCTTGGGCTCATTGGAATTTTAAAAAATTCGTCTCGTTTTTTATCTATTAGGATCTCTTTCTATATGATTACTGTGCTGAGTCGACAAACACGTGCGCTCCCAATTCAAGAACTTAACACTCATAACTCAGCACAGTCACATGCGCGTGCAATTTTTTCGAGACGTTGATTTCGCTCGACGAAGACCTGGAGGTAGAGAGATGAATGCAGCCCCCCCACCGCCCCACCCGCTGGCCGTCACAGTGCACAGACCACGCTGGACTGATGTGTCTGGATCGTGGATAATCCCCCTTTGGGAAATCTCTTTAAGGCATTCTGCCTGAGAAGACAATTACGTGTGCACCTTTTATCTTCCGCTTTCTGTCCTTCATCCTCAGGTCCCGATTGGTCGCTTCTCCCCCGTCTTTTTCCCCGTACACCCCCCCCCCCTCTCTCTCTCTCTCGCTCTCACACACACTATGTCATCAAGGGCATGCCCATTCTGTACAGAAATCGAAAACGAATTGCACTTCTTGTTACATTGTCCAGCATACGAAGATCTACGAGAAAAGTTCCTATGGAAATATTTCAGAAAGGTCTATGAACCACCACTAGAATTGATGGTCGGAAATGAACGTGACAGTGATATTAGATCAATAGCTATGTTTGTGTACTGTGCACTGAAAACAAGAGAAGGAAAAATCGCAAAGGAAGGTGGTGATTGGCAAACATGATGTGTCATTCCACTGTATGGAGTGATGTTATGGTGTTTTGCAAAACTGTCTTATTACGTCTGTACGTCACAAGACTGACCCCATATGTATAGGCCAATGGCCTCGTAATAAAGAAATGCAATTCACACACACTCACACAAACACACACACATGCACGCACGCACGCGCGCGCGCTGGTACCAATACATTATTAGACACACACACAAGCAGAGCATCAGCCATTTGTTCTATACGTTATCGTATACCAGGATGAGCCAATGAGTGAGTGAACTGTGCGTGTGTGAGCGTCTATGTAGATTACGTTCACGCCTGTGCGTGCGTTTGCACGTGTGCTCGCTTATGCCTGCCTGTGGGGTCTCGCTTGCGGGTCTATAACACTGCATTTCAACTCTATGCCGGTATTGTATGCTGCTTTCGAGACTGCGTGCCCATCCTGTTACGTTATCCTTTCGGACTGACCCCCCCCCCCCAACCGTCCGCTGTGGTTACCTCCCCATGTCTGCGAGCTTCGCTTGCTCCAGACGTGATGGTTCTCCTGGCGGGTATCGATTCACGGATTAACGCCCCTGTCAGAGCTCAAGTGCTTCATCGTGACCTGTGTATTACTGCTTGACCTTCTGGTTGACCTTTTACTTCACCTGTCTTCTAAAGGCAGCGTGACACTTCAAAACACACACACACCCTCTGGAGCTTGAAAAAGCGCAGAAAAACGGGAGCCAATCAAAATACAGTCTTATGTAAAATATGCTAATCTCTTAGGGTCACCGTTGAAAACCTTGCAGTTTCCCGAAAGATCTTTGTTGCCAATAACACCCTGCGCCCCCACCCTAACCCTACCCCCACCCCTTCCCCTTCCCCTAAACCCCCTTCCTCATGAAACGTCCTACCTCTTGCTCCCTTCTC
>SMGT01012687.1:293422-307333 GCA_004794575.1 Lanistes nyassanus
CCCCCCCCCCCCCCCCCCGAAAGATCTGCGAAATAGAGCTCCCCCTTTGATTGGCTCCGCTTTTTACACAACCGAAACAGAGCTCGTCATTTGATTGGCTCCAGTAAATTAGAGCTTTTACGTGCTGCTGTTGTAGATAGAGGGTCGGCAGACCCAATGTGGCGGTTCGTCGCTTCCCACCAATACAGAGTTTTCGGGTCACGTGTTCGGATCACGTGTCCGGTTCGCGTACTTTCTCTGGATGTGCGGGCCGTTGGAGGTCCAGTTTGGGTATTCCTGTTTCTCCCCCCCCCCCTTCTCCTTCGTCCAGTACTCTTCACAGCCCCCATCCCTTCTACCTGTTTCATGAAACAGGCTTTGTTGCTGACTCTCCTTTAAGCAGTAAAAAAGAAAACCCACCCCACAAACAACAACAAACAAAACAACAAAGACCACAGTGGACTCAAACATTTTTGCGGATTTTCTGAGAACGAGCCACGAGGAGTGATGGCTGAATTCCTGGAAACAGCGAAAGGTAAAAAGATGTCTCTGTTCTTTCCCTACGCTGTCATGCTTCTGTCTTCTTTTCATTTTGCGAACTTGCTTTCGGCATTGTCTACTGTTCTATATTTATCTCTCGGGCTCGGAATAAAATTTGTCTTGCCTTGCGCGGCTTCCCTTGTCTTGCCTTGCCCAGCCTCCCTTGTCTTGCCTTGCCCAGCTTCCCTTGTCTTGCCTTGCCCGGCTTCCCTTGTCTTGCCTTGCCCAGCTTCCCTTGTCTTGCCTTGCCCGGCTTCCCTTGTCTTGCCTTGATAGGGACTGTCACGCCCCAGTGGTTTCATTGACTGGACAATTTTTTTTGAAAATTAGGTACAAATGAGTTTTTTTTCCTAGTTTTTCTTTTGAAAGAGTGGATTTTGTGAAGCAATTATTATTCTGTAGATTTTTCTTTCTTTCTTTTATTTGTTCTTCCTTTCTTCCTTCTGTCCATCCTTCCTTCTTTCTTTTTGAAGGGGAAGTGGGGCTGGCGGGAGTGGGGTTGGGATGGCTACGTGTTTACAGCACTGGTCATTGGTGTCTGCGCGATGATTCAACATTAGCAACATACTCTGCCCACCCCGGCCCACCCCGGTCCACCCCGGTCCACCCCGGTCCACCCCGGTCCACCCCGGTCCACCCCCATTGTTAACGGATACCTGAAGTCGTACTGGACTGGAGAATGCCAAACGGGAAGGAAAATAGCCATTGGGTCACAAACCCTGCCCGCAGAGAAGTGAGGTCACCAGCACCTTCCTCCCCAGGCATCGAAAGGTTAAGGGACTACCTTTTAAATAGATAATGCTCAAGTCTCAGCCGAGGCAACAGTTGGTTCGGCGTTTGCCGGCAAGAAACCAAAGCGATCTACGCCTGCTCTAAAAACGACTCCCATAGAGGAGAGCTGATAAGGGGCCAGCAGCCGCTTCTTTCCTGTCTAGATTTATTTGCTTTTATCTTCGTTTGACGTCAGCTTTCAGATACCCTTTCCAGCTTTCATTATAAGCCTTTAGTCGGTGTTCATTTAGATCAAGTGACAAATCCGAAACACTTGTACTTGTGTGAGAAAGATGAGCATTATGAGAATAACGCTAACATCACCACAGCCTTGTTAAAAAAGAGTGGTTTATATATTTATATACATATAGATGAAGCCAAGAACGATGGTTTACTGTTGTGTTATTGAGGCAGTATTCTCATCTGTTTGTCATTAACAGGTTCTAAGAAAAAATCCATTGCTCCCGCGCCGTCACTCGCAGTGTGCGTGATAGAAGGATAAATGCCCTCCCACCTGGGACCAGCAGCCGTACTTGTGACCACTCTCTCTCTCTCTTGCTCGCTCGCTCGTTCCCTCTGTCTCTCCCCCAGTTTCTCATCCTCTTACAGCTTCCCCTATCCCCTTTCCTCAACCTCTCTACCTCACTGTCTCTTTTTACCTGTCCCCACTCCCCTCTCCATCTCCGTGCCTGCGCGGGTGCGTACCATGTGTCTGTGTGTGCGTGCTTGCTTGTTTGGTTGCGTGGGTGCTTGCTTGTTTGATTGCGTGCGTGCGTGTGCGTGTGCGTGCGTGCGTGCGTGCGTGCGTGCGTGCGTGCGTGCGTGATAGCAAGAGTTTAAGTGGATGTGAGGGAACGCGCGAGTGAGGGAGAGAGTATTTTGTGTGCACACGTGTATGCATGTGCATGCGTTGTGTCCTCAGGGGAAGTACAAACCTCGATATCTTGAGGTAAAGAATTGTAACACGGGGTACAGTAATTAACTCCGTAACGACATAAAATAATAACAAGTTGACTACCTCACACATCAATTATCCACTGCCATAAACTTCTATCGGACAAGCATCTTCAATATGCTTGGATTTGTTCTTCATTATATGCTAACACAGCCTCGACAACATTTCGAGGTTCATTAAGTCTTCTTTGGCAGTTAGACGAGTGTCCATCCATGCCGATCGAGTCTGGGCTCTCGTATCAGTGCCAGAAGATGGCGAACAGCGGCCGCTGCACCGGCCTGTGACCGAGGTTGCGTTTTGTTCTCGCCAGCTGGAAATCTTGCGGTCTAGCCTGCCATTTGTTGGCACCACAACTGACTCATTCCGCTGTAACCTTGAGAAGGACAAATACACGATAGGGTAAAGACTTGCACACGGGCGAGAGCAGCATGTGCAGATAGGGGCGAGTTCCGCTTGCTGTGCGTCAATTAAACGTTGCTTTTGTTGATGTAGTGCATTTAGGGATGTGTATATGTGCATATGTGTGTATGTATGTGTATATGCATAGATAGATACACTTATATGAAAATGTATATGTATACGCTCGTTTATGCGGTTGAATTTTATGTGTAGCATAAAACCTTTGAACTTATGCATATCCTGTAATTTTTATGGATAATTGTGCTGGTTAAAGGAAACAAACTGCGGTCGTTTTGGAAATCTAAAATGTTTTCCCCTTAATTTAAGACCGCCTCGGTGGTCTAGTAGTTAAGGTGTCCGCTTCCGAGGCGGGAGGTCGGTGATTCGCATCCCGGCCGAGTCATACCTAAGACTTTAAAATTGGAAACCTAGTAGCTGCCCTGCCAGACGTCTGGCACTATAGGGAACAGTACTAGGACTGGTTGGCCCGGTATCAGTATAATGTGACTGGGTGGGACTGAGGCCCGTGTTGCGCCATCAGTCCCACGTGTGGCAGCACGTAAACTTTGTCTCAGCAACATCGTCCTGATATGCACAGAGTTTGCGGCTGGACGTTAAGCAACAAATACACCACCACCACCTCCCCTTAATTTAACTCTCCAGAAGTATGTTGGTGATGCACATTAAAATTATGTTTGCAGTATAATGGGATTTGTAAGTGAATGAATGTGGAAAAAATAATATGAGAAAGACAGATGAGCACTTCAGTGAAAAACATGCAATCTTTCTAGAACATGGTGACGGGGCCAGGAAAGAACGAAAGAAAACGCTAGCAGAACGAATCAGGAAAATCATTAGAACTGTGCAAGGTTCAATTTAGCGTAATGTCCTACAACATGGGGCTGGTTTTTTTTCTATAAAACTTGGTAGTCAGACAGATCTGAAACACACTGCGGTAATTTCTAGGAACGCTAATAGTACAGTAAGACTTCATAGAAACTTTCTAGACAATCGGGCAGTTCTGGCTTTTGTTTCAGGTAACTGTAAAATCTTCCAGCAGTGCAGCGAAAATGCCTGGAATGCAAAGGAACTCTCCAGAACTTGCAGAATTGTGGTACACATAATACAATGAAAGTTTCTGGAAAATAATGGAACTCATACTGCATGATAATGCGCCTGTGCATATTGTCCAAATGCCTCTTCGCATTAACGCATGTTTCCGCATAGTGTCGGAACAGACCGCTTTAAAATCACAACAGCAACCTCTGGAGCACAACAGGGGCCTGGATAGCTCTGGGGGCAGAGCTGCAGACGAGCGTGTAGGAGGTTGCTGGCTCGAATCCAGGAATGGCCAAGGATAATATCCTGGAGTTAAACATTATGCAAGCTCCGTCTGGCCGTCCCCCGGACATTAAGCATATTTATGCGATGTTCGTGTGTAATCACTTCTACACCTACCGTGTACAACTGGGTTCTCGAAACCCTAGCGGGTTGTGTTCTAGGTAGGTTGGTATGTAATTTTAGGAAGACAGTGCTTCCACCTGGCAGTGATTTCGCACAGAGGACCGGTCTATTACTAGTCTACGCAGTGAAAAAAAAATCACCAGACTGATAGCTGCGTCTGCGCACTTGTTCATTTCTGTTTACGTTTACTTCTGTGTTTGCAATATAATCCAACAGAGTATCTTTGTCATCCTGTAACCTGCCTGCTTCAGAAAATTAGAGTTTTATACCTAGGACTCCGCTTTCACCTATGTAAGAGTCAATACTGAACAAAACCGAAGTACTGCTAGGGCCAAATGCAGAAAGGGAAACAAGCAGTGAAAGCTTCGTAAATTTAATTTAGCGACCTTTATTCACAGTTGATTGTCACACACCCGTGTGCTGTAAATGCTATAGTGCAACAAAATTGCAGGTCGAAACGTGAAGCCTTCCTTAGCCTATGAAGTTTCCTCACGATCGGATCATATTCTCAGCAGATAGAACTTGTTTCAAAGACTTGACATTTTAAGGAAGCGAAAACAGAAATGAAAGTAAGAATTTTTGTGTCCATTAATGTGTAAACTAAACTGTCCATATGAGGAACAAAACAAAATGGCAAGTATCTGTAAACAAAAAATTTTAAAAATCACCACTTCCATAAAGCAACAGCAATAAAACGAAAAAGAACAACGAAAGGCAAATGAATACAAACGTTGAGAAACGTGCAAGCCAAACGTATCTAGCCCTTCCGTCTTAGAGTTCCGTGCACTCTGTACTTTTTGGAGTCTCCCCTTCAATTCGTACATATTGCGAGCCCCTCGTTTCGCTAGCGTCTCGGGGCCATGTCCTCTTCAGTCCGTGCCCTGCCTGTCTCCTAACGCATTTTGTTCGGCATCTGAAAAACGAGAACCCATTGCCAGCAACGTGCGCGTGGGATGGAGCCTTTGCTTACGTCACAATGCACGAACCCAGTTCCATTCTCATCTCATTTAAGTGGCCTCGTCTCAGAGAGAGTAATGACTCTTGAAACGTGTTTTAGAAACACTTAGATGTGAAAAACCTGTAAATGGAAAAATGACAGACAAGGTTTATTTTTAAGACGGGAGGAACGAAAGAGTTGATATAGTCCCAGAGTTATTCAAGATCGGGAGGGTAAAAAAAAAGAAATAACTAAGTCTAAACTCTGCAAGCCGACAACTATTGACAGGCAAACGAGTCAGCATCTCTGTTATTGCCATCGCATTATGCTGCTGGAAGAATCAATATAATTGGAGTTAGTTAAGTTTTATCATCTGCTTGTCCTTCCTATAAATATGTTATACTGCTTAAGATACGTTCGTATTTCCCGTTCGTACGTACATGTGCTCCTAAAATACACAGGTAGACACGGACGTAGGACCCCTCTACGAAAAGAAGTGCAGATACGAATAAAGGTTTCAGAATAAGCTTTCGTGTCTCATTCTCCACGCAAATAACGTTTCTACAGAACTCGTTTATGGGCACTTTTATGTAAGGAAAAAAAAGACACGAAGGTTCGTGCAGCCTGCGCCGGATCGCACGGTCAGTGTGACCCAATAGATCAGTGTATGCCGCGACCTGTAAACTGGTCGAACGAGCCATCGATTCTTGCCTTCTCTCCATCGAAGCCGTAGATTTGCTGTCAGCAGCCAGTGAACTACAAACGCTATCAATCAGACGGTTCACGCGCGAAAGGTTAGTCGTAGCATGAAGGATTTAATCAGTTATTTTTCTTTTCTTTGCTCCTTTCAACAAATTTCATCCAAGTTCAGCTCTCGCAGTCAGTTTCTTACAAAAGCATAAGGTTCAGGACCATTCTATACTTTATTCAGTTTCTACAACGTTGCACTGCGACATTAGTTGAAAGACAAAGGGAGAAAACCCGTCAACAATTATAATATTTGCATGATTTTTGGGGGGGAGGGAGGGAGGGAGGATGGTTCGAGATGTTTCGTGTCTTCTATCATTTTCATCGTTGTAATGTTTCCCAGCTTCTTCCTTTAAGCTACGTAGGAGAGAGAGAGAGAGATAAAGAAAAAGATGTTTCTGTTTCATGTTTTTTCATGCTTGCATTTCATTGTCACCGTTGTAACTTTTATTCCAACTCCTGCCTAAAGCTATGGTGCAGACAGACAGACAGACAGACCGCTTTTGTGACACTTCAGATGGTTTATTTCTTTAAAATAGCTTTGTCTTTATTCCGACATCCGTTTCAGCGTAAATTCTGACTGAATAGTGCACTTGTTTGTTAATACTTTATTCTCTTATTCTTCCATAACGCCCGTGAAAACACCGTCCTGCAGACCGCAGCGCCTCTTAAGCTAAACAGTTTACGGAAGTTGAAATATTAAATGTCGGATGTGGTGCGCCAGGACACATGGAGGGCGACGAAACATTTGCTACTGGAGTGTGATATCCTAGTAGCAGCTCAACTTTCGGCAAGCTGCTGTCAGCTGCTGATTATAGGGCAGGTGTGGCAGGAACTGATATTTAATCACTCTGTGATCAGTTCCAGAACGAGGCCTGATTACCATAGTAACGACACAAATGTTACCGGGGCATCAGTCTAACCAGACTTCCCACTGTGAAACACGTCTTTCTCCCGAAGTATTGCAGAAAAAATGGATTTGAAGTGCGTCACAAAGATTTCAAAAGCGCTAGGAAAGCCTCGCTTGTTGTGGGCGACAGCAAGAAGACATTAGGCTGAAGGATCGAATTTCACATCTGATATGTCACTCAACATCACCTGACTTACACACAGAACTACACAACAGAGCAGTATAAGAACGGATTGCCACATCTCCATGCGTTCTGCGCCATTTTCGGTAACAAACATTTACCAACTGCACTACTACAGATTGTTGTTGTTATTATTAGTGTTATTGTTCTTGTTTTGTTCGGCCTGCTGGTTCATTAACAAGCAAGTCTGATAATTTTTTCTGTTTAACAACTGCTGCACCATATGCGAGCTTAAGCGTTATCATTGTCGCAAAATTAAAAAAACACCTTATACTCTACTTAGCCACACCCGCGCTTTTATATATATATTTTTTTCTTAGAGCTTCATTTAAGTGCGCTGCTTGAAAATGGTATAGCAGCGCATGACATTTTATATTAAAAAAGATTTTGGAATGATTGCTTAATTTTTCTGAACGGCAGAGTGGCTGACACTCCCTCTCTCTGACCTCTTCTTCTTTTTCTTCGTCGTCGTCATTGTTGTCATTGTCATCATCATCGAGCCGTGTTTCCTCCCATCGACTCTCTGTATTGTGTATGCGTGTATCCGTGTGCGTGTGGGATAAGTGTCCGACTGTATTACGTGTATTACTAAGCGAATGGTTAGTTTGACCAGCGATGTACCCCTCCACCCCTCTCCCCGAGTTACGACGAGTTAGAGTTCCTGCACTAAGGTTCACGGGCTGTATAAGTCCTGAAATGGCTCCTAGCACACTCGCCTAAACTTGCATGCCTCCGGGCTTTAGTCCGACGTTTCGCTAAACAGTCTCCCTCGACCTTAGTTATGTTGTGTACACACAGACGCCATCCACCGGAATAGCGTAACTAAACAGCTCCTTTGAAGCATCCGAGCAGACACCAACGTGTCGTTTACACCCGATCAACGCTTTTTTTCGAAAGACGGTTCCTTCACTGTGTTTTGCTCAAAGCTAGCAGTGGCCTGAAGAAGAAACACCCCTAGGTGACTTTGCCCGACGACTGGGTGCAATGTTTTGCCAAACACGCTGCCAGCGGCTGTGTAACTCATTGTTAACATAAACTGCAGAACACTTTGTGTGTAGGGGCTGAAGCTGCCCTTCGGCAACCAAAGCATCTACTTTTTGATTAATTTTGGCGAACCTAACTTGCGTCATAGGATTTTTTCCCGATTCCCTTCTCTCTCTTTCTCTGATGTAGTTGAAGCGCCTGCAATCAGGTCTGTTTGGTATGGTCTCTAAGACTAGAAACATTTTACGCATCAGTGTAATAAAAAGCAGCCCAAACAAATAAATTATCCTGCTTGTTTTTTTTCCCATCAATTCCCTTTGTGGTCTTTCCTCCCTCCCTCACTCAATAACTCACTCCATCACTCACTCCATCACCCACTCGATCGATCGATCACAGTTCAACTAGTGAATCAAATTTGAACTGATCAGTCAGTCAGTCAGTCAGTCAGTCAGTCAGTCAGTCAGTCAGTCAGTCAGTCAGTCAGTCAGTCAGTCAGTCAGTCAGTCAGTCAGTCAAAGAGGCTGAAGTCTGAAGTATACTCTACCCCATCACGTCTGACATTTCAAGTATCCCAACTATGTTTACGCACTTTTTCAGCTTCTGCCATGTTGCACCGCGTGTTGAAAGGAAGTGTGGATACAATGTCTGAGTTTCCAGCAGATTAAGCTACAGGCAAAACTATTTAGGGTGCCAAAATATGTTTAGTTTGGACTGGCTAATAACAGTTCAGGTGTCAAGCAGAAAGTTTGCAAACGAAAAATATCAACCACCCCCCCCCCAACACACAAAAGATAAAAACAAAAACCTCACGTTCTCGCACGAAGGCACAAGACAGAAGACCTCTCAAGGATTTGCATGGGTTTTTTTTCAATGAAGGTTTAAGAGTACAGCAAGTTGCAGCAAGTGGTAGAGTGAAGGTAAAATGCACCCACTGAAACATTAGAGATCATCTGACACACTAGCGAATCGGGTGGTAATTTTCCATTGCACTTGACAACCCTAATATCTTGAGGCTGAACTTGAAGCAGAGACATTAAAAATCATCCATACACAAATTTATTTATAATCCACTTGAATATTTTCGTGTTGATTTTGGCAACGTTTGATGCGATAGTCACTTTTATATCTACATCTGCTCATATTATTCAGCAGAAGTTGCCCACATTTTCCTGTCAGAGCCGTTGTCAGTCGGTTAATTAACGGAGTCCATGAAGTCGCATTATCTATGGCTCCTGCAGACATTTTCCCCCTGTGTAAAAAGCGCTTTGCCCCAACCAGGGTGTAGCGTAAAACGGCACAAGACAGAAATAAAACATTAGCGACAACAACAAAATTGAGTCGACCTAGTCCTCTGTTAGACAGCTGTTAATTTCAGTCCTCGATTTCTTGTGAGGTTTTGTAGATTACTGGGCCCATCGTTTCCTTTGCACTTTAAACAAAAAGTGTTCAATTTAGAACACTTATTTTGTTACCGAAACAGAACGCTTTTTGCGTTGATCTAGAACGCTTTAGTGTAAAAAGTGTTCTGGTCTGTGTTCTCGAAAGTGTTCAAATGGCCGGTAAATATATAAATGGTGTTCTGATAATCTTCCACGAACTTCCATGGTGTGCCAGCAGCAAGTGTTCAGTCGAGTAGGGGCATGCTAAGAACATTTAGAACACATGTAGCACACGTCTTACATACTATTTACAGTGTTCAGTCCAGTAGAGGCATGTTAAGAAAACTTAGAACACTGTTCAGTCCAGTAGAGGCATGTTAAGAAAACTTAGAACACTGTAGCACACGTCTTACATACTATTTACAGTGTTCAGTCCAGTAGAGGCATGTTAAGAAAACTTAGAACACTGTAGCACACGTCTTACATACTATTTACAGTGTTCAGTCCAGTAGAGGCATGTTAAGAACACTTAGAACACATGTAGCACACATCTTATCTTACATATTATTTACACACGCAGCACATATTTTACACCTGATTACTGCCGAAAGCCTCTAAAAATGTCAATCAGAAGACACTTGATTTATCACATCTTGGAATTTCTGTTACGACTTGAAAGCTTGAAAAAGCGCAGAAAAACTGGAGCCAATCAATACAGTCTTACGTCAAATATGCTAATCTCGTAGGGTCACTACTGAAAACGTTGCAGTTTTCTGGAAGATTTTTACTGCCTATATCCCCACCCCTCCCCTACCCCTACCCCCCACCCTAAGCCCACCCCTTACCCTTCCTCTAAACCCCCCTCCTCGCGAAACATCCCCCCGGAAAGACCTGCGAAATATAGCTCGCCTTTGAGCATGAAAAAGCGCAGAATAACTGGAGCCAATCAAAATACAGTATCACGTAAAATATGCTAATCTCGTAGGGTCACCACTGAAAACCTTGCAGTTTCCTGGAAGATCTTTACTGCCTATACCCCACCCCACCCCTCCCCCAACCCCCACCTATCCCCTACTCCTACCCCCACCCTACCCCCACCCCTTCCTCTTCCCCTAAATCCCCCTCCTCTCGGAACATCCCCCTCTCCCTCCCTTCCCCCCGCCCCTTGAAAGACCTTCGAAATATAGCTCGCCATTTGATTGGCTCCGCTTGTTACACATCCTAAATAGAGCTCGTCATTTGATTGGTTCCAGTTGTTCTGCGCGTTTACATGGTGTTTTGGTTGGCTCCGCTTTTACAACACCCGAAATAGAGCTTGTCATTTGATTGGCTCCAGTGAATTAGAGCTTTTACGTGCTGCTGAAAGCGAATCTTCGCTGCTCGCCTGCTTTATTTTTCGTGCCTGCAGAACAGGTGAAGTATAAAAAAAGTCACTCGCATGTGCACGTGCGAATAGTACTTTTACAGGTGAGCGTGTCGCTCTCTGCACTCTTGAGGCGCGGGTGGCTAATAAAGAACAAGGTTTGAATCTAAAACACTGATGTCTAAAGAGAAAAAGAAGGGTAATCTCGGGTCACTGAGTGCTTGTTCTGTTCCTAGTTAACGCAGTCGGAGTGCACGGACAGAAAGAAAGCAAAAGAGAAAGAGACAGAACAAAGAAAAAAGTGCGCTCAATAAGCCTCGTTCGGCTTTGAGTAAGCACAAAATCTTGAGCAGTGGTGAGATCACAGAATCTCAGCACACTCGCGAAATAACTGACCAATTCCCATTTACGGAATTTCAAAGACGCAATGTTAGTCACGTGGAATGTAAATGACATGGTCGTATACATGTTCATAGTGTTATTGGCTAGGTCCATTCTGGGATATGCATAATAGATATTTACTGTGCAAGCACGGCAACACAATCCTGATAAATGGCATTGATTCAAGCGAAGACGTCCTTTGCACATCATGTTTTCATCAACACACTAGCGCGACGATTCGGTCGGCAAACCATTTAGGGTAAACTTTTGCTTTTCATTGCCCATTCGTCTGGAAAGTTCTACAAAAGAATTTACTTTTTTTCACCATTATCTGGTCGTCGAAGTTTTTGAAAAACTTTCTCTGAAATACACCAATAATGAGGCTCGTTAATTGCACGTGTTAGAAGTTCTAAATTTTGCGCATGTGCAGTGCAGTAGCACCGCATTAAAGCCGAGGAGACTTCCTGCTGTTAAACAAAAATTCCCAACTCGTTACGACAAGTGGGTATTTGGTTTCATGAGCCTGCAACCTGCCCCACGGGGAGACGAAAACCTGTCTGTTCAACAGTACCACCGAGTTTCGTGTTGCTAATCTACCATTCTGCTGACCCCAATGCTAAAAACGCCCTACTACTAGAAGCACATGCTGTTTTATGGCTAATGTCCTACACAGAGTGCACGTGTTACTTATTGTGCTAAACATATTAGACGACAGTTCTTCTTCGTCGATAAAATAAAGAATGAAAAAAAAGAAAGAAAGACAAGAAAAACGGTTCTCAGTGCTGTATGCAGTTCTTTTTTCGTCAACAAGAAAAAGAACAAATGAAAATAAATAAAAAAAAGAAGAAAAAACGGAAAAGAAAAATAACATTTCTCAGTGCACCTCCCTCAAATCCTTCTCTGCAGTTTCTCGGCTGCTTGCGATCCGCGCTGTCTCACCTTTTTGGCAGGTAAGTGCCAACAGGCTCGAAAGACGAACCCTGCCAGCAAGTGAGGGTAAACAGTGGCCGCGGCAGCGACAACAATGGCTTCGCGAGCGCCATCTCTTCTTCCCGAGGGCAGCAGACGCCCGCAGGAATCTCGGCGAAACAGAGTTCCCCTCTCATCCGGACGAACCAGTGCGTCCCGAGAGCAGCTTACACTGGGAAGTGCATTCGCGGAGGTCTTGTCTTTGATCTTGAGCAGATTTTTAAACGCCTGGTTTCGTAAATAGAAGCCTTTTCTTTATTTCTTCTTTCTTTCTTAGTCTTATCTTTCTTTTTCTTCTTTTCTTCCTACTGTATTCAAGCTCCCTCTCTTCTTTTTTCTTTTCTTTGTGTGTATTTCCTGTATCATACATCGGGCAGTTTTAATAAACAGCCATTACTACCCTTTGGAAAGATCTGCATGAACATTTCGTCTCGTGACTGGGCGGTTCAATTGCATGAACATTTCGTCTCGTGACTGGGCGGTTTAGGTGCATGAACGTTTCGTCTCGTGACTGGGCGGTTCAATTGCATGAACATTTCGTCTCATGACTGGGCGGTTCAATTGCATGAACATTTCGTCTCATTTTCGTACCAACACTCTCCCTAGGGTTACAGAAGGTAAAAGGGTCTGAGGTGCTTTTTATAAAGAAAGAAAGTCAGCCTACCTACGCGGAGTTAGAAAGCCATGTATACCCTCGGTCTGCAATTTAGATTCTAGGTAGGGTCTAGAGGAAATCTCTTATTATTTTAATATTTTAAATATTTTTAAACACAATTTTGGGGAAATAGTTACATTCGAAGTACCTACGCGATCAATTCCAATGCATTAATGTGACAGAAAAATGTTCGTCCGTCCCCGATTTCAACCTCATCAGGGCCTCAGGTCCCACTGGCATCAGTCCTTAGTGCTAATAGTTGGAGGCATCTGGGCTACAACATGTTGGTTCCAGGGTAATTTATCTTCAGCCTTCAAAGCTGATGTGCATTCCTCTTGATCTGTGGATGCTGCGTAAGTGCTTATGGTACAGATTTGCTGTGAGTTTTATTTATCATACGTTGGGTTTTTTGTTGTTGTTTTTTGTTTGTTGTTTTTTGTTTGTTTTTTGTTTTGAGGTGGTGGTGGTGGTGTGGAGGGGGGATGGGGTACGGTGGTTGAGTTCTGACAAAATCTGCAGACGTCTCAGGACAGTTGACTGCGTTGCATGAAATAACAACTACGTTAACGTTAACATTATATTAAACAGTTACGTGTTACTGATTATATATTTAACAAGAAAGTAAAGACACACACCAGTGCATTATTAGTTAATTCACTCGTGCACAAGAGTAGTACTGCAGGACAGATACGACAGGCAAGCCGGTGTGTTTGTATGTTGGGTTGTGTGTGTTGGTAAGTGTGTTGGTGTTTATGTATGCGTTGGTGTGTGTGTTGGTGTGTGTGTGTGTGTTGGTGAGTGTGTGTTGGTGTGTGTGTTGGTGTGTGTGCGTGTTGGTGTTTGTGTTGGTGTGTGTGTGTTGGTGTATGTGTTGGTGTGTGTGAGAGAGAGAGAGAGAGAGAGAGAGAGTGTGTGTGTGTGTGCTCACAAAAAGGCAAACAAGAAATAAAGGTAGACAGACTGAGAGAAATGCAAATTGAGAGCAGATAGATTTTTAAAAAAAAGCTTACAGAAAGGTGGACAGAATAAACTAGGAGAATGAAAACGCAAGAAGGGAAGAATGAAATTAAGTAAGGAAATCAGACAATCAGAAAGGAAGGAAATAAGGATGTAAAAAGAATAAAGGAAAGTGCAGTAATGAAAAATAAAGAGAAAGAAAGAACAGAGAAACAACAACAAAAAAAAAACTACCACAAAAACACACACGCGCGCGCACGCACGCACGCAGAGGGGGCGCACACTTACACAGCCATACACAGACACACGAACAGACAAACACATACACACAAACACACAC
>SMGT01012687.1:307361-321421 GCA_004794575.1 Lanistes nyassanus
GAGAGAGAGAGAGAGAGGACAAAAAAAACTTGAGTTCTAGTCTCTCCATCTGTCTCTTTCGTTCTATTCCACCGCCCAGTGTTCTTTTCAGTTTTTTTATTATTGTTTTAAGAGAAGAGACGAAGAGAGAGATGAAAATATTCTGCTTATGAAGTTATCTGCTCTCATCTATGGATGATGGAGAGACTGCCTACAGTTTTGCGCTCTTGGCAAGTTGCAGGCTGTGCCTGGTGGCTGTTACCTGCCAGCAATGAATATTGTCTGCACGGCTGAGTGCCTGAGTACACAGTAACAAGCCGTTCAGCAGGCCCGGGGCTTAAGCGTGTGTGTTTTCAGTTTTCAGCCTTTTCAAGTTTAGTTTCAAGAGTTCGAATTAACTTCTTTCCCAAAAGAAAAACCCACCAGAGTTTTTATCAAATATTTACTAAACATTATGGTCTTGTTGAATTCTTAACGCTCGCGCCAAATTTCGAGCGAATCTAACGGCAGTATCGCTGGACAATATGTGCCACTGGGTGAGTCCTCGATCAAAGGTTTGTACCACGTAGTCCGTAGTATAAACGTATTACATGTGTCTCTGAAAATAATTTCATGTCCGGCAGAAGTCATCGATTGACGTTTACTTATAAATGGAAATTTGGGAATTTAAGATCCCCCCCTCTCTCTCTCTCTCTTCAGCCCAGGGGGTCGAATCTGTCCCAGCATATATAAAAATGATGCACGCGACAGGTACGGTGCAGACGGCCTGGCGGTTAGAGTTGGGGAATAACTTATGGAAGGTTGCTGGTTCGAATCCAGGAGTGGTACTGGCTAAAGATTATATCCTGCAGGTAAACATTTTAAACATTGCCCTCCCCCACCCCCGACCATCAAACTGCTTCTTCCCAATGGCCATCTTACTGCAGCTTTCAGTCTGGTGGTTCTTTCAGTGTGTTGCTTAATAACAGGATCCCCTTCCTCTCTGCTGCCATCACCACGAGATGGAAGCACTCTCCCCCCGGGGCTAAAAGACAAATAAAGAAAACAGTTCTTACGGCTAAAACGTCCACAACCAAAAGTAGCTGCCCTGTCGAGTTCTAAGTTTTACTTCGACATCCTGCCTGTCTTCCGATCTGGTTATCTCGGTATCTTATGCTGCTTCCTGTTCCAAGCTCACCCCGCCTACAATTTTTGTCTTTCTTACTCTTCCCTCCCCCTTCTGGCGTCTGCTGTAATTTATGTTGTCCTCTCTGTCTCTGCAGATTTGTGCTTCCACTAACTCTTGACCATATTCCTTGCTGCAGGCTTGTATGCACCCACGCACGAGAAAAAGAAAAAGGATGCAAGTGGAAGGGAGGGAGAGAGAGAGATTTCACCTTTCACATTATCCCCTTCCTCTTAACCATGCCTCTCCCCACCATGGCCTCCAGCAGAGGGCGCTCTGTGCCCTGTCTTATTTGGCTTCATGCTAACTCGTCCTCCTCCACCGGCAACTCCAGTTTGACGACAAGCAGACGATCGAATGTTATCTTGAGTGATTGCCCCTTGCGTGTGTTCCTCACCATGTAAACGCGCAGAACAACTGGAGCCAATCAAATGACGAGCTCTATTTAGGATGTGTAACAAGAGGAGCCAATCAAATGGCGAGCTATATTTCGAAGGTCTTTCAAGGGGCGGGGGGAAGGGAGGGAGAGGGGGATGTTCCGAGAGGAGGGGGATTTAGGGGAAGGGGTGGGGTTAGGGTGGGGGGTAGGAGTAGGGGATAGGTGGGGGTTGGGGGAGGGGTGGTGTGGGGTATAGGCAGTAAAGATCTTCCAGGAAACTGCAAGGTTTTCAGTGGTGACCCTACGAGATTAGCATATTTTACGTGATACTGTATTTTGATTGGCTCCAGTTATTCTGCGCGTTTTCATGCTCCCTGTGTTATCCAAAAATCCTAAGCAAAGGGGTAACAAGAACAATCACTGGGGGTCACAGATTTCTTCCTTCCTTCTTTCTTTCTTTCTTTCTTTCTTTCTTTCTTTCTTTCTTTCTTTCTTTCTTTCTTTCTTTCTTTCTTTCTTTCTTTCTTTCTTTCTTTCTTTTTTTCTTTCTTTCTTTCAAAAAAGGTACATCTCACATGATAGAAATAAATGTTTCAATGCTGATCAAAGTTTGCACTCCAATCATTCTGGTCTATATAGATTCTAAACACTAGAAACCAGAAATACCAGATTCTAAATACCAAAACCACTCGAGAGAGAGAGAAATAAAAGTCAGGGAAATAAAGTAAAAGTAAAATTTTAAAAAAGTCAACACCTAAAATGTTAATGTCTTTTACTCCCCCTCCCCCATCCATTGGGAAAGAAGTCAAACACTTGTTTCAACTTTTTCTTTTTGACTTGTATCTTCTCGGCTACTTCTTCTCATGGCCTGTGTTTGTAATAGGATATTTGAAACGAGAGGTCGTTTATCATTCATGCGCCATCCCGTTCCTAGAAGATTTGCAATGAAACAGGTTCTTTGCACGCACACGCAAAGAACGCGAAACTTAAAAAATTATACTCCGAGTATAAAGTCATCACAAAAATAACATTACTGTTTCGGTGTGAGAAAAGTGTAACTATTAATAATACACAAGCTTATATAGCATGATATTCCAGCAATACGTAGGGCGCAAAACGCGTTTTACACTATATGGAGTAACCAAATCATAACTAAGTATAAAAACACTACCCAGTCAAAACCTTTATAAAACACACATTTTAAAGATTAAAATTTTAAAAGATTAAAGATTTTAAAAACTATTATTGAAACAACAATAAAACAACAGACATTAAAAAATAAACACCAGCAAAACTTGTTTAGAAATAATATAAGCACAACAAACAACGCCAACAATAAAACGGTACAGACTAAAGTACTGAAACATGAGCGTAACAACCTTAATTAATTGAACAGATGGATACACATCTATTCACACCCAATGCAACGTTGCCTGAAGTACCCTGACCAGATGGCCCATTAGCATTCACATTTTCTTTCCATAAAAGTTTGCTTAGCCTGGTTTGGCATATGCAATCTACAGAAACTCGAAAGCCTATGTATTCATAGGTATTCATGCATCTACCCCGGGTACAAAAGACAATCTCTCTGATAGAAAAATCTATACCATTATCAGTCCGGTTCAGTGTCGCGCCTTGCTGACAAATGGCCTACATCAGAGACCATTTGTCAAATAATACATTTGTCTTCCTATCTTGATGACGTGGTTTACTGGCCCCAGAAATAATTAGTTCAAAGGCTGCAACGCTGATAATGATGATAGTTTGCCAATGAAATCCATTCCTCGGGCAGCAGCAAGTTGACTGGCCCAGTTGTGGTCGGACTCACAGCCACTGCTGTCTGCAATGTCGCCTTCCCTCTCTCCGTGATGTCTACCTGGCTTCTGCCGTCGTGCATCGTCTTCGGGGTTTACTGCAACACCGCTCGAAAAACAGTTCCAGACCAGGCGTGTTACAAAGTCAACAAAGCGTTGCGGGGGATGGTGAAGGCAGCGGGAGACACGTAAGGGAGATTTCCCTGCAGATAGCAACACACGAAAGTTGCAAGCAGCTAGTGAGTAAGCTCATTTAGTGCTGGGGCCGCAGTGGAAAGGTTAATTGCGATCAGAGGAGGCAGCGAGTCTCAGCAGTGGGAGGGGTTAATTGTTATCGGAGGGACGGATCATCGGCTGCGGTCCTCGAAGACAGAAACAAGATGGAACAAGATCAGACTGGATGGAGCAAGCTCAAGCCAGCGGAAACCATATACTAAACAATATTCCAGGAAGGGAAAAATTGGAAGGGTTTATTTCTTTAAGGAACACATGATAATTCAATGAGTTCTTCCTTTTGATCAACACTTGACAAATTTCGAGTGACGGGGGCAGGGGAAGTTTGGTAAGGCGGGGTTTAAAAAAATGCTGGGGGGGAGGGGGAGGGGGGAGGGGGGAGGGAATTGCTAAAAAGGGTTTGCGCAAAACAAGAGAGCACGGTCGTGAATCATGTGTATCATATCTGTCATGTGTGATAAATAATTCATAAAATTAATTTCACGAAATCGCTGCAGGGTTGTCCATTCGTGTGCACACACCCACATACTCGTGTGTATACACGAAAACCAGCTAAAGTTTTCACTTACAAAGTCTCTCGTGCTTATACTGTCGCCCCTTCCTTCAGTCCCTCTCCACATCCCCTGCTGTCTCCCTCTCTCTTTCCCTTCCCCCTCTATCTCTCTCCCTCTTTCTTTACCCGTCCCTTCTCTCCCCACCCTTAGTGACATTTTGGTCCGTAACGCGCGCGGCGCGTGCATGCCCGCGCGCCGAGGTAGAAATAGCGCACAATGTGCCAGAAAAGGAATGTTGCATTTGACATTTAGCCGCCACGCAGGATCTTCACCTGCCCTGCACCTTCTTGTCCAGAAATCCTTGCCATCCTCAGTCATGCCGGAATCTGTGATCCTGATAGGTAGAAAC
Organism: Lanistes nyassanus; assembly: GCA_004794575.1. Lineage (NCBI taxonomy): Eukaryota > Metazoa > Mollusca > Gastropoda > Architaenioglossa > Ampullariidae > Lanistes > Lanistes nyassanus. Next base: position 311,836 of record SMGT01012687.1, read on the forward strand.
AGGTCGCACACCTTTTCTTTCTTTCCTCCCGCTTCCCCACCGACCCAACTGAAGACAACCGCGTAGGTGCATGGCCCATAACTAGACTGCCCGTTGCTGGCTGATAAACTTTCGACACGCCATGCAGTTTGAGCATGGATCCCTCCTGGATTATTTGCATTGTTTTGTGTGTCCGCACAGACAGCGCGCGAAGGAACGTTTCGTCCGCTCCTCTAAAAGTTCCGGACGCTCGATGTGTGACGGGACAGTTTTCAAACGTCACGTACTTTTGGTGCGCATGCCCAGTCATTAAAGCGTCTGCTTCGGAAAGATATCAAGTTCCTTTCTCAAGCACGCGCTGTGTCCAGTACGCTTGGACAATGTCGTTTGTTCTTACTTCGATAACTTCCCAGCGTACATCGTCTTGCGTGCTGTATTGTAAAGCATGCAGCAGCCGTTGGTATAAGTAATGGCCGTCTCTTTGGTTGTGAATCAGCAACCGAAGGCTTGATATTTTACACCGATATTTCGCACAGCTTGTTCCTTTGAACAATTCATGCATTGCTACCTGCACTTGAGGCACTACCTCAGAGTGGTCGAGAGAGAGAGGGAGTGTGTGTGTATTGAAATGGGTGGGGGTGGAGGGAACAGAGAGGCGAGTTACTATTTAGGGGTTTAATGTAAACAACGAAGGTGTGTTCGGGGAGGAGGGAAGGAGAGAAAAACGGGTGTCCCCCCTACCCCCTCCCCCCACTTCCCGAAGGCCAGCAGGTGCGGCATGAAAAGAAAGCACATGACATGCGGACATGGGATCGGAACCCTCGACCCTCTGTATTAGTTCCAAGCGCGCATTATCGCTATTCTGCAGACCGGCCCGAGCGGGGATTGTAAAAAAAAGGAGAGAAGAGGTGCAAGAACGAAGTGGAGAGGAGGGGGTGGATTTGCCTGGCAAAGTACGAAAGGTAGGAGAACCTCCAGACAACAAGATGACGTCAAAGCAGAACGGCAATTTCGTCATGACCCTTTCAGCTTGTGCACCTTTTAGCCATACCACGGGCCTCCTTCTGTCTGGAACCAAGACACGTGCCAGACAGCAAGAATCGAAAGAGGTTTGGGGCGGAAGATAAATGCTCGGAGAGATGAACCGCAGCCAGTTTCATGGCTTCTTGTAATGTCGATAACAGTACCCCTACGGATAGCAATACAACAAATGGGAGCACCAAACTGAAGGTTGCCAGCTGAGGGTCGAGTTTAAGATTTTGGTTTCGTTCCTACAGGAATCGCCTTTCTTTTTAGTTGAGAGCTACTGGGTTTGTTCATAAGCTTCACTTTTTATTGCACGAGCTGCATGTAAACTCACTGAAGCTCTGATTATAGGTGCATTAAATCGGTTTGTTGTTGTTGTTGTTGTTGACCCACCATTGCTAGGGAGCGCTAACCTAACAGCTGATGACGTTGTTTATGACAAGACGATGAGATATATCTGTTTGGAAAATGGCGCAGGGCAAGAAACGCTCAGTTATTGCCAGTTGTGGACGGTTCTCTGACTTCGATCAGTAACTGTATGTCATTTCGTCTGTAGCACTGCGGAAAATGTTTCACTTTTTGAACTCATTTTGTTTTCTTGCAATCGGGTAACTTTGACATCGTCTTTACCTCATCGGACACCATTTTAGTGTTTTCTTACGAAATGAGTTTACTGAAACCAAATCTTAAACTGTCTAAAACAACTTTTGTTTTTCGGTAACAATTTATCCGAACATACACTACACTGAATTATTATTAACACTTTTAAAGGATCAGTTACATTCATATCTAATGTGCAGACAGTAAACTAACCACTGCATTATGTATCTAAGACTGGCTTGCTGCTAATTTAGAGTTGTTTTTTAAATACAACTTTTGCTTTCTTTATACAAATCAAGTTTTTTTCCTGCTTCACATAACCTCACAAAAAATCCTCTCATGCTCTACACCAGATTCACTGATGCAAAAGAAAAATCCGAAAATAATTTAGAAGCCCAACTCGAACAGGGTGTGAATGGACGTCAGGGAAGAGGAACTAAAAAGTTTGCAGTCCTATGCGAAAGTTCTCGCCAAACATTCTATTCTCTGCAACCTTCATGGCTTCCCGCTTGCAGGAACGTTTTGCCGGAGACGACCTCTGCAAAATGAGGACCTGAACACGGGCGTCCCCAGTGTCAGGCTGCGAGCTTGAAAACAACAGGGCTAAGCTCTGACTGGCTGAAATCATATGCCAAGGTATACCGTCTTCCAACAACAATAAACCCCGGCTAGGAGGCAGACCCACCATTGCTAGCGAGCGCTAACCTAACAGCTGATGACGTTGTTTATGACAAGACGATGAGATATATCTGTTTGGAAAATGGCGCAGGGCAAGAAACGCGCAGCTATTGCCAGTCGTGAACGGTTCTCTGCGTGAGCCCAAGGTATTACTTGCATACATGTGAATACACTGCAGTAAGACCACCTGCAAAATATATTTTCCGGAGCACAACGATCTCTTTTTTTATCCCCTGTGCAAAGGAACATATGGCTGAGGACGACATGGGATAAAGATGCAACAACCTTTAACGCCTTTCCAGTGTTGTTGCTTCTGTTCACATGATGACGTACAGAGAACGAGGCCAAGGAAAACAGCGATGACAGTAGGCTGACATATTTGTTATGTGGCCGTAACAAAGGCGTTTTATGACTATGATACTTGCAGATGAGGCCAAGAATTTATCGTGTCGTGGTTAAATTTATCCCGGAGAAAAAATATCTCTGTTGAAATAAGTTCTCAACAGAAAATCTTTAAATACTTGAAAGCTTTAATAAAAGTTAAGGGGTGCATGCTTTTGACAGTAATGACATTTCTAATGTATACAAAAATAACAACATGCAGTAATTTTCTGTAATAGAATGAATATAGCATAATTTTTCTCCACAAGATCGACAGCCAGATATAGCTTTTAAGCAGCTCTGATAGAATTATACTACTGGAATATCTTAATAAGCACGATATACAATAAAACGACAGTAATCTTATCAGCGCAGAAACAAAATTCTGTAGCATGCAAACGAGGCCTACTTGGTGAAGGATAAAGCAGCTCCTGAGTTTGATTTTATAACTAATGCCCATCGCCTCTCACGGGCATAAGATGTTTTTGTATATCTTATTATTAATGTGTCTTACAGGAACTTCCACTAATGGAAACTGCAAAACAAACGTGTTCGTAATCGATCCCTAGTCTATGCTGCATAAGTATTTATATCGGAGCTGTGCTGCAACAGAATTCGTGACTTCTCTTCCAGTCATAAATTTAGTCTCAAGACTCCTTCACACTAGGATACTTCGTTCACCTTAAGGTGTGCAAAGCAGATATGGACACCAACGTACCTTCGTCCTGGTTGTAAAATGCAAAAATTCAATAGTCAAATAAATACATACACAAATACTCCACCACCATCCCTCCCAAAAAAATCGCAGGGTATGTAGGTAGGCAGAGGGGTTATGCTTCCACCTCACGCTGGGGGGGGGGGGGAAGAGAGATGAGGCCCTATTACTAATCTACGCACTGAAAGAACCACCAGGCAGGTGAAGTAAGATGGCAAGTGCGAACAGGTAGTTTAATGTTCAGGGGGAAGGCCAGATGAAGCTTTCACAGTGTTTAACTCCAGGGAAAAATTCCTTTACCACTCCTGGATTCGAACCCGCAACATCCACACGCCAGTCCGCAGATTTCCTCCTGTATCGCAGGGTATGTTCATGAGTGCGTTTTAACTACAGCATGCAAGGGCGATGCTCTCTGCTAAACCCACTTTCAGATGTCATGACGTCTTTGACTTGCCATCGTGGATCGGGTATGACGTGCATGGGGGCTTGTATCGCCTCATCATACGTGCAGGTTAACCTGAAATGCACACAGGGCACTGGCCTCACGACCACTGGTATGATCGGAAGGCCAGAAACAAACTCTCCTGCAGCACACCCCAGATTCACACCTGACAAGTAAATCTGGGTTTGATGTCGATGTGCATAGTTCTGTGGTTCTGTCTGCACAAAAAGACAATGAGCACACCTGCACAGACTCGCTGGCTTGGCAGGTAATGTAAACTACCCGTGAACTGCAGGTGGGGTGGAGGGAGGAAAAAGAACTCCAGTTAAAGCAGTACTCAGATTATTCTACTCAGTTGCAACGTACGAGTAGCAAAGACGTTTACACCAGAAATACGATTCGGTTCGAAGGAAGGGGCCTGTTTTCTGCTTCGTTTTAATTGTTGTTGATTTGTTGTTTTTGTTGCTATTGTCATTGCTGCTGCTGTCTTTTCTTTGGTCTACACTGGATCAACACGTTTGAGCGAATGTAGATTTTTGCAGCAATCCCTTCGCAGGGAGACTTTGGAATAGGAAAATCTTTCGGTTGAAATTAGAAGAAACGCTTTGCTGAGCGTCTGGTCAGATTGCTTCCTGAACACTGCTCCCGGCAGATATCGTCGCGCCGTGTGAAGGAAGCACTACTGATCTAATTCTCGACTCTTGTGTTCGGCCTTCAGTGTTAGTCATGTTTGAACTTGCAGATCTTCAAGATAAATAAGTCCTTAATGTGTTCCCAGTCTGTTTTTTTTTATTTCACATTTCATTTTGTATGCACATACCAACAACCACATCTGTTTCACACAACGAATAAGCGACCAGCGCGAAACTATAAGATTCAAAGACAAACCAACATTTTATTTTTTTAATGGATAATCCGCAAGAAAGTAAGCCCACGGCTATTCTACTTCATGAAAGTTTCGTCTTTTTCTTCTGGAGAATACTGAGAAGTAAAATAATTATTCTTTTGAGACACAAGTTGTCACAGATTTCTATTGATTGAGATGTGAGCCGTCAGAATGGACTGATGTGATGATGAGGAAGATGAGAGAGACGGACAGATCTTCCGATGAGAGGAGAGCAAATGGTGTTGAAAAGACGTGTTTGTTTGGGTGCAGAAGCAAGAGACCTCTGGACTTTTAAATCATTACAGAATCACCTCCCACGATCTTCGCCATAACACAAAAGGGAGTCACATTAAGATCTTTTGAATAAAGCAAAGCCTTTTAAATAACATTTGCCGCGAATCGACAGAGGTGGAAAATGATTTTGTCGTAAAAAGAAAAAGGTGGTGGTGGGAATTGCGTGTGCGTGCTTGCGTGTATGTGAGTGTGGGGTGGGTGGGTGGCGGAGGGGTGAGTGAATGACGGGCTTGCATTAGTGAAGGTCGAATTGCGAAAAAGACCACAAAGACGATTTTAGCCGGACCAGTGTAATTTAATTTTATTATGAAGATTTGTAACGCACAAGAACATATCCTGATGATATCCGCACTTCGCGTGGACATTACATTAAAAATGAAATAGCAAGAATTGAAACGGACAACAACAACAACAAAAATGTGCACTAGCGTGGATTTTTAAGGAGCAGCTCCTTTTGGCGCCACGTGCATCTGTCTGAGTAGATAAACTAAACGATTTCAGATGGGACTTCTGAAAAATAAGCAGTATACTATGAAGGCGTTTGTGCGTTACTTTGGTGGTTTTTCTTGGGGGTGGCGGCGAATCTTACACATTTTGCCTTTTGTGGGGGGCGGGGGTGGGGGGTGGGAAAGCTAGCAAATGACTGATAAACATGAAATCAGAATCATTGGTGCCGAATGAAGTCGTAAAAAAACGGGAGGAAATTTTAATGGTAAAATCTTGGCAGCGTGCCTCATTCAGCAATCCACGTAAACGGGGCTTTAAAAAATAAAAGCTTGGCACCTTGCTCGCTTTGCACGGGTTTACAAATAGACCTGTCGACCTTCCAAAGATACTACGGTTTCCATTGAAAATCTTAGCTGGAGTAACCAAAACAAACAAAAAAAAACTGTACGTCAGACATACTGGGATACCACCTGTATTTCCTAAAAGCTGGTATTTGTAGCAATCGTTAGAATCATGAGAATATGTTGGTGGTTTTCAGGCTGCAGCCTGACTCCTGTGGTGTCAGTGATCGCACTGCTACCTGTCGAGACTTTTACAACCTGTATTCAGCTTGAAGCGGCTACACGCGTGATCTTTACTCGCAGTGCGTTTAGTGCAGTTGTTAAAATGTGCACTGAAAACACTTAAAAACTCTCAGTGCTATTGTTACACCAGTGCAAAGTCGTGCACGACATTTCAGGGTATAACCTCTCTTGGTTGACTGTGTTCACTCCCGTTAGATAATCTTGGTCTCTCATATTCTGAACTACGGCTATTCCTCGTAACAGTTTAAATTGCTTGTTTTCCAAAGCCTGAAAGATTAGTTCATAGAAAACTGGAGACATGGTGCCTACAATAATGCGTGTACAACTTAATGAGTGTTTAAGAAGAAAGTTTGTCTTGAAAAGTGTCTTACTTGTTTGTCCCAGGTTCTAAGAATTAATCTGCCGAGGTTCAGAGTAAGCTGCCGTTAACTTGCCATAGTACAGCTACATTATCTCAATATCACTAAAAATAACTTTGCTCTTTGTGTAATTGGAAGAAATGGGAGATAATTCCACTACCTTCTTACATGAATCTCTTATACCGAAATATTTTGCCAGACCCAAATTTGCAGAAATTGAATGACCAAAATCAAAGTTAATAATTTAAGTACATTTGTTAAATCATTATTTTATTATTTAATAAATTATGTTATGAAATATTAGATGTAAGATGTAAGATATACAGGAATAAGTGTTACATTTTCAATTCTTCGTTGATACTTTTTTTCCCTATTGCATGGGTAAATAAGTGTTCCTTTATGGTATAGATATTGTTTTATATTTTCTTTAAGGCTATAAATCTATACCCGGCTGTTGGTCAATAAACAGTAAATAACCTTAGCTGACGGCAGATGACAAGTTAAACTGAACGTGTAAAGAGCCACTCTCTAATCTGCCATCTATAGAGATTCCAAATGTGTAAATGTTGAGATAAGCTGTCAAAGAGAAACAATAAAACATCTGGGATCAAAATAAATGAAGTTTAATTTAAAAGGTTCAAACCATTGTTTATCGCGGTATCGGAATGATTTCCCTTTTGCTGCAAGAGAGAGACTGATGCTAGTATCCAGCTACATTCACCGAGAAAAGAAATACGACGGAAATGAAATGAAAATCTCACAGAACGGAAAACAGTCAGACCATAATAATAATACAATTAACACAAAAAACCCAATCACGTCAAACAGCATAGTGAAGAAAACCAAAAAACGGCAAAATACAGTGAAACGAGCCGAAACAAGAACAAAATCAGGAAAACAACACAACGCATCATGTACAAAAACAAAACCAAACTAAACAACAGCTGCATGAGAATGACATGCAGCGGCAGAACCAGCTCGGCCCGCCATAGTTTCGTATCCCTTTCATACGCCTTGGGTTAATTATCCGCCCGCACTCCTTTGCACCTTACCTGCAGAACGGGCCAGAAAAACCAGGAAAAGAACAATGCTGAAGAATGCTGCACCCGTTCGGGTGCCAGCCCAAGACGCATACCACACCCCCATCAACTTTTTATTCTTCTGACGTACACATCTTCCCCCTTTCTCGCTTTATTCTTCTCTTCACGGCCGTGTCGTTTTCCTGTACTTTTGTCTTCCTCCTCTGCCTTGTTTTTCTTCTGTTGTTTAAATTATTCTTCTCTTCCTCCAATCTTCTTCCTTCTCTGATACAACCATTTCTGGGGTTGAGAAGATTAGTTTCATGACAGAGCAGCCAGAGATGCGTACAACACGACAGAACAAGCACACACATACGCACAAAAAATACATTATTTTTGTTTAAATATCATTCTTGTGCACTGTCTTGAAACGTACTAATCATGTCTTGGTTTAGAAACTCGGTGATCACGAGATATCTGGGAGCCCTATATACAAATGTTGAAAATATAAAACAAGTAAAATAATAATGTTGAAGACATATTATTGTGCTGCACCATAGCAGTGGGTAGAATATGAATGCAGAGTTTTCTGACTGTCAAGAGAAGTCCGAAGGTACAGCCAAATATAATTGATAAAGGTTTTAAACTTTGTAGATTTCACGGTACCCATTTCTCCTCTCCCCTCGCTCTTTTACTTAAACCTGTCTGCTCTTTATTCACTCCAACTCCCCCTCCCTCATTCCTTCTAGTTTATTTCCGTTGCCACTTTCATTGAACCTCTGCTTGTATCTTTATTCTGTTGTAATAATGTTTGATACATGCCCTCGGCACCTGTAGAGGATATACATATGGTGGTGTGGGGGCAGGCGCGACTGGTGGAACCCTATTTTATGCGTGTTTCTATCCCCTTTCTGCCCTTCAAAGTTCTCAGAAGGACAAAAGCAAGATTAACCACCTTGCATTTGAAATCACGTACGGTGAGGAGATAGGGTTGGGGGGCATCGAAGACAAACCCTAGGTAGTCGGGTTTTGATGAATGGGTTTCTTTGAGAGCGACAGGTTGATTCGAACTCTTTTCTTTCTTCAAACACCCGGCCCTCGAGATTAATGTACCGGCGACCAGTAACAAAGGCATATTTCTTCTCAATTTACGCGTATTCCCCACCTCCACCTCCCGTCTCTCTCTCCACGAAGACAAACTACATGCATTACGAGGGCCTTGAACTAATGCAGCCTGCCAAGTGCTCAGACCCTTAAAAAAAATCGGGTGTGTACAGAAAGAAGAAATTTAGATGCATTCACGGCATAACCCTCGGATCTTGTCTTGATTTCGCATTTTATTAGGTCTCAAACATTCGATAACCTGACTTCTCAGTGTAATTACACATACGCTTGTCAGCGCTAAACTTACTGAATGTAAACTTCAGTAACATGAACTTAACGACCACCACTGCATAATCACATATTGGTGAAGCTGATCCGTCTAAAACAAAACAAGTAGTCACAGCTCTCACTGTTCATTTCACGACAAAAAAATTTGATATTTGACCTACAGTGGTGTCCTGTAGTTACACCTACGTGCGGTAATGCAGGGTTACTCAGCAGCTTCGCTGATCGTGTTACTGCTTGGTAATGTTGATCTCACACATAATCCTAAGTAACCTGACTTTCGCCTGATCAATGACCCGTACCCACACGTGCAGATTATCCTGCAAGTTTGTAGACACTGACGCATTTACCTGTAGATTCTGTTGCCAGAACAAGCACCTCAGGCAGCTCGCATCATCATCCTCATCGTCATCATTATCTACTGCGAGCGGGGATGCGAAAGGAGAAGAGCAAAGAGCGCCAGAAAACAGCTGTTTGACGAACTGATTTCTTCGCAGAAGAAAAACGCTTTCCTTCCGTCCTTTCTTCTTCGCGCCGTGTTTGCCTGTTCTCGCCATGGAGCGTGCTCGGCGAAGGGCATTTTCAGAAAGCAGATGGTGCAGGAATTTCTGTCTGTCGTCAGATCGCTCTTCCGATGCACCCTGGTTCTCTAACTTTCTTTCCCTGCGAGTTCGTGATCACCATGAGACATACAGTATAACAATTTCGGGGGAAGATTTAAAAAAAAAAGATGAGACCAAGATGCATCGATCACTGTGTTTGGTAGGCTGCAGCTTGAAGACAAATC
>SMGT01012687.1:321723-337279 GCA_004794575.1 Lanistes nyassanus
TTCTTCGCAGAAGAAAAACGCTTTCCTTCCGTCCTTTCTTCTTCCTGCCGTGTTTGCCTGTTCTCGCCATGGAGCGTGCTCGGCGAAGGGCATTTTCAGAAAGCAGATGGTGCAGGAATTTCTGTCTGTCGTCAGATCGCTCTTCCGATGCACCGTGGTTCTCTAACTTTCTTTCCCTGCGAGTTCGTGATCACCATGAGACCTACAGTATAACAATTTCGGGGGAAGATTTAAAAAAAAGATGAGACCAAGATGCATCGATCACTGTGTTTGGTAGGCTGCAGCTTGAAGACAAATCCTGGCAGCTTCTACAAGAACTGATCAAAGGATTGGGTTCTGGGACACTAGTATCTGTTTCTACAAGAACTGATCAAAGGATTGGGTTCTGGGATACTAGTATCTGTTTCTACAAGAACTGATCAAAGGACTGGGTTTTGGGACACTAGTATCTGTTTCTACAAGAACTGATCAAAGGATTGGGTTCTGGGATACTAGTATCTGTTTCTACAAGAACTGATCAAAGGATTGGGTTCTGGGATACTAGTATCTGTTTCTACAAGAACTGATCAAAGGACTGGGTTCTGGGACACTAGTATCTGTTTCTACAAGAACTGATCAAAGGATTGGGTTCTGGGATACTAGTATCTGTTTCTACAAGAACTGATCAAAGGATTGGGGTCTGCGATACTAGTATCTGTTTCTACAAGAACTGATCAAAGGATTGGGACACTAGAATCTCTGTTTCTAACTTAAAAACTGCCAATAAATATGGATATTTCAACTGCCCCTATAAGAGAATTATATGTATGGCAACAGACATCGGAATCATCCTTGTAAAATCCGAGCCTGGCTTTGATCTGCGTGGACATTCGAAAGCGGTAAAAGCGGTCACATAAATGTGTGCATAAATCTGAGGATTTCAGTGGGCTTGCGGGTGGTTTTAAGTATTGAAAAATGGGCAGCTGCGTTCATGCAAGCCAGCCCTGATGTTTTGTCTGCTTAAAAATCTAACAATTCAAAGACTCCAGGGTGAGAGGGTGCTCATTTGAGGCGAGTTTCACAGATGCGAGGAATGCGAGGGAGATGATAATGACGTCAGAGAACCTATCTTACCTTCGTCTGATGCAGCCTCACTGAACCGTCATGCTCAGATTCTTTGCTGACGCCCGCCTGACGAAAGCGAGAACAAGCGAGAGCAAGAGAGAGAGAGGCAAGGAGAGAATTTTTTTCAAGGTCGTGCCCGCTGAGGAGAGCTTGCACCGTCTGTTACAGAGACTGCGTCACGAGAAGTATCTTGCCAGGGAAGCAGCTCCCATTTCTTCATGATGTGTCTTTTTTGCCCTTCTATCTTCCTGTCTTCCGTCTCGTACATTTGTTGTTTTTTTTATCGTCGAGCTGTGGAAACCTGAAGAAACTCTAATTACTATGCCATTCACCGAGTACGGCATGGCTGTATCGTTTATCATCTTTCTCTTTTCTCCTCCTTCTCCTCACCACCACATCATCAGGTCACCAGCACCGCGCTCCTCATAGAAATTTATCTGGAAATCAGGGATTGCCGACGTCAGTCTACACGCTCTTTAAAAAAAATGCACAACAGGACAGTTGTTAACAACTTTGGCTAGATAAAACTATCCTTCTGACTGACTGACTGACTGACTGACTGACTGACTGACTGACTGACTGACTGACTGACTGACTGACTGACTGACTAGATAGAGACACGTGTGTGGACAGATGGACTGACTGACCTCCTGGCGAACAAACAGTTCGGCCTTCTCAGTTCTGGCGTAACGTGGAGCCTTTTATCTGGTTTCCTACAGTTTCTGACAATTCATTCAACAGCACAGCATTAAATGACGGGAAACAACACACACACACATAGCACGCAACAGGGGGCCTCTTGTTTCCCCCACCCCGACAACCACCACGGCTTCGTCTGACTCACGGACTCTCACCACGTTTAAAGAACTTTGTTTTAAACGCTGGGGAATCTGACACCGAAATCCCAGCATGATCCACAACACGCTGGAGAGTGGACAAGATTGTGATTTTCCCATTTAATGAAAGCCTGCTATCTAAAATACCTGGTGCAAGATGCCCACTCCACACAAACAGACCGTTGTTTATTCAACGGCGGTGAAGCCAAGCGAATATGCCATCAAATCTTTTCTGTAACACCTTAATTTGCAGGTTCTGCAATCTATTATCTTTTTCTCGTTTTTACGGTTTTCAAAACGATTCGTAAAGCGAAAGTCCCCGCCATATCCGTCCCTCCATTTCGCCTCCATTTCCGTCGGCTTTGTAACAAAGTGAACCACACCGCGTACAAACTGCAGGCATCTGGTATTAAATGCCGGCATCCACCCACCAAAAACCCAGCGAAGGCTCTGTAAACCAAGGTTTTAGTGAAGCTCGCAAGCTAATTTTACTCTTGATTTCTAGGCACTATGTTCTGCATCAAAAAGCAATTTATGAGCGACCATTTTGATTTTCTTCCACAGAATGTTGATTCTCCTTTCTGCCTTCGTTATACTTTCAAATTTTTTAGAATTCCTTAGAAAGAATTACCAGGAAAAACTCCTGGAGGGATTGTCTCTTACCACAGTGCTGACGGGAGCTAATTGCCGGAAGCTGTGGCTCCGAAGGGGATGTTGCACGATGTCGCAAATAAGACGGCAAAATGTTTATGGGCAGAGGCTGTCTGGTGTGTGACATCCCTTGCAGTGCCTCGAGATTTACTGGCGGGGACACCTAAGTATTCATCAAGCGCAGTAAGAAAAACAATGCTTGGCCAGTGCTGCTGCGGCATGCTTTGAAGCGCACAACACAGCACTCGTTTTTTGCTCGCGACTTTTATATAGTTCACCACCTAGGGCCGGCTAAAGATGTCGAGCAAAGCATTGCTCAAGTGGCCGGAGAAAATGTCAAACTGTGCAACGCCGTTTCAGCTCAGGAGCTGAACTAATTGAAGGTCAACGAAATGGCATGTATATCATGAGGCAATGCTATGAAACCAAGCGCAGATCGAGCTTCACTGAGAAGCAGATGCACTGCTGCCGTGTGTCATCCGTCCGAGTTCCTTCAGTTTCCCGTAGTCGCTACTGTACTGATCTCGTTTGCTCGCGTGTGTCGCTGTGTACAGTTGTTCATTTTTGTTAGGGAGCAAGGTTATTCTCCTTAAGAGCCAGCACCCTGTCCTCGTTACTGACTATATCTCTGCTCAGAGACTGTTAACCTGCTGCTGGCACATCTCTCAGACCTTGTTCTACATACATTATTTGCCAGGTTAAGTCTGTGGGACTGTAGGAAACGTTATAGACAGAGGAATTTGGGACAAGAGGCACGAGGCGAATTTCAGTGTTATTTTTTCATGGTGGTGGTGGGGGTGGTGTAACAATATGCGTGCTATCTGTAGGTAACAAAGATGCTAGTTGGGTGTATTGTTAGAGTACAGTTTGGGAGAGGACATTGGACATATGACAGGTCTGGGAACTAAACTTAACATAGAGCAAGACAGACACTAGGGAGGCCAGACACATCATTTTTAGCCGCCCAGCACTTGTTTGTGTGTATAATGTGAAGGGAGGCCTAGTGGCCGGTTACAAGAGCTTGTCAAATAAAGGAAATGAACTGCAAAAAAGTACTTGTGGTCTTGTGTATACATCATTCTTTCTGGTGCCATGACAACTCGTAATGTTACAGGGTGATGACGATGACGACGACGACAGTCACAGCAGCGACGAAATGATATTTCCTATAATATGCGAGTTCAATGTCCTTTGTACAAAAGAATCGAACACAAACTGGTTCACAACCAAACAAAAAAAACACACGTGCTGAAACACGGGGGAGTCCAACCTCTGCCCGCCCACCCATCCTCCTCCAGATCTTCTTCTGTCCCTCTTCTTCCTCCATCTGTCCATGTCGACCCCACCCTCTCTCCCACCCATTCTGTCTTCCGCCTCCTCCTTTACACACTCACTTGAAACCACGAATACGCATGTACATAATCCCTCCGCAAGCCATCTCATTCACACTGGTCTCCGTTCTTTCCACAACACACCGACTCAAAACTTGCGCTTGGAAAGTCAGAGAAACACGTATTTCTTCCATCCTCCGAAATAATGTGTTGGGTCCGCAAGCTCGACCGATGAAAGAACTAACGCAGACCAAGTTTTCTCCCTGCTCCAAAGCAACTGTTGGACACCTGTGTTAAAATTGACAGTTGGAAGAATCCCCCTTGGTGAGCGTAAGTGATGAAAACACACCTTTATGTCAGTTTTATGGAGACGTGGGCTTTTTTAACAACTAGAAAAATTAACAGACGAGAAGAAAGCATGCTCGATCTTGCAAGCATTCAGTCGACGTTGATAGTCACAGAGAGTTTACGAAGCTCTTCGCTTCACCTTACCCGCTTATTTTCATATATCATGGAAATGGGTTTCCCTATAAATCCGCATAGTCAAGAAGGAAATCATTATACAGCTTATCACTGGCAGCATTCATCCTTCGGCAGGATATTAAGACAGACAGTATATTAAGGCGAGCATTCCAGGATTTATAAAGAGCTCAAGGTGTTGTTTAAAAAAGCTAACAGTACTGCCTCAGAAATCCCTAGAAAATGTGAGCGAGTGCAATACAAAACTAAACTGATGCAGATTTACTTGACAAAGATACAGACTAAAGAAGTATGTAAAATCAACAATTTCTTGGAAACAATACCATCCAATTAACACCAGGACACTGAACCCTAACCAACTCCTTGGTTTTTCTTTGAAGCGACACCCCAAAAGAGAACGAGCTGCCCATGACAAACAGATAACAGGCAAAACAAAAGTTTTTCAAGAAAAAAATGGCGGGCGTGGATTAAAGACGACAGAATCTATATTAACAGTCTATTCCGATGGACATATTTTGCTATCTCCCCCTCAACATAACTGAAATGGGAGTGTATCTAGATAAAAGACGCCCACCCATGCAATCTCTTCCTGTTATGGGGCCTAGATAGCTCAGTTGGGAGAGCTGCGGACTAGCGTGTGGTATGTTGCTGGTTCGAATCCTGGTGTGGCCAAGGATTATTTCCTGGAGTTAAACATTGTCCAAACTCCATTTGGCCATCTCCCCGCACATTAAACTGCCTGTCGACACTGGCCATCTTACTGCAGCCATCAGTCTGGTGGTTCTTTCAGTGCATAGTTCAGTAATAGGACCCCATCCCCTATAGTGCGAAATCACCGCGAGGTGGAAGCACTGTCCCTCTAAATAACCACCACCACCACAAAATCTCTTCCTGTACTTAATCCGTCTAGAAGTATAAGCACTGTGCGAAAATATATGCGATTAAGCAAAACGAAACGCACATTTGCGAGCGGTGAAATGGTAAGGTTTGTGTCGTTTGGAGGTCCAGGCTTGGTCTGAAATATTCCTTTCTGTATGATTCCCTGAGGTAGGAAGTGAATCAGTATTAAAAATCAAACTAAGAAACGAGCAAACTTCACTTCATCTGACAAGTCGACCACGGCGTGCTCAAAACTCTCCTTGAACTGTCCTTGCCTCTAGCTAGCAGGAGCTTCGCACTTGACTGCAGTCCAAGAGCACGTGCATCCTCTTGCACTATTCCACAATTCATCACTGGCAGATAGACGTCATCGTTACGTAGCACATTCGTCAGTTCGTACTTACAGTTCGGTCTAGACAAACGATCATCCGTTACGCATGCGGTATTTTCTTATGGCCCGTCAGGATTTAAAACATATGCTCGGTGCCAGAAGAGTGGGCTTCAAAGAGGAATATTTGTATGCGCTTCTGACGCCTGGAATAACTCCGTTAATCCCTTACTTAATTTTCCGAACAATCGTACAGTCTCAACTCTTTTTCTAAAAGCCTTGGTGACGACACCTCTCTCTCTCTCTAATGCCATTTTTCATTGCACATTATGACTGACGTCAGGGAGTCGTAAACTGGGTGGAAATGTACTCCTGTTTCTTACAGATGTTGTTGGTTAAATATCTCCCTCGATGTATGTCTTCTCCGGCAAACGGAATTTGCAAAATACCTGGGAAATAGGCTACGGGTCGCGAACGTTTTTTTTATTTCCACGCGAGTTCCAGGGCCTCGTGAGCAGACCACTTTTCATCCTGTTTAGCGCAAAGGCTTGAACTTATACATGAAAACAGAAGTTTTACCCAATACCAAAGTAGCCCTACTTGGACACGTGTTTATAATTACAAGTCTGACTGTCAAAGGTTTTCTTCAGGTGTTCTGGTTTCTCTTCCTACCCTCTTTCCCAGTCAGCTATATCACCCTCCAACTCCCGAAATAATTTTCATTGGCGATTTGAGGTTAATAAACAGCTGACCAACTTCTCGTAATAAGAACTGTCCGCAGATCCCTACAGAGTTCGCGGCTCAAGTTCACAGTCTAAATTATGCACAATGCTGCTATCCGGAGTTCAGACAGGGGGGTACAAATGGTTTTTTTTCCGACCTCCGTGCTCGTTGGAGTTTCCCCAAAAAGCTTTTACGTACAGAGTTTGGGTTCTTAATGCGTGTTTCCTCTTTGCGTGGACGCGTGATTTCAGGCAGTGCAGATAGCATCCCTTTAAATTATAACATCCCCAGTAAGATTGCTTTTTTGCGCAGTGTTACAAATCTTAGGACAGTTGTAAGATATCCTGTGCTTTGCTCCTGACGTGTCGGTCCTAGGTAAGGTTTTAGGAAAGAAAATGAAGGTGTATGGTTTGGGTCAGACAACTAGGACTCTCCTGGAAAAGCACCAGCTGTGAGTTCTCTCTTCTCCTCCTCCTTCCTCCACCCCTCTTGCTGTTGAAATGGAAAAAAATGAAAACTGTTTTATTAGCTGGTTGTCATTGCTGAAAGGATATCTATACAAGACCCCACTGCATCTATCACGTCAGTTATTGGCACTTGGAGTGACCTCTCCTTCTGGCAGCACCCGAAGAAAATGTCACAACATGCTAAACAGAAATGCTTCCACTGTGGCTATTTCCTTCTTGTCGATAAGATAGCGCGAGTTTTCTCCCTTAGCATCTGTAAATGGCACAAACCCTTGTCTTCAATGGTGTTTAATGGGCTGCAAGAACAGAGGAAAGGAGACGTGGGGAGTTTGGCAGAAGAGGAGATGATGATGATGATGATGATGATGATGATGATGATGATGATGATGATGATGATGATGATGATGATGATGATGCGCCCGACGACAGCCACCACCAGGAAAGACGTTGACGACGACGATGATGGCAAATGGTGTACAAACGGTCGAAGAAGGCAGCTGGGGTACATTTTCGTCAGCACCTTATCGCAGCCACCTTGTGCTCAAGCACGCCGTCTGTCGCTGGACCGCACATCGACCCCATCAATGGCTACAGTAGCAGGCAAGGCACGGCTCCGACGGCACGTGCAGCGCGTGCGCACATGCGCACAGCAAGATAAGGTCCATCTCTCTAGCTGCTACTGCCGCTGAATAGCGGCGCACCGCTCACTCGACAGCCGCTGCACGGCGCTCGGTCAAGCATGCGTGTCGGAATGGGGAGAAAGCGTAGGTGCTGTCCTTTGATTAACGAAGGGCGTGTAGGAGGCGGCTGCACGGGTCAGCGCCAAGACGCTGCGCGCGCACCTCTTGACGTCATTGCAAATGGGCTTAATACAGCGATCTGGGAATGCCTTTTCCAATCTGGGCTGGCTCGCACCAGCGTTCGTACCTGCTCTCCCCTCATAAGGGTGGTTGTAAGGCCCATTCACCCTATGTTATGTGCACCGTTACGAATGAACAAGAGATAAGAACGTCCATGTAAGCCACCCCTAGTCTTTCCTTCCACATAATCAGTTTGCCAAACGCCCCTACAGCACGCCGCCTGATCCCAGCGTAAAAGATAACAGATGACTTGGAAACAAACTTAATTTGTCTGAAAAGCGAGGAAAGAATGAAGAAAGACCGCAGCAAGGAACAGCAAAAAGCACCAAGACAAACGTCAAAACAAAAGGACAGATGACGGACACTATATATTACAGACAAACGTCAACACAAAAGGACAGATGACGGACACTGTATATTACAGACAAACGTCAAAACAAAAGGACAGATGACGGACACTATATATTACAGACAAACGTCAAAACAAAAGGACAGATGATAGACACTATACATATTACATTATTTTAGGGTTGTTAGGCAGATGTACCGGCAATGCTGTTTCAAGCAGGTAACTTATCTCATGAATACCATCAGAGACCAGGAAGAATTCTAAACAGATGTTACAGCATTATTTTGCACGTGGGATGCAATGACCTACTTTGGTGGGCGCGTACATAAAAAAGGATTTACAGAAAGATAGATAGATAAAAATATCTTACGAAATGATTTCCTCTAGTTCCCTGTTCAAAAGCTGTCCCCAATTAATTACAGTGCACAGTGTATCGACTGAGTTCCCGTTTCTCAAAATCACCGAGGACCTCATCCGCGTTCTGAAGTCAGTTTCTGTAATCTGCGTTTCTTCTGGCTTGCAAAAGTCGCATACTGATAAAAGCAACGGCTTCCTGTTCTGATTTCTTCCCCTTTAATTCTCCTCTTACAGAATCCAGAGGAAGTCAAGTCAACAACTATCCGTACCCTACAAGTGAAAAAAAAAGCGTGCAGTTACGCGCCAGAAGCTGGAATTAAATCCTTCTGCAACGTCTTTCATGTGTAAAAATTTACCATCGATCTCACGACCAATGTGCAATCATGCGTGAAACACTGGTCTTTAATTCCGGCCAGCAACATGTTCTACCATGATCAGAACTGCAAAGAATTTCGGTCGTTGCATCTTCTATTCTGAATTTAGCATTCTTAAAAAAAAATATTCCTTATAAAGAAGGGGGAAAGTGTAGTCTTTCTGAAGGAGCTTATAGTTAATTCTAAGGTGCATTAATATTCTTACACGTCCTTCCTTGATATTTTTTTTTATCTACCCCTCAAATTGGATTCTTCACTGGTTCCTGGTTGGCTCAAATGTAATAGCTTCTCTCTCACACAGTTATCTTCCCCTTGTTAAAGGACAGTGATCTTATGACAAAAAGAAATCAAATCGAAAAATCTCCCTCTCTCTCTCTCTCACACACACACAAGAGGAGGAGAACGGAGGGGCGCACGCCCACGCAATGCTCTACACGCACAACCATAACAGATCGAGACAATGGTAATATCATGTCATGTCATACGCGACTTCCAAGACTTGTCAAGTGCAGTCAGGGTGAGACTAGCTTCTAGAGAAACACATGACCAATGTCATTCGAAGGAATAAATGACAAATCCATTTGAGTTTCTAAACAGATTGAACGTCAGCCCATTTTGAACAGGCAACGCTTAAATAAAGTTTGAACTATTCATTCCTATCCGCGCCCTCGTAGGGCACCACCCAGTTTGGGAAGCCTATAAAACAAGTGAACGAATGTTTTCCTTAAAATTTCAGTTTCTATCATCCCTTTTATTTACACCCAACGCCAAAGAAGTACACTTTTTTGTGAACGTCTTTAGTCGTCTATCGAACCGATGAAAATGACTCCAAACGGAGCATACACAAATTGGTTAGCAGGGGAAGCACCATGACCAGTTAAAGTCAAGACTCAACAAACTTTTTTTTTCACTTGTCGGACAAGCGGTCATAGTGTTTACTTTCCCTCAGTAACCTCGCATTTGTCCGAACAAGTATTTCCACAGGCACATACACAAATATGGAAACTTCTTACATTATTTGAACTGCACATGCTACAACATTATTCAAAATCAAGTTTAAGTGATATCGATGAGTGTTGAAGTTGACTGTCGATGATTAGTTAAGTTTATCTTACCTTAACGGTGTGTCTTTGAAGCTATATTTGAAATGTCATCGCCTGTTCGTTTCTGGTCAATCATCGCTATTTCGTAAAGTATGGCATGTTAAGCATATGATACTTATAAAAGTGCAATCTGGGACTAAATTAACCTTTTAGAATCATTCTGCAGACCTTGCATCTCGTGTCTGCACGGTGTTTCGAAATGGCGTTGATTCAAACGAGCAGACGCTTACAGTTCGGCGTACCCGTCAAAGTTTTATACCTGTAAATTAATGATATGTTCGTACTTATGAAGATTGATTCTAGGTTTACATTAACCTCAAAAAATTAATAAAATCATTCTTTGACATCGTGTGTGCGTGGTGTTTCGATATGGTGAAGATCGACCGGAAACGAACAAGCGATGACATTTAGTTCAGACGCACGTTCACATTTTCAGTAATAAAAAATAAAGTTCACCAACTACTTGCAGAAATGGATTTTGGTATTACGTTTTCCCTTCAAAACTGTTATATAGACATTAAATTATGTCTGATTCGTGTCTGCGCGGACAATCGTAGGGACGGTACAAAACCCAAAGTCCGAGTTCCATAGAGGAAGAAACTTCCGGTCCGTCCTCCTCGTAATGTGTTTCTATTTTCTTCATTGGTTTCATCTTTTCATTTCTGTGACGAAGAGACGCCGAAAAACCCCCCCAAAACCCTCCTTCGCTGTATTAACGAGACACCTGTTGCACAGACTGCCTTTCTGATCAGATCTCTATTCTTTATCCGGACTTGTTTTTCCGGTGGAGATCAACCAATCGGCAAGGCCGACATAACTACAGGGCAGGCAGTGTTTTTTTTTAAACAGATCGTCGTCTGCTACGAATTCGCTTTTTATTTGTATTTGCCGGTTCGGGCAAGTTGAGATGAGTTTTACTTGGCCGACCAAAGAAATTACTTGCCCCAGGCAGTCGGGCAGCCGTTAATGTAGAGCCCTGTTAAAAAGTTGCACATTTCTGTTTGTTCACAGAAAACGCTGATAAGACATGTTCCGAGTACGTGTTGCATTTTCTTTCTTAAATTTTTTTCAGCACTTAGGATCTCATTTGTTTCAAGGAAACTCAAGCTGGTTCGACACAGAACTTAGAAGATGCTGTATGAGTGTTCCGCCACCCGCACAGAATGCTCCCGGCTGGTGTGGTTTCCGACCACTTATAACATGGACGAGTACAATAATTAGAGTTCTGACAACGACAAGAGTTTTTCCCCAGTAGGGTAACTAATGGTGGGCAGCGACAGGGACAAGTGGGCTCGTGAAGGCCTGCTTCCCAGCAAGGCAGTGAATGGTCGTGTCTGCTAGCGTCTTAGTTCTCTCTTCTCGCTTTCGTCTTTTCTTTTACTTCTTTCCATCTTTCCCTTACTTTCTTATGCATTCGCTTCCTTCCTTTTACTCCATCCTTTCTTTTCTGTCTGTCTGTCTGTCTTTCATTCTTTCTTAAATGGCGTTCATTTCCGAAAATCGAAAACAAGTGTTTAACGGATATGGGCTTCACACGAACATGAATTGCTGGTTGGGTAATCTGAGAAGAAACAGAGTAAGAGCAAACAGAACAGCCTGAAAAATCAGTCGAGCAGGACAAAGAAGAGATGTTTATTCTGGCTGGGCATATGTTTGCCGCGGTCTGATGAGAGAGAACGCCCGGAACAGGCCTAGGTCTCCTTCCACAACACGTCATCGTAAATCTCAAAAAGCCCGCGGGATGTTGCAACGTAAGCTTCACACAGGAGCTGCCGAACGGTCGAAGTGTTTGTCGTAGATTTATTTTGGCGGCTGGCAAACCGGTATTAACAAGAGCAAAAGAGAGGAGCAAACAAAAAAAAAATCAGGGTAAATGGGGCTGGGGTGGCGGGTACGTTTGGTAAGCGAGAACAAGACCAGCTTTCCGACAGCGATGGATTTCGCAGTTCCCAGTGTCCGCAGTGAGCAACACTCAGCCGCGACACGGCTTTGCTTTGGGAGGTTGGGGTTGGGAAGTGTGGAAGGATGAGAGCGCGATGCAGTGAACGAGACAGTACATTTGAATGCGCGTCCCTAGTCTAATTTAATAGAACTAGCATAATACAGCGCAGGGCCGGGTTGCGTAAGCCCTCGTATCTGTCCGTCTGCAGCTAGTGAGAGCAGACATAAGCCCGATTCACACATGTACTAGACAGTTTGCGGCACTTTCACAAGTGGTGAGGAAATACTAATGCCATGCAGCCGCCCCAGGATCGGGTTGCATGCGCGTGCGAATCGCCTGTCTGTACGTGAAGGTGCACGTAAACTATGCCGTGTGAAAGGGATCACGGCGGCTCTTATTTCTACAAGGGCAGGTATGAGCGTTCAAGCAAGTCAGCACAGGAACGTCAAGCACGGACGTTGGCCAGAATCTGCCCCAGACAACTTTGCCAGCATCGAGTTAACTGATGCGGTTGTTCACACAAACAAGAAATTCTCCACATAACAGGAAAAAAAGCCCCACCAAACGTGTCTAGAATCACCTCAAATTTTATTACCACAATAATATACGTATTAAGATATATTCACAATTTACTTCATCTGCCTTCGAAGATGCAGTGAGGTCTCCTTTGCTCCTCACACTGCAACATGTCTCTAAACAATTAAGCGACCTTCACATGATTTGAAAGTCAAGAGAACAGTCCAATGAAGAGCTCGCTGAAGTTTCACATAATTCCGAGATAGAGATCCCTTTTCCACTTACCTAGTGTAGTAGGAAAGACACCAGCGCCTGCCCAAACCACTCTCATTCGAGTCTGACGAAAGTTAAATCACGTTCGCGCTGCGGACAGTCGAACGGCTTACATTCAATGCTGCGTTTACCGAACTTAATCACGCAGTTACGTTATAATAATTTATGCTAATTTATGCACCAACTTTGCAAGGCAAGTCAATTTCAACCCTGCCGAGCATTTCCAGAAAGCTCAGTGAAGCCTCTGGTTAGCACAGGCCTCTCCGCAAAGTTTTGGATCTTCTTATGCGCCTACCAAACCTAGGTCACAAGAAGTACAGTGATCTAAATAAATATCGTCACCTCCGCTAAGTTTTCACCGTCTGCTCTGACGCGTTTAACGTTAGAGACACACCCGGACGTCGGCTGTAGCCGCAGGCTTTGACATAATTGGTGGACACGACCCTGAAGTCCAAGTTCTCATTGGCCACGTCCTGGAACCCCGGACTGACCTCCAGAAGCCCGCCTTATGCTCCCCGTTCTGCCTGGAGACGACGAGACGTGGTCGCAGCTAGAAGCCCACAGAGTTGTCGTGGCTGCAGGGCGGGCCGCACACTTTGCGAACGCTCATCTCCTGGGAACAAAAACACGCAACAAATTCATTAACAGTTCGGAACCGTTCCTCGCCGAACTGCAGTCAAGTAAGGAAGGAGGTATATACACTCCTTCCCCCCCCCCCCACCGTCTGCTTGTCTACTCATCTGTATCCCTTCTACAAACCGCCCCTGCCCGTCTCTCCCACAAGCCAGTCCAGTTTCTTGTAATTTTCGATTCGTCTAGTGTTGAGACAGTCTGGAGACTAAAGTAAATTATGTATCTCTTAATGCCAGTAACCAGTCACAGCGATCCACGCTAAATGTACCCATCGTCTGTTCTTTAGTTGGCAAAAGAGAAGGATGGTTTGATTGGGAGATGATGGAAAGGTACTGGAAGGTACAGGAAGGAAACAAAAGTGCCATTGATCGACACACTGCCCACAGATTGCGTTTAACTCACGCGCTGCTCCCACCTTTGGTCACTCTGCGGACTTCCGGCGAAGCCATGAGGGGTACACTGGGATTTTGTTTGAGGAATTGTTCAAAGAGGACGGACAGGTACGGCATCAAAGCTCGCCGCGCATGTTAAGTCTCAGGTCACAGAGACAATTAAGGCGGCATAACTTCTGCACTTTAACGATGATACCGACGACCTCAGCCGTTGACGTTGGCATGTCAATAGCAGCCGAATGTGAATTGTCTTCCCCCGACTATTCCGACAGAATGACCGATCTCCACTTTCGTTCCCGACAGGTCGCTCCATCCTTCCTTCGTTTTCTTTCCTTTTTTGTCTCCTTTTCTTTCTTTCATTTACGTTTGTCCACTTGCTCCTCTTTTCCATCCTTCTCGCTTCCTTCTTGTCCGTCCATCGTTCCCTCTTTCTTTTCTCCATTATTCTTTTCTTAAATTGTATTCACTTTTATCTTTCCTTTCCTTTCCACTTCTCTTCCTTCATTCTTTCCTCCTTACCCTCTACCTCTTCTTTGTCTCAAACGTCCTTGTTCTTCTCTTGTTTACGTCTCCTAAATAAACAGGTCTGCCTAACAGTCGGACCTCATTTAAAACTCCGCAAGGTCTTCAAACTGAAGCTCGGCTGAACATCATTCCATGAGATTGGTCAGCTGGTCTAAAGCGGGAGATAACTCACCCAAGCGTTCAACAGAGATGTCAAGGTGAAGTTGTTGGACATGCAGCGCATCAACTGGGTCAGCACCTCGGCAATGTTCTCGAAGAAGTCACTAGCATCTGAATAAATAAATAAATGTACGTTACTACGGACGCCCCGCAGAAAATGGGGTGGGTAGAATCGCGTAGGACTGTAAACAACGGTGAACTGTACACAGAAATTCCACACACCCAGTCAGAAGCACACCGCATATGGTGGTAAGATCTTTTACAACAGAAACTGTGAGTGTTCAGACGGTTGGAAGCATTTCAACACTTTGACGACAAAGGACAGAACGGAATGACAAATAAGCGATTGTTCAAAGTCATAATTTACAATCCTATAAATAAAACAAACAGTGCGCAAAAAGGAACCCCCAGAATAGCATCACGTATACACTAAGAATCTGAACAAAGAATAACATACCGGATCCAATACCCATCCACGCAATGTGATACGAATTAAAAAGACAATTATCATTAACACCTGGTGGGAGCATCCGATACTGACTTTAATTCCGCCGTCGCAGTTAACCTTAGCTGTATTTCTGCCTGCCTTTGTGACGAGATAATGTCGTTTAAGACAGCTTTTCGTGACATCGGAGCAGTTTCACCCACTTCTGCTGCATTTCACATAGATGAAAACCATTCCTCCGGGCAAGGGGCAGTCACGTCGGACATGCGTGTGGGTGAAAGTGCTCCGTGTCATGTACAGCCTTTATGGCGTGCTTAAAGTAACACAAAACGTACAGTACTATTTCTACGTCGAACCAGATTATATCCCGCCGCGGGACAAAACAGAACGTAGCAAACGCGAGGCCTAACACGGGACAGAACGACGTGAACCGTTCAGAACAAGAACGATTACAATACAGCAACACAGAAAGTTCTCCTGTACACACACAAAATCTTATTGTACACGTACACTCAGCCATGCCTTTGCCAGTGCGTTAATGGAAGGATACAGTTGCAAGATCAGACTTCTCCGATGGCGTTTTCTGTTGCTTGTTGGCAGTAAACAACTTTTAAAAAAATACGTTACAAGCCTAAACAAAAACGAAAAAAAAATCAAAACGACTAGCTTATCAAAAGAAGCTCGATCCACTCTCCCTCGGCGCTGTAGCTCACTGGTCTTCAAAGGTCCGCATTCTAGCTGAAAATCCACGACAGCAACACTGGCTTCGCGTCAATACGGATCGCGTCGGTCGATGCGGTGGGGATAAGCGGGGGGGGGGGGGGGGGGG
>SMGT01012688.1:8995-21495 GCA_004794575.1 Lanistes nyassanus
GAGTCAACGGTGGGGCCTGGTTCCACCTGTCGGATAAAGACGGGGCGGGAGGGGCGGGAAGGGCTGTTATTGGATCGCTTCGTGAATATCTGTGCCTGTCTGTCAGTGCTTTGTGCACGTTCGGACGTCTTTTCTGGATTATTACGTGTACACGTGCGCATGGGTGTGCGTGTGTGTCACGTGATTTTAAAAACAGAAACAAAAGAGAGGAAGACTAGAAGTCTGCAGGAAGGAAAGAAAGAAAAGGGAGGGAGGGAGGACATGAGGAGAGAGGGGAACACAAGAACACAAGGAAAGAGAAAAAAAAGAAAAACACATGCTGTCCTCCCTTTCAGCCATTCTGAGCACGATGTTTGCTGCCTATCAAGACCCGTTCTGGATCGGCACCTCGGACAGTACTCACGAGGGCGGGTGGGAATGGTCCGACCACTCCCCATTTCGCTATTTCAACTGGCATCCAGGTAACCCACACTGCGTGACACTTGAGGAATGCAGTGTATTGTGTGATATATGGCATCCAGGTAGCCCACACTGCGTGACAGACTTGACGAAGGCAGTCTATTGTGTGATATATGGCATCCAGGTAGGCCACACTGCGTGACAGACTTGACGAAGGCAGTCTATTGTGTGCATGATATAACTTACGGCATACGTAGCGAGCAGTAGACCTGATGACAGTAGCTTATTTTGCGATATATGGCATACAGGTAATATAATATTGTCACTAGAAAATACAGTTGACTTGTAAGTACACTATACCTTACGATAGATGAAAGGGGCGTGGGAGAAGCCTAGCTAATATATATTAATAATGTGAACAGGGGAGCCAAGTGATCAAAGTTCCGCCGAAAACTGTGCGGAAATGAGAGTCCAGTGGGACAGCCAGTGGGGCGATGCAAGTTGCGACGTCAACCTTAATTACATCTGCAAAAAGCAAGGTCTGTATCAAATGAAGTGCACTTTTTAAAATGGCAAAGCCTGCGTCAAGTAAAGTTTGCTTGTTTTAACGGTAAAGCCTGCGTCAAGTAAAGTTTGCTTGTTTTAATGGTAAAGCCTGCGTCAAGTAAAGTTTGCTTGTTTTAACGGTAAAGCCTGCGTCAAGTAAAGTTTGCTTGTTTTAACGGTAAAGCCTGCGTCAAGTAAAGTTTGCTTGTTTTAACGGTAAAACCTGCGGCAAGTAAAGTTTGCTTGTTTTAATGGCAAAACCTGCGTCAAGTAAAGTTTGCTTGTTTTAACGGTAAAACCTGCGGCAAGTTAAGTTTGCTTGTTTTAACGGTAAAGCCTGCGTCAAGTAAAGTTTGCTTGTTTTAATGGCAAAACCTGCGTCAAGTAAAGTTTGCTTGTTTTAACGGTAAAACCTGCGTCAAGTAAAGTTTGCTTGTTTTAACGGTAAAGCCTGCGGCAAGTAAAGTTTGCTTGTTTTAACGGTAAAGCCTGCGTCAAGTAAAGTTTGCTTGTTTTAACGGTAAAGCCTGCGTCAAGTAAAGTTTGCTTGTTTTAATGGCAAAACCTGCGTCAAGTAAAGTTTGCTTGTTTTAACGGTAAAGCCTGCGTCAAGTAAAGTTTGCTTGTTTTAATGGCAAAACCTGCGTCAAGTAAAGTTTGCTTGTTTTAACGGTAAAACCTGCGTCAAGTAAAGTTTGCTTGTTTTAACGGTAAAGCCTGCGTCAAGTAAAGTTTGCTTGTTTTAACGGCAAAACCTGCGTCAAGTAAAGTTTGCTTGTTTTAACGGTAAAGCCTGCGTCAAGTAAAGTTTGCTTGTTTTAACGGTAAAGCCTGCGTCAAGTAAAGTTTGCTTGTTTTAATGGTAAAGCCCTGTTTTAGGGATACACGCATCCGATACATCGAATACGGGCCAACATTTTAGTCTTCCTGCCGTTCAAGCCATTTTTGTTTTCTTTCGATGTTTGTCTGGTAACTCTGCTTTATGTGAGAGATTTTGTACACATTCAATTTATATAAATGTTTCTTACTTTATCAAATAACAGAATTGTATTCATATTGTAAAAATCACTAAATATTTATCAAAAAACGTCAACAGTTATATCAACCTTTTTATGCTTTTGGATGAAACTATTGTTTATTTTTATAATGTTTTCTATTTATCCCATTCATTGACTAGCTTCATTACAGTTTATACTGGCTGTCTATACGCAATGGTGTTCATAAATTGTACACGGTAAATGAGCCTTGGGTGTTTTTGTTTTCATCAATTAATTTAAGTATTTTTCCATATAAAATGGAACATAAATTAAGTTCGTAAAATTCACCCCAGGAATAAAAAATTTTGGAAAAATTTCTGCTGTCGCATTTAAGATTGAGATTGACCCATAATTCCTTTGTGGTTTCGCATGCACTTACTGTGTGCATCCGTGTGTGTGAATGCGTGCGTGCGTGCGTGTGTTCCTGCGCCCACGTTGACGTTTGTTTGAGCACAGCCAAACCATCCGCTGACGTTATATCAAGTGAACCCACTCCACCTTCATTTTGTAAGTTTCCCTCAAACTTCTGCGTTAAAGTCCTGCTACACATATCAGTTTTGTTTCTATAGTGAACAAATAAGTTTCTTGGGATAAACTCACTTTCTCGTGAAGCCAATGAAAGGGACGTTCAACAAGGCATCACCACAGAGACAAAAAAATTATTTCAAAAGTTTAGCAAAGGTATAGCTTTTCAAGACCCTTTCGCCAGTGTTAGACGAGGTCCAGGAATAGTCATAAAACTCGACTATGTTAGTTACAAAACTCGACTGTGTTAGTCACAAAACTCGACTATATTAGTCACAAAACTCGACTATGTTAGTCATAAAAGTCGACTATGTTAGTCAGAAATCACGACTAAGCAAAAACCTGAAAACCACACGCATGAGTAGAACCGCCACACTAATATTTAAAATGCAAAAGAATTCCCACGAACTATTTCACACCCAATAGCACAAATAATCTTTGCACAGTAGTTAAATGATGTAATCTTGACACCTGCACCAGGAGAATTAGATTTTTTTAAATTCACGCTGAAAACGAGAATTTCATTAACAGTTTGCACACAAAAGCATTACTTACCAGCCATTATCCGATCAGCTTGTCCCTGCTGTGCCGCAGCCTCCTGTCTCGCCCAGCCGATGATATCGGGTCAGTACAGCGTGCAGTCTGATCTCTCGTTCTCCGCGTCCAGCTACTCAGATGGCCAGCACGCGGCTCGCGACTCTCGTCTCCTGGACAGCAACCAACGTAAGGACCTGCGTTACCCCCCCCCCCAACTCTCCCCGAGAACTGACCGTGATGGACGTAAGTTAATGCGTCTGGGTCTCCATGCCCAAAGAATGTCTTTCAAACACTTGCGCAAATCCTAGGAAAGAAACATGTAGACTTACATGTTGTACTGTATATCCTATCGGTTTAATCAATCCTACGGGTTTACATGCCCCCCTCCCTTCTCTCATACCCGATCTGGGGTCAAGAGATTAAATCTTGGGCATTTGTCACATTACAAGGAATATAATAATAGCGCAGGCCTGCTAGACCTAAAGGGGTTTCTTAACCAGGGACACTTTATTAAATGTTTGTCAAAGATGACGCAAAAGTTGCAGGGGGATAGGTTGTCTGAAACGAGACTCGAGAACCCTTCGACAAATATTTGTCTGATTAAGAAACGCTTTTTTATTTACTCTACAATCCGAGTAAGGCTTTGCGAGATAATTTCTGATAGAATCAAATTAGAGCTGAGCAATATTTTGAATAAAGCTTTGGGGTTAATGAACCCCTCCCTTCTATTTTCAGGTGCCTGGCGGCCTGCCAAAGACCAGACGGGAGAGTGGGTGGGTGTGTTCTTCTATCAGACTATGATGGTTAGCGGGCTTGATATTGCAGGGGAGACAAACACCTTTAACTACGTGTCCTCGTTCACAGTGCAATACCAGTACGATGTGAGCTCTCCCTGGCGCTGGGTGGAAAATCCACCCAATACACCTCAGGTATGGCAAAATTAATATTTGTTCATCGTAACCAGTGAGATTAAGTGCAGGTCAGCAACTCTTTTAGCCACTGTCAAAGTATTCATCAGCTTCACGAAAAGCAGTGTTCGCCACTAGTTTGTGGAGAATCCTCTACAAGCGCACCTGACGAGAGAATAATGAAAAATGACGTTCCCCAAAGCCAGACCTCATCAGCATAATATTTGACATCAAAGATATTTAAGCAGCTGCTTAAGACTTGCCCCACATTTAAACAAGAAACATGTGTGGAGAAGTTTCGCTGAAAAGCTGACATAGTCGTAACTGCCTACCAAGGCAAAGCAGCACTTCTCTTAAAGTACAGGAAATTTCATGGAACTGTGCCGAACGGAAAGAAGATCTTAAACTCGCAGTTGCCTGCAGGTTTTCTACGGATCAGAAGAGTCAGGCCTGACCACCTCCATCCTGTTTGTGGAGCCGATACAAGCCCAAAGTGTCCGCATCTACCCCCAGTCGTGGGGCACCCACATTGCTGTCCGCTGGGAACTCAACGGCTGTGTTTACGGTCAGTAGCCATCTGTACCAACAATTTCTAGTTGACTTCTCACGTTTGTCTGCCCACCAACGTCTCCTGAACGCTCACTTCAGTCAGACACAAGTTGGTTTCTATGACGTAGCTTCGTCACGAGTTTAAGGTAAATGTCTTCCGTTTTTGTCTCATCGTTCAGTCAGCAGAATTCCGTTTTTGGGGCTGTGCTTGAGAAAACGTGGTGGTGGGTGGGGGGAGAGAGGGGGAAATTCTTTAATGGAAACAAAGGGTTACTAACCACCAATGACGTGGTGACGCCATCTTGCGTGCAGACGCCTGTCAGCCAGACTTCGCCATCAGCGGGCCGTTGGTTGTCATGGACGACGGACTGTCGGCGTCCAGCTTTTCCGACTTCGACCACAACGCTCTCGCGGCCCGACTGCACCCCATCCACCCCGACACTCCCCTGTCCTGCTGGCGCCCCGCCGACCATGGGGATCCATTCTCGCCCCCCTGGATACAGGCTGACTTAGGGACGGTCAAGGTCAGGGTGACTGCATGCTAATGGCGGTATCGCTGCTACCAGAGGGCGTAATAGTGCTTAAGCCACATCTGGATGTGAAAATACAGAGGGTAGAGGGAAAAGCAACAAAAAGAAAAACTGTATCAAATTCTACTAACAAACACAAAATCGATATGGACATTTGTTATTTATCGAATTATTGGGAGATTTTGTTGTTATTGTTTCTTATATTGTTGTGTTTGTTTCTGATTGATAAGATTTAACGTTGGTACCATGCTATTTATTTGTTAATTAATGTGTGTGTGTGTGTGTGTGTGTGTTTGTTTGTTTATAGCTTTTACGTGGCGTAGTTATTGCCGGTAATCCAAACGCAGACGAATGGGTGACCAGTTTTCAGTTGGAGTTCCATCTTAATGATGGGTCGGACAATTTCACTGTGTATCAAGAACCCTACGGGACTCCAATGGTAAGCGAAAAGTGCCCTCGCTTTTAAACTGAAGTGGACATAGAAAAGTCTGAGTATATACAGCCGCAGAGAAGTTACACATGTAGCCCCATTTTCTATTGGATAAGCTCAACAGTCTTACTTGTCGTACCTTAAAAGCGAGTATCCTAGCAATAGTTGTCTCTTACACCTAGCAACAACTGTTTGGCACCAAACACAACAGCCTTGCACCTTGCGACAGGTGTTTGGCACCGAACACAACAGCCTTGCACCTTGCAACAGGTGTTTGGCACCGTTGCTTTATCGTTGCAGAATTTCAGCGGCAACACCGATAACCACACCACGGTGACGTACTTCCTGAAGACAAGTGTACCTGTGCAGAAAGTGCGGATACTTCCTCTCGCCGCTCATAATCACATCGCTCTCAGATTCGATCTCCTCGTATGTAACATAGGTCAGTGTGTAGCAGTGTATGTAACATAGGTCAGTGTGTAATACTGTATGTAACATAGGTCAGTGTGTAGCACTGTATGCAACATAGGTCAGTGTGTAGAACTGTATGCAACATAATTCAGTGTGTAGCACTGCATGTAACATAGGTCAGCGTGTAGCGCCGTGTCCACTCGATCAGTATGTAGATTTCTTTTGTAGAGTAGACCAAAACAGTGGGTTGACCTTATTAGCAAAGTTGGTTATTGTGTAGCTCTCTGTCTACTTAGTAAAGCTATAAGAAGTAAAGCTATAAGAAGCAAAGCTACAAGAAGTAAAGCTATTAGAAGCAAAGCAAAGCTATAAGAAGCAAAGCAATGAGAAGTAAAGCTATAAGAAGCAAGGCTATGAGAAGTAAAGCTATTAGAAGCAAAGCTATGAGAAGTAAAGCTATGAGAAGCAAAGCTATTAGAAGCAAAGCTATGAGAAGTAAAGCTATTAGAAGCAAAAGCAAAGCTATAAGAAGCAAAGCTATAAGAAGCAAAGCTATGAGAAGTAAAGCTATTAGAAGCAAAGCAAAGCTATGAGAAGCAAAGCTATAAGAAGTAAAGCTATGAGAAGTAAAGCTATGAGAAGCAAAGCTATTAGAAGCAAAGCTATGAGAAGTAAAGCTATAAGAAGCAAAGCTATGAGAAGTAAAGCTATGAGAAGTAAAGCTATAAGAAGTAAAGCTATGAGAAGTAAAGCTATGAGAAGTAAAGCTACAAGAAGTAAAGCTATAAGAAGCAACGCAAAGCTATAAGAAGCAAAGCTAAGCTATAAGAAGCAAAGCTATAAGAAGTAAAGCTATTAGAAGCAACGCAAAGCTATAAGAAGCAAAGCTATAAGAAGCAAAGCTATAAGAAGTAAAGCTATGAGAAGTAAAGCTATAAGAAACAAAGCTATGAGAAGTAAAGCTATGAGAAGTAAAGCTATAAGAAACAAAGCTATGAGAAGTAAAGCTATTAGAAGCAAAGCAAAGCTATAAGAACCAAAGCTATAAGAAGCAAAGCTATTAGAAGCAAAGCAAAGCTATAAGAACC
Organism: Lanistes nyassanus; assembly: GCA_004794575.1. Taxonomy (NCBI): domain Eukaryota; kingdom Metazoa; phylum Mollusca; class Gastropoda; order Architaenioglossa; family Ampullariidae; genus Lanistes; species Lanistes nyassanus. The sequence continues at coordinate 15,956 of SMGT01012688.1, forward strand.
TCTTGCTCCGTCCATGCGTGCCCAGGGTGCAAGGACATCGCCCTCATCTCAGGGCAGCGCAACGTGTCTAGCTGGGCTTTGACTGCATCCTCTTCCCTTGACCCCCAGCACAGCCCCCGCAGGTCACGACTGGGTGAGCAGTTCGTGGGGGCAAACGGTGGGGCGTGGGCAGCTCGCTTCAACGACATACATCAGTACATACAGGTACATCATATACCTGTGTTGCTCGGTTCAAAGCCATACATACAGATATCAATAAATACAGGTAATACAGCTGTGTTGCTGGGTTCAAGGACATTCGTCAGTACACATAGGTAATATCACTTCAGACACCTGTGTTAGAATGTAATCCTCTATTTTCGTTCCGTCTTCTAACTTGCAGGTAGACCTTGGAGAGGCAGTACAGGTAACGGGTGTGGCCACTCAGGGTAGCGAAGACCTTGGGATGTGGGTGCGTTCCTATACTCTCGCCTTTTCACAGGACGGACAACAATACAGCACCTACACTGGCAATGGAAAGCTACCCCGGGTAAATAACGTTCTCAGTAAAACACGGCCACTGATTCCATCTCTGTAGGAACATAAATTTAGACATAACCATAACTTGTAAAGTGTTTTCTTTCTGACTATATAGTTAGCAAAGCACGAAGACCTTGGGATCCTTAAATTGTGGAACCAATCAATTCATCGATCGATCAATATAGCCATTAGTTCCCCTGAAGTTTGCTAAAGCCCCCTGGTAACTCTCTGGGTTCATTTCTCATCTTAAACATGAACCTTTCCAACAGGTGTGTTGTTTTATGATAATGTTGTGCGGTGTGCTGTGTTGTGCAGATCTTTGATGGCAACTTCGATGCCACGTCTGTGAGGAAGCACTACCTGACCCGTCCCCAGGTGGCGCGCTATGTGCAGCTGTGGCCCACGGACTACAACGCTGGCATCGCCGTCCGCTGGGAGCTGTATGGCTGCCCTGGTGCGTGTCCTTCGCGTCACCGTAAGGTCAAGGTGGCGGTGGCAGTGGTGGCTGTAGTGATGGCGAGGGTGACAGTGATGGCGCTGAGGGTTGTAGTTTGCATGTGTGTGTGTGCGTGCGTGCGTGCGTGCGTGTGAGCGAGAGAGAGGATGGGACTCTCAGGTCCGCAAAGTCACTCTAGCTTGTTACCTACCTTTACTTGTAGGCCCTAACGCTGGCCAGGTTATTGGCTGTTACCAAGACAACCCGGAGACCCGCGACCTGCCCTACGAGGCACTGGTGGATCCTCTGGCAGGCATCTGGCCCTCTTCCTGTCGCACCCACTGCTACGAAAAGGTCAGGCCCGCCTGCATGTCTGATAGTCAGCAGGCTAAATATAGCTCTTGTACAACTCACCTGGTGCGCTGCGCGTGCGCTTCGTCACAAGTATGTTGGGTGCGATGTGGCGGAGTTTACATCCAGATGTATCACCCGTGAACAAGACAAGGTTTACACGTGTAATGTAATGAACGAATGCCTATCTGCATGTGTGTGTGTGTGCGTCTGCGTGCGTGCCTTACCTGCGTGTACTGTCTGTACACAGGGTTACTACTATGCCGGCCTTCAGAACGTCACGGCCTGTTACTGTGGCGATTCCTACGGCAGGTACGGCTACACGCCCGGCGCCTGCGCACTGCGCTGTCTGCCCCCTTACGACGACCAGGTCTGTGGTGGTGTCCTCAACAATGTCATCTACGACACTGGCCTCTGTAAGTCTGGCCGGCTGTCTGACAGTCACACGCAGTGACTTGAGGCAGCTGACAGTAGTGTCCCTGGCACTACACAAACCCTACCTTGTCTTGTGAGAACCACTCCGGCCAGAGTCGGTTTGTTTTGAGAAAGCGGAGTCTTGGACAAAACAGTCCGTGCTTCTTTCTTGTTGCTAGTTTGTTTCGTTAAATCTTTCACTTTTCCTTTTTTCCCTTGCTCTTGCTACTTTTCTTTCTTTCTTTCTTTCTTTCTTTCTTTCTTTCTTTCTTTCTTTCTTTCTTTCTTTCTTTCTTTCTTTCTTTCTTTCTTTCTTTCTTTCTTTCTTTCTTTCTTAAGATGAAACCAATCTATAAGATTTGTCTATGGTAAGGTCTTTATTGTGAATTTTCCCCACGATCCACGACCTAGCGCCGAAGTTCAAGTTCTGCAAAACCGGGTGGACGCCGCGTGCAGACAGCTGCTACATCGTGATCCTGCAGAGCGCCACCTGGTTTGACGCACGCCAGGTGTGTCAGGAGGTCGGCGGTGATTTGGTAGCCATCGACAGCAAGATGCAAAACGACTTTGTCTTCAGTCTTCTGGTGGAAAGCGGAGGTGAGGCCTTAGAATCTAGAGACAAAGGTTGGATTGGATGATTGTACCTGCCCTTCCAGTCAAATACGTCGGTGTGTTGTTTACGTTCAGTTTTACGTATGGACATTCGATAAGAATGCCTATTCAACCCGCCTGGTCACCCACACTTAATGTTCACCACAGAGCCAAATGTCTAGTAGAAACGCATGTTTCTGCACCTGCTTCTTTTAATGAGCTTCGCGATACCTGTCCGGATAAGACTTGAAACCTGCAAAAACTGCGAAATGGTTGCATCTGGTTTCGGATCTCCTGTTGATATACGTGAGGCTATCAGCAAATACACAACCCGGCCTTAGGACCGCACTACGGCCGGAATGGCAGACGTCCCTCAAACCTGCAGCAAAATTTGTGCCGATTTACGGTGATCTCTGTTTAACAAGTTCTTTAAGACTGGGATAGATTGAAGTTCTTGAAATTTGGGAGGGAGAAGTTTTACGCAGATTTAATACTTGCATTGATTGTTGTGTTCGAAATGTTCTTGTTCTCTCCGACTTTGGTCACAGCACAGGGACGCCTCTGTTTTTGTTGGCGCTAGCAATAGCACAGTGATACAACTTGTTGGCAACGTTGGTGATAGCACCCACCCATGTTCTTACCAGTGTTGGTTCTAACATATACTCACCTTGTCCTTACCGACAGTCACGAGCGGCGCATGGATCGGTCTAAACGACCTGCAGACGTCCAAATTTTACCAGTGGGCGGACAACTCTGACGTGATCTTCACGGCATGGGACGCGGGCCAGCCTGTGCCAGACCCAGCAGTGGAACAGCACTGCGTGGCACTTAATAGACAGGTGCCACTGTCTGCAATGTTCTTGAATCGTTAACAACCCTTCTCCAGTTTTTTTCTGCTCTCTGTCTTATTGCAGTTTGAAATACTTATTTCTTTTTGTCTGTTTCATCTGAAGCAAAACGTTTGTGTATATATATATATACCTTTAACATGGTAATCACTTCCATGTAGGGGAACGAGTTGTAATTTGAGGAAAGACACCTCGTAATACGAACACCATAAACATTTTAGGTCAGCTAAAACACAGCGGGGTTCTCCAAGATGATAAAGTGACTATTTTTAACACACCGATAGGTTAAGAAACTATGTGATGTTTATAAAACACAGTGACTGTTGAAAGTGGTTAGAGTGCATTTCAAAGCAGTGGTTGTTCCAGACTGGAGGCTGGATGACGACAATGTGCGAGAACATGCTGTTGTCGGTGTGCGCCATGCCGCAGACTCCGTCAGCAATACCACATCTTCCTCCAGTGCTGGACCTCTGTGCCACGGTACACCACAATGAGCATTACTGCATTACTCTAGCTGTCGCTATATGTGCGAAGAGTGTAGAAATACGTTTCTGTATAGTAAACTAGTGTCCGTGAATCTAATTAAAGTCTACTCTATATTGTCAGAGAAGAGACTACAAAAAAGAGAACTACAAAGGAATAATCTGGCTTCACACAAATAATGGCGACAATATCACAAACAATTGTCTCATGAAAGCTGGAATAAGGAAAAACTTTCAAACGTCAGGATATTGAATAACTTTTCCCAACTATATTGCATATGTATATCTCTATAAGAAATAATTATAATATTATAAACAGTGCTTGCACTATATGATAATAAACAGAGTCTCTTGATGGTGTGTAACGTCCACTTCCGCCCAATATTTGAAACAGACTGTATGTGTGTATATATACAGGGATCGCGTTAATGCACTTTTTGCATATCTGACGCATTTTTAAAAGTCACTAACGCATTTTTCCTGTTACACTGCGTTAGGCATATGCAAAATAAAAAACCCCGAACCTTTTGGTGGGTGATTGCCCAGTCAGTCCACTTACACAGGTCACTGTACAACACTTCTGACTCAGACCATAGCTCTTCTCGGCCAAAACGAAGCTATTTCCCGAGCTTTAGGCTGTTTCACATAGTCAGTTGCTTTTTTAAAAAGATGATTATTCAATGGGCTATAATATTGACATAATTTCTGATCGCACGCAAAAAATAACTGGGTCTCACGCATTTTTGCTCAGGCTGTGCGTATGGTGCACGCATTTTCGTAAAACCTAGCGCGATCCCTATATATATATATACCTACACACAGACACAACTGAAACATTAAATGAAAAAGCCTCGTTTCAGGGATGGAGTGGATTCGAAGGGTCCTGCTACATAGTGGTGACACAAAATGCGACTTGGAACAACTCCAGACAAACTTGCTTAGCTCTCAATGCTTCACTGATACGTATTGAAGACCAGTAAGCGTTGTACTATAAGAATGATAGTGGTGTGCATGCTCTTGCTGTGTGGGGGCTTGGGAGGGTCACATAGATATTTGCACTTGTACAATCATACAAACTACACCTGGCCTCGAATATGCAATCAGAAAGTTTACCTGCAGAATTAATTGTCATAAAATTGTGATTCTCTGTACAGACAATTTTTGCCAAAGTTCGAGATATCGTCTTATTTGACCAACCTGTCTGCTTAATTTTGAAAATCATCTTATACTTTGTGTGTGTTTTAAACTCTTCTTGCCTGCTTTAAGTTAATCTGTAAGATCACGCGTCAAGCTTGTAAACACTGATCCTTACTCCTTCCTTATTCCTCTCCCTCCCGTCTCTCTCTCTCTCTCTCTCTCTCTTCCTCCTTGTCTCTCCCATCTCTTTTTTTGTCTCTCTCTCTCTCTCCCGTTCTCTCTCAAGGCAAGGGAAGGCAATGTTTATTCTTTACTCCGGAGGCGCACATAGAAATTTTATCCCCACCCCCACCCCCATCGCTCACTCGCGTTCTGCGTATTTTCTGTAGGTACGAGCAGGCGTTTATCGCCAGCCAGCTGGCCGCGTTGTCGGGTTACTTCTGGACGGACGCCACGGACAGCGTGACACCGGGCCAGTACACCTTCTCTGGCACCGGCGGCTACGTCAGATTCACCAAGTGGGGCCGCCAGCAGCCACGTCAGTGACCGGTTTTTTTGGCATATTGTTGAACCAGGAAAATCCTTGCGTTCGTGCATCCGTGTGCGCCTTCTCGCATGTGTTTGTGTGCGTGTTTCTGTGTAAGAGCGCGCGCGTGTGCGTGCGTGTGTGTGTGGGGGGGTGCGTGGGGGGTGGGGGGTCGGTCGGTGTTCATAGAAGAATGCGTGTGCAAATTTCCATGTGATCCTAGGGAGTCACGCACA
>SMGT01012688.1:30343-44399 GCA_004794575.1 Lanistes nyassanus
TTCCCACCAGGGTTTATATCCCTGTCTATTCACTGCTAGGTTCCCACCAGGGTTTATATCCCTGTCTATTCACTGCTAGATTCCCATGGACCGTATGTGTAGCTGTGAGTGTGATTGACATGTGGACAGTGCATGCGGGGAACTACAGCTTCTATGTTTATGGTTCACTGAGTGCTGGGGCTAAAGGTGCTGTGTCTGGGCTCCCTAGTGTTTGTCGTGCTCTGTGTAGTTCCCAGACCTATCATATGTCCCTTATCCTTTCCTAAACTGTACTATATGCCCCTCACTAACCTACCTGCTACCTACGGATGGCACGCATATTGTTATGGAGTGAAATTATGTACGTGCCGTTCCAGAATGCAAGATAATAGCCGACTGTCTAAATCATTAAATGTGAAGACGTTTTTCTGCTGTGCCTCGTATTTTAAGCGACCCGTTACCTGGTGTAAAATAATTTTTCTGACTTCCATCAGAGTTTCTGGTGACGCTGTTGCCGCAAGATGGAGTTGCCACGTGGATAGGGATGTCGCGCATAGCTGGTGGAACGTTTGTCTGGGGAGATAATGCTGATGTTACGTACACCAACTGGAACGTGGACGAGCCAAGCGGGGGAATGGTTGGTAATGATTTAAAACAGAGTTTGTCGTTAGTAGTTCTTGTATTTTCACAATTATTTCTCTTTTTTTAAGATTCATGGACCACCGCAGGTACAGGAATGTTAATTAGGATCTTCAAACTCCGCTGACAACGTGTGATCAGATTGATGGTATGGCATCTGTAACCTTCAGAGTCAGATGCGTACACATCATCAATGGCCCGAATGAAGCAGTACAGTCTTATATTGAACAAGTTCAGTCAAGTCTCGTTAGCGAGACAAAACAGATCTCATGTGCTGGTAGAATTTTAATAACGAAGAAAGATACGTACACTTTCTGAACGTTTCATACCAGCCTTTTCCAGGAGCCGACATAACGCCTCGCCTAGCAGAACTTTTGAGCCGTTGTCACCGGTTCGACAAATAACTGAGTAAGGAATTTGTGTACGCAAAAGCCAGGTACAGAACACAGGACATGAGACCATTATCTTGTAGAAAAAGGGAATTTTTCTCTAATATCTCTGATTTTCTCTGTTTCTTCCAAGGATGATATTAATATTCATTTTGGAAGTTCGTTCTTAAGCGGCTTTTTGTACTTGAACCACAGGACGCATGTGTGTACATCAGCGGAACTGCCCAGGAAGCAGGTCTGTGGAGCGATGCTTCTTGTGGCGTCACGGCAAACTACGTCTGCCAAACTGTTATAGGTAACTACAGCCCTACACACGTCACCATCCTCAGCTTTATCTCAGTCGGGCCCACAAACAGCATTGCTTCTCTCATCAGTCTCTTATAGTCAGCTCAAAACCCATCTCTTTCCCCTCGCTTTTCACTGATAATACCGTGCTTGTTGGTAATGCTGCTCTAGGGAGAGAGAGACAGATTGTTTGAGAGATATTGCGGGCGTGCCAGCGTGGTTAGTGGTTGCTTTCTTGGTGGGTTTTATGTGGTTGCGTTTGGTGTCTGGATATAGTCTGTGATACTGTGGCTGTCTTTGTTGTTTTTGTAAAGCGCATTGAGCCCTTCGGGGAAAAGCGCTAGCGAATCATCATCATCATCATCATCATCATCATCATCATCATCATCATCATCATCATCATCATCATCATCATCATCATCATCATCATTCACGTGCTTAATCAAGCAGAGAAGACCTTACGCCGTCTTAACAGTTTGGTGCCTTCCGCTTTTTTCATTTTCAGATGGAGCTATTCCAACTCCTGAATCTATCCCAAATCCCTGTGACGCCCAGCAAGGATTCGAACCTTTTCAGTCTGGCTGTTACAAGTACGTACAACAGCCGATGACGTGGGCAAACGCCAGTCGGTTTTGCCAAGCAGTCGCCGCCAGCCTACCCGTCGTTGGCGACTCCTATACCCAGGCGTTTCTGCACCTGTTTGTCACCAGGATGTCGGAATATTTTGCACAAACAGGTGTCTCCACCTGGTTAGGCCTCAGTGACACCAACGTGAGCAATTGTTTTACTCATCAGACAGTAAACGCTATGGGCATGCTGCATGCATTCTCTTAGAAACAACTGTTTGTGTCTGCAGGCTTAGATACTCTTACAAATGCCATGCTGCCACTGGGTTATAGTTGGCTCTCGTCATCGTCACGTCATGTCCACCTCGCCACCATTTGTTTCGTGACATGCAAAACATAATTTCATCATCTTAGCGTCATTATCATAGTCGTCACTGTGTTCGTGCTCTTTGTTTTCAGCATCGCTGTTATTCACACCCTAACGATTAGACACCGCCTGCTTCTCCTCTGGCGGCATACGTAACCGTTTATAAGATCCCGTGCTGGCTTGCATGAGCGTTTGTATCGACTGCCCTTACGTAAAAATATACTGTACAATACACAAGGTGAACGGGCCTTACGACCGCTCTAATGACGGAAAGAGTAGATACAAACACTCATGCAGCTATGTCATAAAAAACTTAAAGATTTGACGTGCATTTGATAGTAGCCGGTGTAGTTCTGCACTGCACTCTGCCAGCAGCAGACAGGCAGGTATGAGTGGACGATTTCATGGCCCGTGAGTTTCACGCGCTGGGCACCAGGTGAGCCGTCCAAAGGACCTGGTCAGGGATGTGTCAGCATGGACCGCAACGGCTTCTGGACGGACGACAACTGCAGCGCCTCCCTACCCTTCGTCTGTGGGATTGTCAACGGTAAGGTTAGCTCGCCTTCTCGCCCCCGTAGCTAGCTTTGGGCTGGCCTGGGGGGTGGGGGGCACAGTAAGGTTAGCTCGCCTTCTCGCCCCCGTAGCTAGCTTTGGGCTGGCCACTAGGATGGGGGGGGGGGCACATGCTGGCAAAAACGCAAACTACACAAGAACAAAATACGGGAAACAGTAACATTAACGATGAACTGAGATGAAAAATATTAAAACCACAAAAGAAAGGGGAAAACGAGCAGACAACGTTTTTAAATGAAAGGACATTAGATAAACGGCACAGGAGGGGACAAGGGGGATAGACTAGACTAAAAAGCCAATAACATATCGTGTCTCTCTGACTTTAAAAAAAAAAAGATTAATATGAAGAGACAGACACTTTATAATGTCAAAAAAAAACCACACAATTTCTGCGGCCAGAGGGCTCACTCGGTCAGCACTGTGTGAAGACTCAAAGTTGTGTGTTAACAGCAAACCCGCCTTTCACACCCAAACCACCAAAAGGACAGTGTGTGGGCACCAGGGACTGGCTGGCGCTGGATCCCTTCTGCTTCCTCATCCGCCCAGACGATCTGGTCACGTTCTACGACGCAAGGCTGCGTTGCGAGGCTGTGGGCGCCAGGCTGGTCTCCCTTCACGACAATTCTAGTCTCGACTTCCTTGGCCAGCTGTTCGTCGAACACAGCAATGTCTGGATTGGTCTGTTCAGCTCTGACACAGGTAAGCAGTCCGAGAAACATGTTTGTATATAATAGTTTTACTTTGTGTGCAAGCTTTTCCTCTCAGCATTTTCTTGTTTTAAAAAATGTAATATTGCGTCTTTATGATGGACTCGCTATTCGTAAATACCCGTGCTAGTGACCGTTATGCCTAACATCTGAGACTGAAAACCTCCATCCCGCCCTTTCTGTGCCTTCCCTCTCTCGCGTGGCCGCTGATACGAGCGGCGTGGGGTAGAGGTCTAAAAATGTAACCTAAAATGGTCACACGTCTTTGCTCCAGTCCGCCCGACACTACCCTGACGTGCAAAAGGTAGATTGCGAGCGCCGAGCGTAAACATCTAGGTAAACTGCAGAGGATGAATGTAAACGGAAGAGAGGGCACGAACGCTTATGCAGCCCTGCCCAGGGTTTCCGTGCAAAGAGCAACTGCCTTCAGAAAGATGGTGCGATGATTGTGCACCCAGTAGATACAAACATGAGCGTATTAAACCAGACCCGTCACGTCCACACAGAGAGATGCATATTACGTCTCGCACACCTGCTGATCACACCTGCTGATCACACCTCAACTGAGATTCTAATCCAGACTCGGATTTGCAGAGGGCTTCATGTGGTTTGACCGCACAGCAGTGGACTTCACCAACTGGGCGGACTCTCAGCCTTCAGGCACCGGAGCAGAGGGCGTGCAGGAGCACTGCGTTGCCATGGACACGCAGACCAGGACCTGGGATGACAGGGACTGTACCCTACGCCTGGGGTACATCTGTAGTAAACTGCAAGGTGGGACATTTTCAGCAATTCTTACAATGCCAGTGTTTTGTTTTAGTCTACATTTGTTGTCTGTAAGTGCAAGTCGTTTGCTTTGGAGCTGGATAGTTAGTAGAAAGGTGTGACAGAGAATTTACACTGAAAAAATTGGATTTTTAAACATATTTCTACATTTTCTAATAACTATTCACCTCTCCATAACGTGATGACGGATTCACTATGCAAGCATACGTGTATACTGTGCACGTAAGATGTTGTTGGATACAGTTCAAACAGGTTGTAACATTTAAAAAATATACTTATTCGCTATTTTATGTGGGTGGGAAGATCTTGTGTCTAACGGAAGATACATGATGACTTTGGAGTCGACCTATTTTTGTAACTATCTAGTCTCTTTTGTTAAAACAGATCTGTTGAAATCATGATTATCTGTTGTTTTATACCCCTTATTTGAGTAGTTGATGGCTAGACTTTTGCTTGGGTATTCTGCAGAAGTGGACGACAGTGTCCTGACCCGGCCTCCCATCGCAGCCGCCACAACTGGTCTGATACCCCAGACTGTAGTCCAGAGAATCCCCACGCTTCCAACAAAGCTTAACAGCACTTTGTCGCATCAGACGCATCAGACGCATCACGCCACTGCCAGCAGCCACTCCAACAGGCCACTCACACCACCAGGTCGAGCAACAACTACCACTAGGCGAGGTCCAGCGAAGTCCACAAGTGTGCCACCCCACAAGCCCCCAACACAGCAGTCTCAGAAAGGTTGGTGCTTTGTTTTATGGCTGTGAGGTGAATTTGTTACGAACATGAGATAATTACATTTTCACTCCATTACTGTTCTAAGAGAATGAAGTTAAGTGGGCAGTCAGGTGGCAGGCCAGGTAGGTGCTGTCACCAAAACAGTGAGAATTACGTTGAGTTCACTTCTTGTTTCTACCACACACACACACATATATATATATACATGTATATTCAAAATCAAAGGAAACGCAAATTGATACACGGGCAAGAAGTAGTCAAATTTCATGCATTCGGGCACAATGAAAGCAACAAAAATTAGTTTGATATGAGGTCGTATAGTCTGTTGATAATGATAACGACTGCGGCAATGACGTGCCTGGGGGTGGGCCGGGGGGCGGGGGGAATGTGTTCCTTCTAGCGCGCTAAAGTCGGACAGTGGTTTTCGCTCGTGCAGCGTGAACAAAACCAGAAAGACTAGAACTTTCTTTGGGAACAGAGGGCACCACCCACTAGCAATAAAAGCCGATGCTCGTACGCTCCCAGACAGACCACCTGTCGGCAGCAGAAGAATGCCAAGACTGAACGCTACAGATCGGGATAGAGCCGTCGGACGACTGCAGGCTAGAAACCCCCCCCCCCCAAACGTCGTCGGGGGACACACCCGCTACTGAAATTGGACTCTGAATTCGGACGTTTGGGACATTCTGAACACATTCTCAGCATGGCAGATGAACACACATTGAGCAAAGACTCGCTGTACCGATTTTCTCGAACATTGATCGATTCACGTCCGTTTGCATGCAACGACAAAATTGAAATAAAATCGCCAACTCCTTCAGTTTGCATTTCTTTCGGTTTTCAGAATATAAATTTTTCCTCCTTAAGTGGCACCAGTTTAGAGGTAGCTGCTTGGCCTGACAACCATATAATTGGTGGGTAGATGTCGAACACCAAACAAAGTGAAACAAGATCAATCTTTTTTCTTGCAAATTAGACTGGGTTAATTCCTTAAGGGTCATAACTTGTACGGGAAGTGTATCATTACCTCCTTAAAGGTCATAACTTGTACGGGAAGTGTATCATTACCTCCTTAAGGGTCATAACTTGTACGGGAAGTGTATCATTACCTCCTTAGGGGTCATAACTTGTACATGAAGTGTATCATTACCTCCTTAAGGGTCATAACTTGTACATGAAGTGTATCATTACCTCCTTAGGGGTCATAACTTGTACGGGGGCGTATCATTACCTCCTTAAGGGTCATAACTTGTACATGAACTGTGTGGCCCTTTCTCTCTTAACGATTCTCGGTAATCATGGACCAAAGGGGAAGAGTGGACCGGCACAAATAGACATAGACTATATGCATATAGGCATATACAATCCATAGCTCCCCTCAAAGTATAGTCGATATACCTTCCATAGGGTTGATATGCCTTCCATACTAAAGTTGGAATCACTCTGTGAAATATACTGCTTCACTTCACATTTTGCAGACCACTGTTATTACTGCATTTCCAACTTGCAATATTTCTGTAATATGTCTTGTCTGTGAAATCACAATATTTTTATATTTTTAACACCTGTGCAGGTACCACGCATGGTCTCTCTGGCGGTGCCATTGCTGGGGCGGTGGCAGGAGTACTTGTAGCAGCAGTGTGTGTGGTGGGCGTTGTACTTTACGTGCGTAAAAAACCTCTTGCCTGCCTTCCGTCTGTTCCAAATCAAGTTTTTCGTGGCACAAACAGCGAGTTGCAGGATTACCAGCGATTTGAAAACACTGGGTTTTCTGAACCAGAATTACTGGAGAAAGATCCATATGAGATGTCCTCTAATGCTTAGATTTAACGTGAGGGATGTATGAAAATATCTTTTCATCCGTGTTGCTTGCTGGCATAACATGTCTGTTTTTTAAAGGCTGTTCATGTCAGGACACACTATACATTACCAAAGACTGTTCATTAAATTTACGTGGTTGGTATGTAAAAGTGGGATTATCTGTGATACTTCTAACCATATGCACCAAATAGCCTTTGCCTGGAATAAAGTTCAAGTCCTTCAAGACCCGACTTAGAATCAGGTTTTCTTCAGGGCTTGCAGAAGTGAATGCCTATGAATACCTTTTCATACATTTAAAGAAACTTTTAACAAGATTATCGGCAAACATACTTTGATAGTCTACCTCATCAAAATAAAATCCATATCCATATTTTTCAAATGATACTTCTTCCCATTTTTAAAGTTAAAAAAATGTAAACTGTCCTTTGCTTGAGACTTCTTTGAACAGCTAAAACTTCAAGCACAGGCCTTGATATATGTTGAGTTTGCTTCAGCGTGCCATATCGTACATAATCAAACTTGGATACAGTCAACACAAGTGTGCAGTGTGTGCTGTACTTCAGGAATTAGTGACTTGAAGAAGAAAAAAAGGGGACTGACAGTTTTACCTTTTCTCTTTTTTTGGGGTGGGAGGGGGTCGGGTGGGTTGGAGGTAGGTATTTAATTTTGGAGGTGAATTCTTTGCTGGCCGGCTGTCCTCTATATCTGCTACAGAAGTTACAGAAACGTCAAAACTCGGCCGCTCGCCTTGTCCTGAAAGCGCGCAAAACAGACCATGCCACACCTCTCCTCCGCACCGGCTCCCCATTCAGGCTCGCATCGACTACAAGTTGTCTACTCTCTGTTTTAATTTCTCCACCGGTGCATGCCCCATCTACTTTTCAGAACTTCTTACAATCTACACTCCAGCGAGACAGCTCCGCTCCTCTTCAGACGATCGCATTCTCGCAGTACCCCGCATCAGGACAAAAACATACGGAGAGCGCATGTTCACCTCGGCATCCACCCAGTGGAACTCACTTCCCCACAACATTCGCCACTCCCCATCACTACAAACTTTCAAACGAAACTTATCTATTCAGCAATTACCTTGACTGACGTCCCGACTGCTTGTCTGCATTAACTTACAACTTTCTCAGTTCATTCTCTCTTATGATACTTTTACACCCACCTGTGAATGACGGACGATCTGTATCCCAACCTGTTGGTCAGTGTTGCGTTCATCTCTCCCTCTGTGTGGGTGTATGCGTATATGTTTTCATTAGTGTGCCTCGTCCGCGCGAAGTGTGCATGAAATGTGTTCTCGCGCGTTAAAAATCCACATTTATCATTATTGTTATTAGAGGGACAGTTCTTCCATCTCATGGGGATTTTGCACTATGAGGGGTAAGGAGTACTATTACTAAACTATACGCTGACAGAACCACCAGACTGCAGTCAGATGGCCAGTGCAGAGAAGTAGTTAATGTTCAGGGAGATGGCCAAATGGAGTCTGCACAATGTTTAGCTCCAGGAAATAATCCATGACACTCCTGGATTCAAACCAACAACAGATGGGGTGGGGGAGGAGGATTGAAAGAGAGGCTAAACAGTTGTGTTCAGCCGAGGTCGACTATATGTTACCATGCATGCACGTTGCTCCTGCACATTTTCTCTCAGTCTTTCAATAAAGAAAAAGTTGCCTGCATTTAGCAGCAGTTTACACACTTGTGCTAAGTTGTTTGTTTACTGGTGTGTGTAGATGTTTGCACGTTTGGGTGGAATGAATTTTTAAACTGCATCATGCAAGTGAAAATCTTGAAATGAAGAGAACATTATTTTATCTGTTAATTGCAACCAAAATGCATTTCACAGCATTTATAGTTGTCTTCACACTTCATCAAGGACCAAGTATGCTTTTTAATACAATGGACCAAGTTCAAACTTCAATAATCAGTTTCCACTAGTTTAGTCAAGCTAGACTGCAATTTTTCCCATCATGTCTAGCACATTTTCCACTAGGTAAAGTACACAAACAAAACTGCACACTTAGCTGCATACAGAACTGCATGCCTAGCTGAATATGGAACTGCACACTTAGCTGCATACAAATCTGCACACAGTTCACTAAGCAAAAAAAAAAAAAAAAAAAAAAAAAAGATGTAATCTAATCTGACCCACTTTCATCATGACAGGATAACCCCAAGAAATAAACCAAGTTTGGCACACATCTGTCCTACTTATACAATAGGTTCCATATGCAACTGTATCAGAACAATCACAGAAAACATAAAATCAATTTCAAATTTTAATTACTTCCACATCATCTAGGATCTTTACTTTCCAAAACGCATTTACAGTTCCAATTTTTCTCAAGATTCTCTCAACCTAACTAGCTTACTATGGTATGGCTAACTTGTTTTCAGTTCATAAAAAGGCATTTCTTTGAGCCTGCATCCGTTTGTGACCATAATTATTTCTGGTACGTGACAACAACTGGTGGACTTCAATCCCATGAATTTCTTTTTTAAAAAAAAAGAAAGAAGTGGAGGTGGAGGGGGTGCCAGGGTCTCCTGCTGAGGTTCATTGACCAAAGCTCAATTCTTTTACATTCTCTCCTTCAAGCTGTAAGAGAATTACGATTACTACTAGGTTTATACAGAGATAAAAATACACCCATGTTACTTTTGTTTCATAACCCAATAACACACCAGCGCTATCTTGGCACTGAGTATGTACTTAAGAATGTGCAGGAATGCTAAAAGAGCGGTCCGGAAGGGACTGGGATCAGGAAATGTGGTCTGAACTTTAATCTGCTTGTGCAGCACAGAATTTGTGCTTGCACTGTAGGAAGGTGTGGAATCCCTCTCTTGCATCTATCAGGCTGCAGGTGAAAACAAATCTCCTTGAGGTAAAACAGTTTACAGATGTTTATTCATATATATATACACCTGTACAATTATTACTGACCACAAAGTTGATAAGCTCAGTGTGTTAAACTCAAGCAATGTGGTAAATGACAAAGAAAGACTTCTGGGGGGTTGTCAAGCTGTAGGACCCAATGCAACAGCATACAGATTCTCTACAACCTGTTCATGTGACACAAAGCCAGAAGCAGTTAAAATGATGTTAGGTCCAATGACGCCCAGGCAGAGAATCTGCCCAAAATGGTAAACATAACATAATCACAGATGATACATAAATGACAGTTGCCTCCTTTTTTTAATATTCAAAGCTGGTGTTGTGAATGTACTCTTATAAGGCTAATTTTGACTATTAATCTACCAGGTCCAAACAAGACTTGTCGTAACAAAGTGCTGCAGTTACTGTGATCTTCACCGCACCACAGACACTCGGATACTGATTAATGCAAGCGTCTTTCAACTGTAGCTTCATGTATGTGTGCATGCATGCATGTGGGTGCATGTGCAGACAGGCATAACCACAAACATGCAGCAAACAAAAATTCATGCAGCTTTAAAAAAAAATTCTAACAATATATGATTATATGACATGAAACTGCACTAGACAAGCCGTCCTCCTATTTACAAACTAAGTTTGCCTTGCTGGAAGTTCATCTCCAGTGACTTGCGTGTCTTTTTAAAATATAAGGAATCCATTCTTTCCCAACACAAAATGAAAGGAAATGGTCAGTTCCAGATCACAGACTTAGTAACTGTTCACCATTGCTCACATCCTCCTGTTCGCTCAACTGTCCATGTTTCGCCTGGCCCCAACTAACACACTTTGCAAATCAGCCACAGTGTCAGCTGAGCATTCATGGCACAGGTACTCCAAACGACACGACCAGATCTTCACGATGCTGTATGCGGACCTCCCTCATAGCTTTACTAGTTTTCTCTGCTAAGTGTGTAATCTGTTCACAAAAGTAAAAATACAGTATCAGCCTTGCCCTTGTGTAACAGAGACTACACATTTTAGAATGGTGGACATGAATGGTGGACTTAACATTCAAACACTATGCCATGCCTCTACAAGCACAAGGCAAGCATACATGAGTTCTCAATATGCACAGACCTGTTTGCCCCCAACCATGACATGGCAGAAGACCAATGTTGAAAATGCAGAAGATTTGAAATTCAGGGCAGAAAATTTTACCTTGCAGTACAAAAACCCCAAACAGATATCCTTGTTATGATATCCTGTCTTCATGAGGATGGTAAAGCATTAAAAACAAGGGCCAAAGAAAAATCCCATTTCACTCAATCTTATTGGTGAACATCTCATTGTTTTGGACACAAAATATATAAAACCCCAAACAGCGACCTGCTTCCCGATCACATCTCACTGCGGGACACACCAAGGCCAGGAAAAAAAAAGAAAGAAAAAGAACTGAATACAAATCCTGCCATCACCACAATGCTCCCACCTTCAAACCTTCCCACTCCGCCATGACTTACGACCAGATTTACTAAATACATGTACTTGCTGTGTTTTTCCTAAGAGATTTTCACTGGGCTAGGTCAGCTTTACTTTAACTGCGGATATTTGTGGTGAGATAGCTGAGGTGTTAAACTATGTTTGTACTAGTTAGTTGTACGCTGACTGAGTGTTGAGCACTCTCTTTGTTGGCACAATTCTCTCCACTAGAGTGTTTTCCAGTCTGCTAGTGATGTTAACTGCACACTGCTTTTAAAAGTTTCTCACAGCAGTGGGCCCTTTTCTTAACAAATGAGACAGAGCTATTCATACATCTAATCTATGTTAGTTTCCTTTGACAACTACACCAACTTATTTGAAGTCTTAAACAAGGCACTTTAGGTCAACAATTTTTCTAAATATAAATGACGGTGTTCAATCTATTCTGCCAAAGTTTCAGACTGAGGGGAGGGGTTGTGCTTTTTGTAAGACCAGCTATAACTTTTCACTTCTGCTGACCAAGGGATGAACCAATTCTTTTAGGCTTTGTGCAATCATATCTGGAAGCAATTTTCACTTTTTGACTTTATTAAATGTTCTTCACACGATTTTCTTCTTAGGTCCCTTTCACGCCACAGCATCAGTTTTTGCCATTTGCCGAGTCTTCTTAATACACAACTAGTTTATGAGTTTTGCATTTTAATCTGAACTAATAGTAATGTTTCTTGCAATAACCTTACAATGAGGATGGTCACCTGATCTTTTATACTCCAAAAGGACAATTATGGAACGAGCGACATGAACTATTGCGTACCGCATTTCGAGAAAAGCACAACAATGCGTGGGCACTCAAGGGAAATAATTAAGATGCCTTTTGCTCACTCATCTACAACTGATGTTGATGCATTTGCCCTGTCCAAAATTCATGAGTGGTCAACTTAGAAATACATGCAAGAAGCGGATGGACATTTTCCAAAGTTTATGCATGATTTTCAAATAGTGTACGTAAAAACTTACAACTGTGCTTAAAATCAGGAACCCTTATTTCTTTCGCTGACTTTATCCTACCCCTACTCCTTTTTAAGTATACAGCTTGAGTTTGCTCACCATCTGAATTTCGGCCGGAGATACAGGTGGTGCTGCCAAAACCATCTGTGGAGCTGTAATGCCATTTGGGAGACCCAACTTGTACGAAGCTGCTTTCCCAGCACTGCTTAGCCCTTTCAACCTATTGCTGACAGATGGCAGCAAGAGTAACAGACTTGGAAGCACTGTTACATGACAAGTATGGCTTTGCTCATAATTCTTTACCAACATCCTTCATACTAACCCTTATACCATACAGACTTCATGCAGACTTTGTACTCCACCAAGCAGGTGAATAAGCTGATCTATTCCAAGGCTGTGCAAGGCACGTAAGGTATTTGAGAATGTGTCAGATAGGTTTCAAAGACATCATTCCATTGCCATAACAAACAGTCGGATCTTTCGTAGTACAAAGTTTAGAACCTCTAACAAGAAGTTTAAAGAAAACAAAGAAAATATTTACCTGTAATGCCGAGCCCTATCATTGTATTCATTAGGTTCAATGACAATGGCCTCATTTGATGTCACGTCAATGACCTCCTTGGCATTCTGGTGGAGAATGTTGGCAAGAGCCGACTGTTCATCTCGCTTGTCACTTTCTTGAGTGTACTGTGGTCCTTGCCTATTCCTAACAAGTTAAATTTCAAAAACTGTAAATAAATAAGAAAAGAAAATTTTGTGAAATACAGAGATGTGATAAAACACTCTGAAATGCAAGGGTTTTGTGGTAGCAGAGATGATAGGTGGGGTGTAGGGGCACTACCCTACTGGTGGAGGAGGTCCGGGAGGCTGCACCTTTCCTAAAGCTAATGCACTTATAATACAGCAAAACCTGTCTGTAGTGGCTCCTTAAACCAGCAGACACCTCACCAATACAGACACCTGACCCCTGCAACGATCAATTTTCGACACCCGCCCCCCCCCCCCAAAAAAAACAGGTGGCCCCATCTAATGCGAACAGCGGACTGTGACTTTCAGTCGCAACTGCATGCTTTTCCCATCCATAACGTACATGGTCCTTCCACACGCTAGTCCACATCTCTAACCACTGAACTATTAAGGTCCCATTTGCAAGACACGGTCTGGTGCACAGCTATTTATTTCCTTGGCCATGTCACAAGTACAACAAAGGAGAGTTTTCTGATGAGGGTGATGGTGATAAAACCGATGATAATGATGATTCCATCACCACTCATGTAATATCAACAAAGGAAGCCTTGGGACATGCAGAGTCCCCAATTGCTCTAGCAACGCACTCACGACATAGTGGCTTTCTCTTGGCATCCATGTCTGTGAAAACTGTGTTAGAAGATCTGCACATTTCACAGTCAGGGAAGGGGCACCAATCTCACATTTCTAACATTTTCTTTGCATGCACTGTTATTGTTGAATATTCCTTCATATTGCCCATGTTTTTTTTTACATGTACATACTGTATACCGTAGTCTAGTGTTGTATAATCACTTAAAGACACACCGTCCTGCAGAGCTTCCCTCATATGAGCGGCCACCTGTCTCAGAGGGACACCTTTAGGTGGTCCCATGGGTGTCTGCTACAGACAGCTTTTGCTGTACTAGCCAGGGGACCCGGCAGTGCCCGGGCTTTATTTTTTTGTATGAATAAAGACTGGTTTTGAAACAATGACACAGCAACCCTTCAGCCCCCCAGAAACACCCCAGGTACCCACCCTGGCCCACACCCCACCCCCCTCCACTCACATCCCTGTCCCAACAATATACAACAACACCACCCAACCTCCAA
>SMGT01012688.1:44407-65778 GCA_004794575.1 Lanistes nyassanus
CCCCCCCCCCAACACAGCACCCCTCCACTCACACAATACCACTACCCAACCCCCGAACCCCTCCACCTGCACCCCCTCCCACCCCACAGCTGAGATTAGTATCCTCCTCCCCCTCCCAAGAAAAGAGTTTCTCAACACATACAGTGCACAGTTCACCAGCTACTAATTCACTCATATTTTTTTTTAAAAAGCTTCAGTTTGGAAAGGATTTTGAAAGACAGATTTCTGTCACCCCGAAAGCTGAGATAAACCACACTCATGCATTTAATGTTTTACAAAGAGCATAACATTCTTCAGTCATTTTAAAACTTATTTACCTGATTCAGGGACTGGCATGCATCAATAACTTTTTTGTTAAAAAAGGAAAGCGAAGCGTTACAGATAATCCACTTTTTTTAATGGTACACATGGTCAGGTGCTTGCTTTGAGTTTTATACTACATCATAAACACAGTTAGCCTAATATACTACATCATAAACACTGTTAGCCTAATATACTACATCATAAACACAGCCTGATATACTACATCATAAACACAGTTAGCCTGATATACTACATCACAAACACCGTTAGCCTGATATACTACATCATAAACACCGTTAGCCTGATATACTACATCATAAACACCGTTAGCCTGCCAATGCTGTACCAGGAATGGGAAATTTCTGGCAATAGAAAACAGTCCCTCTTTCAGTCTTTTTGTCAAAATTATCATAATGGATCATCACATTAAGATATTTGGGATGATGTCAAGTCTGAAACATCTAGCATCAAAGGGGCACAACTACAGGTACAACTGACTTGCTCCATCGTTTTCAGGAAAATGCAGTCATATTCATGTGATACAAAAGGCAACAGACCTCAGTATGTCTAAGGAACCAGACTGACAGGCGCACTTTTATGTTCTTACCCATGTGATGGTAATGTCTGATTTTCAGGATGAGGATCCAACAAGCGAGTTCTTTCGCTTGCATCACCATACTGCAAATACCAAAATACATTTTTATAAAGGTGCATGTTTTCAAGTTGCAAACAAGCTACAGGTCAGCTATCTGCCATCACCTAAAAATTCTGGGACAGTGGTTAGAGTGCTGGCCTCTGAACCAGGCTATGGTCTGATATCTGTGCCACAGCACGTTCCCTACTGAACAGCTCACCCAGCCGTGAATGGGTAAGTGACAAATACGTCAGGAAGTTATGGCAGTAAGGAAGAGATGGGCTCTGCCCCCATGATGCTGGCCCGCAGAAAAATGGGGGGTGGGGTTTAAACAGCCTCACTCTTCTACAACTTAAAAACAGGTAACAGGACAACCTTTACCTTTCCAAATTCTGACAATGAAAAAAAATATGTTTTTTATTGTAAACGTTGACTACATACTAACAGATGGTTTGAGAGTTTCATGTTAAGCGCATGTACACTTTGCTGCAAGAAAATTTCAAGCTGAGCTCAGAAGTGCATGGTGGTGAAAGCACGAATAGTGTTATAATCTGCAAAGATATTTCTCTCGAAAACCTTCCGTTGTGGACCGAGGAGCCCTTAAATACTTCTTCAGCATACGAAAAAAAGAGTGTGGAGCGTACTTTTGATAAATTAGTGGCCAGATAAGCATGCATTTTATTGTAGTACCAGAGAGAAAGTTCTAATGTCCTCCAGATAAAAACTGCCACTAAAAGCACTATTACAGTACAAAGAAATTGCTCCATATCCAATATAATTTCTGACAGATGCTGATAAAGTTGAAAAAAAGTAGATTTTGCAAATGCAAAACGCACAAATAAACCGACTTTATCCAGGAAAACAAAAGGAAGTTGTTACTGATATAAACTGTAGGTTGAGTGTAGCCTATACTGCTAGACCCCTAGTAGTACTGTTTACTGATGCTGTTGTCAGAATGTCACCGGCTGACTTTGTCAACACAAACTATAGTTTACTCTGTAATGTCTGAGGTGAGTTTGTGCCATTGTCACCAATAATGATGCTCCTAATTCTGATCTATTAGTGACATAGAAATAGTCTATGTGCAAGTACTTTTATGTGGATGTGGGTGCCAGGAACAGACCTGGGGAGGGTTACAAGAGTGCCGAAGCAGATGTGGTTCCAGCAGCATCCTTTGAATGCATCGTACAACCATAGTCCTATACATACATTCATTCCTTTATGATGCACATTAAAATAAACTATTACTGTCTGAAGCTTTCATGTGCCCGAAAGGTGGTTGACAAATCCACAGCTCCGACTCGCGGCAAGCATGTTGCGTGTCACAGATCGCTTTTTCCCACTTAGCCAGTCTTTTGGACCCATTCATACGCCGAACTACAACACAGCTGAACGCCATATTCAGTGTAAGCCTGTTGTTTGGTCAAGAAACAACCACAAATTGTTTCCCTGCCAACCATGTGTGTTCTGCTACCCAGCTCAAAAAAGTACCCAGCCAATCCGACTCATCAAACGCATGCATGTGACTCTCTTCTTTAGCCCATGTAACCCTGGAACTCTCAAACTATTACAGTTTCTTCTGCTAGAAGTTTTCTGTACAATAAACCAACTGACAACATCTGAGTGTTTCATTATCACTGAGGGCTGATTATATAGTTCAAGTGTGACTGCAGTTATCACTTTCTCTTTATCTATGCGACGTTAAAGCACCAATAACGGTTAAGGAGAACATTAAACCAACATCCCCGAATGCAAATATGATTTTTTAAAAATAATTAATATTACACCCGAGCAAAAGCTGAAGACGTAGCGTGTGTTTGTGTGTGTGTGTGTGTTAGTCATACGATAAACAGGGACAGTGACCGCGTAACAGGAACAGTCTGCATGTACCACAGAAACTTCCCACACAGGGTTCCTCATAAACACGACCATATGTCTATTACGCACAAAAAGGACACAGAAGGATGTTTACCTGGATGGCCATGGAACACAATCGAAAAGATATAGAAAGAATATATGATACATTTTCAATATGGGATTCCAGGGACTCTTTTTTGTGGGGGCGGGGGAGGAGGAGGCTACAGGAATCCTGACACTGCAGTCTATAACTTTTAAAAAATCAAAGTCAAATCGCATTCACAGTCAGTGGACTAATTTTTAGTAGAGCGCGAACTAAATACCGAAGCACTACTAGAGTCTACTACTAGTTCTAGCAGAACTCAAAAGATCGACCTTTCAAGCACTTTCGAAAGCAACATCGGTGCGCAATAACAAATTATCAGTTATATATTTACAAAGAGTGGCATGATATGAGAAGGCATTTAAAGTATGCAATAAAAGAAGAATAGCAAAATAATTTTTTTTACTTGTGAATCCTTGTTGTCATCAGTACTACAACAGCAACCCATCTTTGATGCTTCACATGACCCAGCCTCGACCTCAAGTAAAACCGGAAGTAGAATTATCTTGAACCCGCTCGTCTTTTCATCAATCGCTGAATATTCCTGTGTTACGTGTTATGACAATAAATTGCCATTAAAGAAACAAACAGAAATACCAAGGGAGCTTTCCAACGCCACAAACATTATAAGAGCACCTCACCATACAAAGAAATTTGTTAAGGGAAACTACTCATTCCCTCTTCTCTTCCTCGTCTTTAACTTGCAGTCTCCCCTTCTACAGACTTGAAACTTGTTCTCAAATTTCGTGAAACATGACATTTTTTCCACAAGTGTTTTATAGAAATAATTTTATTTGTTGCGTTTTTGACGGAAGGTTAAATAGGCTGTTTCGTTTTAAGATTCCACAAAATAAATTGTAGATCATGACAGATCCCCGACAAGGCTTCGTCAACACACTGACTCAGTCAAAGCTACTTATCAACACATTTTGATTCGTAACTACGTTAATGTCACCGTAACTTCACTAGTCACCATCTTCGAAACAACCTGATATGTGTACTATTGACATCCTACGATGCCATATTTATGCGATGGTTGCATCCATATCAGTTCTCTGCACGCAGTGAACGAGTTACGGAATTTTTTTAAATTTATTTAAAGGCGTCGCAGTCATATGATTTTGGCGTCACTTCCGACAACTTGGGCCATGTAAATAAACCTATGAAAACAGTTTGAATCGTCAATCACGTAAGTGTTTCGTTCTGGTTTTTTTTTCTTACCTTAACTTAGTCTCTTTCTGTTTCATGCAGTTTAGCTTATTCTTACTCTTGTTTTTCTAACGTTACATTTTTTCGTTGTAGTTTCAAACTAGATATAATTTTGTAAATTATGGCACGATGACTGACGTTGTACCTATGCTGCAAATACTGAAATACTAAAAATAAAAATAGGGTCTAGTGGAGGAGTGTTTTAGTGAGCAGGCATATTTTCTCTGTAGTGTAATAAAGTCACTGAGTCAGAGGGTAAATTAGCTTACACATTACAGAAATTTGGCAGTTTAATGGCTAAGTAAAACATAAGTGTTCATATTTAACTTGGTTGAGTCGAGGGTTGCCATGTTAGCTTATCATGACATTATCCATTATGTATCAAGAAGTAAAAGAACAATGTGGTGTTGTGCAGAAGATGCCAATCCTCTTCAGCGTAATAGCTCGCGGGACTACAGTGTTGGCCAAGTATGCGAGCTGTGCTGGAAACTTTACAGAAGTTACTGAACAAATCTTGGCCAAAATTCCACAGAATGAAAACTCCAAGCTGACATATTCACATGGAAGGTGAATGGTGCTTAAGTAGTTCTTGTTTAGGAATCACTTTTGCTGAAAAGTATACCTGAAGTATTATTTCATAAAGAATTATTCATGGCACATGTTTTAGCGTAGTTTCTACCCCGTGTTGCATGACCTGAGCATTTTGCAGTTAAAAAATAAGACTGATCAGTTTTGGCTCATTTGTTGTAAGATTAGAATTCCAAAACTGAAGGAAGGATGGTTTTGCACACTCACAATGTGATAAATTCATACCCTGATAGCGATATATATGTGTATGTCTGTGGCTGTGCATGGATATCGGAGGCTGAGGCCTGGATAGCTCTGCTCGTAGAGTTGCGGAAGGTTGTGGGTTGAGTCCAGGTGTGGCCAAGGATTATTTACCACATGTTAAACTGCCTCTCTGCACTAGCCATGTTACTGAAGCTATCAGTGGTGTTTTTTTTTTAAGTGGATAGCTCGGTAACAGGACCCCACCCCCTATAGTGTGAAATGACCTTGAGGTGAAATTACCTGCCTACCGTCTGGTTGGATGATTATATATGTGTGTTTGTGTGTGTGTATGTGTGTGTCTGTGTGTGTGTGTGAGGCAGCTATTTGTTTCATTACATTGCAGAAGAAAGAATCATATACCTTTGCATTACAGATGATGTAAGTAATGATATTCAGTCTTTATAATGTAAGTTGGTTAAAAAAAATAAAAGCAGGTTTTTCAAGGATCACACACAAACACACACACACACAGAGCGAGAGAGAGAATGAGAGCGTAGCTCTTGACCAGTCATTTTTATCTTTCTTGTCACATTACTGTACCATGACCCAAAGTGCTAAATTCTCAAGTTAGCGATCCCTAACTGCAGCTTCCCCCAAAAAATTTGTACACAAACCCTGGTAAGGCCCCCTCCACGCATGCGCATGTGCACACCCTGTGCATCACCCCATGTGATCCACTCACTGGCCAATTCAAGCTGACTTTCTCAGGCGCCTTGGCTGATGCTGGACGTCCCTCTGTCTGCTCCCACGCCATGGTCTTTGACCTTAGTCTTCCCTACTGCTGCACGCCTCTTCTACTGCTTTGACAGTTGACAAGGAACATGAGCTTTCTCCCTTATGCAGTGACTTCTGTGTGTGTCGTCCTTTCTTGCCTGTCGCCTCCATGCGTGACGTTAGTGTCTATGCGTGTTGGATACGCTGCGCGCCTGCCCATCCACTTTCTTTATGCTTTGCTTATGTGATTGTTCACATTAGCTGTGCATTATTACCGTTTATTCGTTTTTTGTTGCAGCTTTACTGGTTGTTAACCTAATGCCACTGTTTTGCCTTTAGCAGTGTGCTTGTTGTTTGCATGCGTGGGGGATTGGATGTGTTTTTTTTTCCATGACTATTCTGTTTTCCTACACTTCGGACTTTTTATACAGCTAATTGTGGACTGCTGCTTTGCCCGCGTTCCTCTTCGGTCGCGCTCTACTTCCAGGGGTTGGGTCTTCTGATGGTTCTGCCTGTGGACATACAGGGTGTCGTGGTCTCCCGGTGGGTTCCACTGACGTCACTCAGCCAGTTCTGATGTCCTGGCATCCTGCGGAGACTTCACCTTCTGCAGTGTGGCCTGTGGCGATGCTATGTCATCAGACTATTACGTTCGCAGGACTTGTGGGGAGGGGTTCTCTGCAGTGCCTCCCATGGTGCTGCACATGGGTCCCCTCAGTCCTGCACCAGTGTCTGGGTTTTGTAGCTGTGGCACGATTCACAGCCCTGGCAGTGCCATTGGCTTCAGTTCTGGTTCGAGCCAACTCTCCTGGTCACTCTCTGGAAGTCCCCACACTTCCGGTGTCAGTCACATCCGACCACCCTGTTCCTTGGGCCCCAGAAAGGCACCGGGTTGGGATTGCAATGCACCCCTATAGCCTGGTTATGATGCATAGGTCTGCGCACTTCCTGTGGTGGGTCTTTGCTCCTCTGTCTCTCGAGACATGAGGCGGAAGTTCACACACTTCCGATACTTGCCAGTCCAGCACGAACTTCCGGTACTGTGCTGGTCACGAGCATAGCTCCTCTGGCCTTGCTGGTTCCGGTTGCACATGCAGTCACCCCTTTCCCAGTTTTGGCCATGGGCCTTGCTTCCAGTGGTGGGGGCAGCGCTCCTGAGACACACCAGAATTGCCCCGCCACTTCCGGTGCTGGTCCAGCTTCAGTTCCTGTTCCACGTTGGCCGTGAGCTCAGCTCCTCTGGCCTCACTAGTTCCGGTTGCACTTGCGATCACCTCTCCCTGGTTTTGGCCATGGCCCAGGCATACAAAGGTGGGGGCATCATTTCTGAGACTTCCGGTGCCTGTTGGTCCCAATCAACCTCCAGTTCCACACTGGCCATGAGCTAATTTCCTCTGGACCCTGTGCTTCCAATAGTGGGGGCATCACTTCTGCAACACGTACTGGCCATGGCCCATCACTTCCAGTTCCAGTTGGTCCAACTTGACTTCCAGTTCCAAGCTGGCCATGAACTCAGCTCCTTTTGCCTCGCTAGTTTCATTTGCACTTGTGGTCGCCTCTCCCCAGTTTGGCCGCGGGACAGGCTTCAGGACCTACCTTTCTTTAGCTGGAGTGGCAGATCTGGTTCTGTCCACCTTTTGCTCTGTTTGCGACCTTGGGTGGCAAACATCTTCCCACCTACACCTCCCCAGTTCCAGACCTGAAATACTGGGAGGTGGACACGTTCTCCCTTTTGGGCAGGGTTGGAGACTTATGCCTTCCTCCAATGCCCCTCCTTCCCAGGGTGCTGGGTACAGGAAGCAATGGACGCGGTGGTGCTGAGCCGGGGGGGGGGGTGGCCCTGGCCAACCACTTAGTCTTGTTGGTCAGTGGGGTCCCCCTTTTTTTCCACCTCTGCTGTGTGGGTGAGACCGTCCGACGTCGTATCTGCCCTTCATCAGCTGGCTGTGTTTCTGCCTGGCGATTCCACCCGTGTCTCTGATGTCATCCACGCCTTTTTCCTGTTCCAGGTTTGTGCCCTTCGCCTGGTCCCTGCCTGGGACCTTTTTGCGTGCCTCCTTATGAACCGCTCACTCAGGCTTCCCTGCAGGATTTGAGTCTTACGATGGTTTTCTCCTCGGTCTCAGTCAAATCCTTTTCTAGTTTACCAGTGCATTCCGACGCTTGATAGTCGAATTGTCTGGTACACACTTTACGTCAGTAACAGCGTCACATTTCCATGTCGCGTAGTGCCACTCAGAGGCTACTGTTCCTCTCCTTTCAGCCTGGTCGGATTCGAGTCATCTTGAACAAAGCTTTTTTGGCTAACCCATCATTGACCCACCCTCCTCCCTGCTGGTCTTTTTTTCAGCTTGAATTGGCCAGTGAGTGGATCGCATGGGGTGACGCACAGGGTGTGCACATGCGCATGTGCGGAGGGGGCCTTAACAGGGTTTGTGTACAAAATTTTTGTTTGAATGGTGTGGTTAGGGATCGCTAACTTGAGAATTTAGCATTTTGGGTCGTGGTAAGTATTGCTAAAGAAACTAACATTTAGATAAGAAATTTGTATATTACCTTGCTAAACTTGTGGACCCGGTTATGATTCAGATGCTGGACCAAAAATAAAAGACAATTTGGGGTTTCGATAACATTTGAAATACTAAGTGTTACTTTTCCAAAACTAGAGTTTAAAGTTTCTTATTGGTGTATTTGATTTTCAGGACTTTGAGCGATCAAAAGCCTTCTCATTCCTCAATGAGATAAAGAGAAGGTATGGTCAACTGTCTGTAACGCAGTTTTCAGATTTGTTGTGCATGCATACCAGATTTCCAATAAACCTAAAACCAAAACTTTTAAAAATGTAAACAAAATCTTCAGGAAAAGTGGGTGGGAAATCAGAAATTTAGTTCTTTAGGCTATTTAGCAAAGCGTAATTAGAACAAAAATTGTCTTGTCTACGTCTTTTGTTGCCTAAGCATAGAATCAAAAGATTGTGATGTCACTCACCTGATCAGAATTGTGATGAGATTGCTTACAGATTTGTTCTTGTTGTAAGCTTTTTCTAACCACTACCACCTACTGCTAGTGCTAGCAAGAGCAGTGTGATATTTTCAAAAGGTTTTTTTTTTGGGGGGGGGAGGGGGAGATAAGTTATGATTGATAGGGAACCTCTGGAGACTTTAGGTAGAAATCTATCAGTATGTATACTACTTATGGCACAACTGTTGGTGTGGCACTGACGCCAGTGTTCCTGTCTTAGCACTGTGATTTTGACAACTTACTTGGTAAACAAAATTTAAAAAGGTGGGATAGTGGATTTGGTGCTAATATTTGGGTGTGGGGTTGACTGTGTAAAAGTGACTACATTATGTGATGAAAGTGTAAACTCAAGGCTATTTACCTGGGCCAGCAAAAGATTGCAATGTTGAGGTGAAAAGAACTGACCAGCAACTGTGTAAAAAGTAAACACTCAAGTATTTCCAGATCTATCATTTGATTCGTATCGATTTTAGTATCTAGGTAGATGAACTATGTACGAGATCAACATCAAAATATCCCAGGGATTTGTGATTTTTTAATTCATGATTTGTTTTAGAGTTTATCTGTGGCTTTTCAAGATGAACTGTGTTGGCCAGTCATAAAAATTACTGATATTAGGTGCATAGGTAGACATAATAGATTTCAGTAATTTCACTTAGAGAAATATTAAAGTCTTTCTCAAGTAAATGCAGAAAATACATCTTTTTTCTTTATAATTTGGATATGGTTGGTTGGGTTTGGTTGCTTAATATCTTGCTGCGATCAGGTTGGTATTGCTTGAAACAAGATAAGGTGCTGCCACACAGGGACTGCTGTGCAACGCAGGCTTCGGTCCCACAGTCACATTATCCTAACACCGGGCCAGCGAGCCCCAGTACTGTTCCCTGTAGTGTCAGACATCAGCTTGCCCACTACATGATTATTTGTTATTGTTGGTGGTGGTGGTGGAAGTGGTGGTGGTTGCTTGTTGGGGTTTTTTGTGTTTGCTGTTTAACGTTTTACGAATCTCCCACCTGAGTTTCAGATCTATGGTGGCCTTACTGCCTATGTGTAAACTTGTTCTGTTTCATAGCCCCTAAGGTTTTTCTGTTTTTGTAAATCTTTTACCAGATTCCAGAGTCAGTATGGAATGCGAGCACAGACAGCACTACCCTATGCCATGAACAGCGAATTCTCAAGAGTAATGGCCACACAAATGGTACAGTACACCATAGTTTGGTCATCACATCCTTCAGCTGTTCTGTGGGCCGTCAGATTAGGAATTTAACTCTAGTGTAGTATAGAAGTGGCCCAGGGAGTTGCCGTACCATTATGGAAAGTGCATCAAAATGGGATTGTCGTGACATGATTTTGCTATTTTTGTTGAAGTACCGGTGAAAGAGTAAGTCAAAGACTGAAGAGACCAGGCTGTAGAAAAATGTATTCAGTGCAAAGACGGTTGATGGGGGAGGCATGTTCAGTAGCAATTTTGAGAATGTTTTTTGAAAGTGTGTGTCTGTGCTGTTTCAGAGACTTGCTTCTGATGAAAAACCAGATCAGTTGAGCAAAGTACAAGAGGAGGTGGATGAACTGAAGGGAATCATGGTTCGGAATATAGGTGTGTAGTACATGTAGCTGTACTTACTTATTTATGTAGATATTAAAAGAATCTTAAGTCCACTGTATCATCATACTAGCCTCATAAAGTATCACATGGTTTGATGGAAATCTACCCCATCTCTTTTTATTTTAGTTTGTACCACAAGACAGTCACTTAAAGTAACATAACACATAACATGCACCACTGCACTCGCTGGCAGTGACACTAGCGCTGGTCAATTCAAGTATTACTGTCAATGTACATTGACTATTATCTGTACGAAGCAATCCCTGCTGTGGAACTATTGCTGTTTGTCAAAATCTATTTTGTTTCATGCTCTGTATATGTGCGACAAAAGTATTGAGTGTCCGTGAGTAGGCACGCATTCCAGTTGTGATATCAGGATCGGGTTTAGTTGTATTTATAATCATGCAGACGAGGGAGGCTGTAGTTCTTGCTGGATCGTTTTCAGTTTAAGGGATTTCCATGTGGAAGATGATCCCTGAAAATGCCACTTCACCAAATTCATAGCCATTTATATTAACTTTCACCTCTGGATTTGCACAACAAATAACTATTTTGTTTTTTTTTTTAAAAAAAAAGGTCAGTGGGATATAAATAGGATGTTCCTTTCTGCTGAATCGCAGATCAGATAGCTGAGCGAGGAGAACGGCTGGAACTGCTTGTTGACAAGACAGAAGACCTCAGCGCTCATGTATGACCTCAAAACTTTCAGTATTAGCTGAATAAATAATACTTCTATAAATTCCTGCTTACTTCTGAGTTGCAGATTACAAATTTTAAAAAACCAATTGTTTAAAATTTCCATCCTCTGTAAATCACAGAACTGTTGAGTATCCCAAAGTTTAACTGTGCATTCCACCTGTGGCATCAGCCTCAGAAGTAGGTGTACTCATGAAAATGAGACGACTCCAGTTCTGGTTTTATCATGTTAAATTTGAAAGTTTGAATGTGGAACGTGTGTTTTGATTTGTTCCAGTCAGTAACATTTAAAAAGACCAGTCGGGGCCTGGCTCGGTCGTTGTGGTTGAAGAACATCAAGATTACCATCATTATTGTTATTGTTGTCATTGTAAGTGCTATTTTAAAAGTTCTTAGTTTTCCCTTTTGTCGACCACATATATAAATGGCTTTTAAATACAAGACCACCATTCTTCCGTTTCGTGTGTTGCAGCACTGGAAAGTCTTGCTCTGGTTCTTCCATAAGATATTCTTTCACTTTGCACAATATTTTTGCCTAGTATACATTACTAGTTTTCATTCTAGAACACAACACAGTCTCATACAAACCTTTGTTTTGCAGGTTTTGATTTATTTCATCGTATCAGCTGCTTGTGGTGGGTTGGACTGGCCGTGCACACGCAACTAGTCAGCAGCACATGCCAGACCACAGAGAGAGATGCAATCACCTCGTCCGCACGCCTCCCACTGTCTAGTGAGGGTTCCATCTTTTTGGTTTTCATTTTTTGTTCTGATATACTTTGGACAAAATATTTTTTACAAAACCTATTTAATGCAAAGCAGACTAACATTGGCAAGGCTAAATATTCTGGTGTATAGGCAGGGGATAGAACTCTGGTAGGCTCAAATGTTATTTTTTTGTGATTGTCTTGATTCTTGGAAGATTTGAACTTTTTTTCTGTTTAGAAAGCAGGATGGATCCATTCAGGAAATATACTTTTAAACTGGTGTGAAATGAAATTTTTGAGTGCTTGTAATTAATGTAAACATAAAATTTTTATTTCCTTACAACAAAAAAGCAGAATTTAGAAAATGCATTTGGTCATACATGTGATTTTTTTCTTGAAGGGAGAATTTGGAAAAAGCTGCTATAGTTTTTTTAAACAGTATTTTATTATACTGGCATAAGACAGCATAATATTCCTTGAATATCAATCCTTATAATTATCTGAGTATTTCAGTTATCTTTGCAGAATTAAGAGTGGGTACAGTTTTTATACAGTCACACTTACGGAAGTATATGCCTAGGGGAAGGAAAGTCAAAATAAAAAGGTATGATTCAACTGAGGAAGAGCTTGAAATCTTGGTCTGGGTGCCAGTGACACATATTAGACCTTGCGAATCCCTGTCCCTTGTGTTTGGGAGAGAGGATGGGCAATATATTACAAGGCTGTTAGCAGCTGAAAAGCTGTTAATCCTTGTGGCATTTTTGATGTCTTTTGTGGGGCCTGGTCATACCAGTGTTTTTTGTAGCAGGACTTTCTCGTTGGATCTTGATAGTATTAAGAGGGTTTGTCCAATAGGCTTTTGACTTTCAAGTCTTTTTGTGAGCTGTTTTACAGTTAACTCCAACTGCTTGTGATCAGGTCATCTTTAGAGTTGGAATATTTTCTGTTTGGCTAATCAGTATGTCATTGCTTTTCCAAGAAATTTGTGGCTGCCTCTTAATATTGTGGGATAGTTGTCGAAATCTTCGAATTTCTGCAAAAGAGTCTCAGATGTAAGCATATGTAAATTGTCACAGTAACTGGGTAACGCCATATAGGCAATAACTGCATTTATATTCAGAAAAGATAGTGCTGTGCTACAGCAATGGTGACCAGGATGTAAACATGTTTTGTTGTGATTGCCTTCAAATCTGCTGAAAGCTTTAATGCTACAAACTACAGCCTGTTTTACAGTTGTATGAAATCCATCCACTACCTCCCCACCACATCTGTGCACACACACACACACACGTGCACAGACATTCACTTTTGCCCCTGTGACCTGCATTAATGCTTATGATTCTGTTTGATGCTTTTGAGATGGACATGTGGTTAGCTTGGTGCACAATATGTAATAGCTATGACTTGTAAAATCTGAAAAATATTTATATCATTCTGCGTTGTCATTGCAGTCAAGATTGTTGAAAACATTGTAACTGACATTTTCTGATTGTTCTGTGGTTATTGACAAGCCTGGAACATACCCAGTGCTCACAGTTCCAGGCTGTAGACGGGGTCGGGTGGAGCATCAAAACTTCCGAAAACTCCCTAGGCAGGAAGCAGGAGGGTGGGTGATTGTCTTTCACAAAGAGACTTTAAGCAAACCTCCAATCATGTTGCTGAGGGAGTTTGTGTGTGTGTAGAAATTATGCATTGAAACTGGGAGCCTTGAAATAGGGTCTTTGAAGTGAGCACTTGAGAGAGAAATGTGACCATTTGTATAAACTTACATTGAACATATGCCTGTCAGCGTTGAAGAAAATTATCCCTCTGGATTTTTTCTCTTGTTTGTGTACATAAAGCAGCATAACCTTTTTGTGGAGAGCTATCTGATGCACTAAATCACCAAGATATTCCCTATACTGTATTATTTAAAATGAACTTGATGATTCAGATGTCCACAAACCAAATAAAATGTGACAAAATTAGTTTCCCATTTTCTTTATTAGTAGATGGTTCTTGGTGAAATGAATATGGTGCTTCCTTCACAGAAGTCTGGAAACAGTCTGTTGGTGTATGTGGTGTTTATTACTGGTGTGCAGGTTCATTGTGCAGTTACATTCACATGTACACAACCTTCTCTCATGCCGCCTTGCCACATGCAGCATGTCAGGCATGCAAACAACCACACATTTTCACTATGTTGACATCTTTAAGAAGCACTTGTCCGTTGAACTCGGGTTTTTGAAATTGCTTGTACAGGAAGCATTGTGGTTACAGCTCATAATGAGATATATGCAGTGCGACACTGTGTCCTCCATTGGGCAGTGCTGAGAGCACTCTACTGCGGATGAAAGCCCTGAAAGGGATGTCGCTCTACAGCAAACCATCCGGGAACGTGACGCTGTTTAATTTGTATTGGCAACACAGGAATTCTTGCAAAGTTTATACAAATCTACACCTGCCTGAAACTTGTAAGTGTAGCGAAGTGTGCGTTGATGCTGCTAGTGATATCCTTTTTCAGGGCCTGTTAATGGCACTTTATTGCACCTGGCGCGTGTGACTGAAAATCTTGATCATACACTTACCATTGACTAGTGAAGCAGCCACGTTACACGTGTTCTGAGCGATGCTTGTTGATGCTGATGTTCCCCTTCTGACATCCCTACCCCCTCCCTGCCAGCGTTATCCCATTCACACCCTGTTCCCCATTTTTGCAGTTGTGTTTTGAGACCAGATGGAGTAGCATGGCGTGAATGAGCTGTGGGTTGTCAAGCTGGCAGTGAGCGGACAGATGAACGCGTAAAGGGGTGTGTATAGTTAGTAGAGGAGGAGACATCCTTCTCTAGCATTACACACTCGTCTGGGCCGTGTGGTGTAGACAGTGGGTGTGAAACTTTTGCCAAAGATGGATTTAGGCTCGGCGGGAATTGAAAGCCGCCTTTATGTCTCTTGAAAGACGAGCCTGCCACGTTGGCTTTGATGTGCAGAGGCCAATGAGCTTTGAAAGGCGGGCGGGGCCCCCTGGATACAAAGTTACAGTAAACGATGACAACGCCGCCAATTGTTTCGTCTACATCGATTTCTATTTTTTAAAAGCCATAGCTGTGCTCTGCTGACTACAACTATTTCATGCTGACCTGTTTCTGGGAAAAAAACTTGCTTCAAAGGTCTTTGTAAGTCTTGTCACCTCTCTATATACCTCTGAAATAATTGAAATTCCTAAAATTACAAAAGGGCTAGTAACGCTAAAGCGCGCTTTTTGTGATATTAAAATCGTGCATTTTCTCTTCGTTTTTTTAAATATCTACTTCGACATTGCCATACCAACCTGGGACGAGAACGTGAGAGGAACAACTGCGTGTGCATATTTGTGTATTTCTGTGCTTGGTGTGTACGTGTCGATGGTAAAAGAAAGCGAGGCCTCCATTAGCGAACCGTTTGCAATTTCTGTGTAGGTATTTGGGAATATTCTTGCTAGATTATAGTGGGGGGGGGTAGTTTTTGCTTAACGCCCAGCCGATAACTAGGTGCGTATCAGGACGGTGTTGCTTAGACAAAGTTTACGTGCTGCCACACGTGGGACTGCTGGCGCAACTCGGTCCCACCCAGTCACATTATACTGACACCGGGCCAACCAGTCCTAGTACTGTTCCCTGTAGTGCCAGGCGTCTGGCAGGGCAGCTACTAGCCTGCCAGTTTTTAAGTCTGAGGTAGGACTCGGCCGGGATACGAACCACCTCCTGCCTCGGAAGCGGACCATTATAGTAGAGGAGAAAAGCATTCATTCTGGAGATCAGTGTTGCACACTGCTAGTGTGAAGACACTCTACCATCGAAATGTTCTCTTAATTTGTATTTATTCGCTTCGTGGAAACGTGTTGTATGAACATGACATTTTATTCAGACAGCAGCAACTCGTCCGATTACAGAAAAGTTACCAACATAATCGGCTTCACAGATCACTGGATCAAAACGCTGTTCACTAGCGATCCCATAACTCTAGTGTGTTGCTAGGGAGTGTAGTTTATGGTACACAGTAGAAGTCCAATCTTTACACAAGCTGCTCATTTCGCCATAATGGAGGACCAGCTAGATTCCAAGCACGAAGATAAAAAGAGGGAGAAAAAAATTGCGAAGGCCTCGACCTTTGGAAAAAAATATTTGCGAGGAATCGCTTTAAAGAAAGCTGCTTGGAAACTCTTACAACCTTCCCCACGACGATGCGAAAACAGAAGCTCTCGTCTTTGTTGTTTTCTGCATGATACAAACTGCAGTCCATGTACAATAGTTTTAAAGATACGCTATACTGTACTTGTTACTTGCAGCGCTGCGTTTGGAGTTCTTGACCACACACAGTACCGCTTTTATTTCCCAGAAGCATGCCATAAATTGTCTCTAAATCATAAATCATGTTCTTTAGCTCGATTTACACCCAAAACGGCTAGCCGATGAAATGGGATGCCTGTCCTCGTTGCAATCAGAAGTCTGGCCTGGGTGTGAAGCACAGAATGCAGCTAGCAGTGACGATGGATGGAGCCAGTCCGAGTGTGGGCTGGTTGTTTACAGTCGGCGTGCGTGCTTGCGCCTCTTGTGTCGGCCAGAGAGCTTGCCTCTCTGTGTGTGCGCAGACGTATTACGCAATGAGAGCACGGATCTGCTCTAAAGCTACGGAAATTTGAGATCCGTGATACGAAAAAAAGGTCGAATTTCAGGAAAAGACTGAAGGCGCGGGAATGTCGGGAGGTGGGGGGTGGGGGGTGGGGGTGTCTAAAAACCGTTTTCTATTGAATCTGGAAACCAATCGTTTCAAACGTCTGAGCCAATCGTTACTATCGAAAAGTAGGCAGAAAAAAGGTGACGGATGGAGAAATACGACGAAAAAAAAAGCAGATGTTCGGTATCGGATCTGTACCTTGTATACCTTGTATAAGATTTCTATTGTAGATTTTAATGCCCAGGCAAATCGGATTTGCATGTATTTTCTAAACTAGGGTAGCCCAGTAGTTTTTCACCTTCTGAAAGGTAAAACGGCTTCGTGTTATTATTACGTTCCTTTGAAAAGATTTAAAAAAAAACTCGAGG
Organism: Lanistes nyassanus; assembly: GCA_004794575.1. Taxonomy (NCBI): domain Eukaryota; kingdom Metazoa; phylum Mollusca; class Gastropoda; order Architaenioglossa; family Ampullariidae; genus Lanistes; species Lanistes nyassanus. Next base: position 61,152 of record SMGT01012688.1, read on the forward strand.
CCTCTGAGGCATACCGCCCCCACAAAGGTCAACTATGAGTATTCCACAATGTTGGCGGGACGATCAGAGGGGAGATTTCTTTTCTGTGGTCGTTTCTGCCGTCAAATGACCACTGATCACTCGCCCTTGAAAACTGCTGCTTTAATTTTCACCTGACCGGTCACGGCTTGTGTTAGGCTGAGCGCGGGCCTTGTTATGTCCACCGCCATATGCTTGGCTTTTCTTGTTCAGTCAGTCGTGACAGGGAAAGCTCTCTATTGCAGTCTCGTTAAAAAATCCGCGACTGACAAAGGAGAGCACTAAATTCAACAAAAAGTCGCGGCTGTACCCCCAAGCCAGGACTGTAACAGTACAGAGCCTTGATCTGAAGATTAAGAAAATTCCGTTGCATCATTTTAACTGTCAAATATTCTACTGGCGGGTAGTACATCAAAAGCATGCTTTAGTCAATGACAAAAAGCGTATGTCTCATAACTCTGGAGTGCGCGTGATATGCAGAATAAAGTAGGGCCTCTATATGATTATGAACAGAGCCTACAAAATTTCGGCGCGACGTGTGGACTGTTAAGATAGTACGTCATTTTTAAAAGGCTCTGAGTATAGGCAGTGCACGAAATCTGAAGAACACGCAGAATACAATGGCGAACACAGTTATGATAATGTTTCCCTTGGTCCCACTTCAGACATAAGCACGGACAGAATCTCAAATCCCCGCGCATGCGCCGAAAGCCATAATTATGATGTCATATGAGCCTTAATCACGACCTCCGCGTGTGAAGCCAATACAGTAATTGTACTCCTTTTCCAAATTCGACGTTCGTCTCAACCATTATGGCGATGTCTCTGATGCTATTAATAAAAGCTTAATCCCTCTATTATTAGGTTCCCGATGGCTCGATTGAAATAGTTCTGAACGGAGCTGCACTCGTCTACCACTCTAACCAGTGCCCTCTGGTGGCCACTTGAAAACACTGTGTAGTCTTCCCTCTGTTAAACACCTAAATGACGCCTGGCGCTAGTACAGGTGGGGGTTAATCCTTCTTTAGATCCCAACTATAGTTATGTTTCTCACGTGACTAAGACAGCGCTGAGCGAAATTCAAGATGGACGACGGTTGGAGTGCTCTGTTAATCATTTAGCCTTTCTTGTACTGGGTGTCTGCGAGGGCAATTTACCTGCAGGGGTGTAAGCTTAGCGCGATGGTGTGATGCTCTTTTTATCTAGCGCGAAGGAGTCGGGCGAAAGTTGAGACAGTGGGGCCTTCTAGTTGTTGTAGTTTGGGATTTTGTTCGGGACCTCAGAGATTATGGCAGAGCCACAAGATAGGAATTATGGGATTAGTAGATTTTGTGAAGGTTGCGTCTCGAGCTGGGATCATCAAGGTACTTTTTTTTAAAATTAGGGCCAGGGATAGAATGTGGTTGTAGAAAGCCTCCAGAATAGAACATTCCTGAGCAACAACCACACAGGTGGAAGAGATGGCTGAACCGATTTTCATAAGCAATTTAAGCAAGCTTAAACGGTTTTTCCCGCGTTTCGCTCAGTCAAAGCAGAAGTTGATGCTGGTTGTTTGGGTCTTACAGGTTTCGACAAAGTCTAATAAACAAAAACACGTGACTGCTGCGAGGAGTGAATAAAAGTGAGAACAAACAAAACTTATGAAAATGGACAAAACACAGTTAACGTTTCGGGTTTTACTCCTTCAGGACGACACGAACAGATGATGAATAAAACAAGTAACAATTGGCTACGAAAGCGATGGTCCACCAAGATCTGATTCTTCTTCAGTCCAGAGGCCTTCGTGAACCATCGCTGTTTGCAGGTAGGTTTTCGACTGTGAGATTTGCTCCACAATCTCTTCTCCAAGAGACTGTCTCCCAGACAACCGACGACTGCATGAAGATTCGATCCGGTTCTGACGAAGTTAAATCATACTTTTGTTCTTTCTTACCAGGATTTTCGTGCGACGCACCCAAATTGTTTGACAACTGGAAATGTGCTGACTAGAGAACACCTCCTGCCCTGAACTACCCTTCCCACCATACAACAGGACCCGTCCCATCATGCAAGAATTTGTGTTCATAGTGCGTTTTTGTGCGCGCGCATGTGTAAACGTCTGTGTATGTGTGTGTGTGTGTATACCTTTACGACGAGCACAAATCTATTTCGTGATGAGAAACTGTTGTACTATTCTGCTAGCTATTCATGATTTTCCATCAACCCTTCACTCCCAGAGGGAGATTAGAAGATTGTTCTGCACAGGTGCATTTCACTGAAATGTTAAACGCATGCTCATTTGATTAAAACGTAGTAGTACACGGGAATACTTGATTAAAAAGTTGTATTACACACGTACATTTCAGTAGTACACAGGAATACTTGAACAAAAAGTTGTATTACACGTGTACATTTCAGTAGTACACAGGAATACTTGAACAAAAAGTTGTATTACACGTGTACATTTCAATAGTACACGGGAATACTTGATCAAAAAGTTGTATTACACGTGTACATTTCAGAAATCGTGAATTCTAAGAATTTACAGAGTATTAGCGCAAAAATTCCACTAAATATAGATTTATAGAAATATAGATTTCTGCAAAATGGATTTTTCGCAGACTTACTCACAGGTCGGCTACTTAAGTCCAATAAAAACAGAGATGAAGACCAGACCCACTTGTCTGATCTTTTCTGGTGGTTTGGTTGAGAGATAATCCCACTGTTTTTCCTTAACAAGACTATAGCGAAAATCTCTATCTGGAGAGGCAAATACACGTAGACAATGAATCAGCTGGAAATTGCAGTGTTATCGCAGATGGTAGAAATTGTTCTTTACCTCCAGTTTTATTAGACTAAATCGAAAATCTGTAAGCCAGGATCAAACTAGCCTTCTGCGATAACTATATCTTCTGATCAAGAAGGCGGGGTGGGGGGGGGTGTTCGGGGTTTGTTGCTCAACGTCCCGCCGATAACCAGGTGCATATCAGGACGGTGTTACTTAAACAAGTTAACGTTCTGCCGCACTGGAACTGCTGTCGGAACACAGGCCTCAGTCCCACCCAGTCACATTTTACTGACACCGGACCAACCAGTCCTAGTACTGTTCCCTGTAGTGCCAGGCGTCTGGCAGGGCAGCTACTAGATTGCCAATTTTTGAGTCTTAGGTATGACGCCGGGACGCGAACTACTGACTTCCCTCCTAGGAAGCGGACTCCTTAACCAGTAGACCACCGAGGCGGTCTTCTGATCAAGATAATTTGTTCCCACGTGGTAACAAAAATACAGATCTACTTCTGCTTGGAGATAAGAGGTCCGTGGAGTTAGCTCGTATTTGACGAAATTGTCGCGTTTGTGCCTCGTGCTGCTGCCTCGTGCGCCATTTTCTTCATTTGGGTTAGTCGTACCGTGTGAATCCAGCATTATGTGGGTTCCGTGCCCCCACTCTCAGACCCCCACCACAGATCATTTATCAACCCAGATTTCTACATCTTTGAATGGCCTGGAGGTTCAATAGCTGTGGAAGAAGATTTCCAGCTTTCTGTCTTCAAGAAAAACACAAGCTGATGCACCACAGGGTCACTGCACCCCACCCACCCCCACCAACAAGGGAGGGATCGTCTGCTACGTGACAAGAAAGGCAAAACAAATCAGGTACGGGCACATGATACCTGTCTCCATTCCCCTCACGCCACCTCCCACCTCCCAAACGACTTTCTTTTCACAGCGCTGTTACGTGGAGGCTTAGTTCTTGCGTACACAGGTCGAGTTGTCACACGACACAATAGAGGTGCTGGTGAACAACTGGCGAGAGAGAACAAAAGACTGAGCACTTTTGAAAAGTTATGGTAATATGTAAGAGGATCGTCTTGGTCCTTCCTTTACTCACTCACTCACTCACTCACTCACTCACTCACTCACTCACTCACTCACTCACTCACTCACTCACTCACTCACTCACTCACTCGCTCGCTCGCGCGCATGCACGCACGCACGCAAACAAGCAACCACGCATGCGCGCGGGCACACACACTGCTACTCATACGCACTCTAACGCAGACACAGATCGCATTCTGTTATCTCTCACATCCTGCACCATGTCTGATCGCCTGCATTCTCCATCTCTTTTTACCCACCATTCCTTCCTTTCTTCTTCCGTCTGTCGGTCTATATCTATCTGTCTGTCTGGCTGGCTGGCTGGCTTACATTCCATCTCTGTTTCTTTGCATCCCTTTCTCTCCCTGTCTCTCTTCGTGCTGTGTTCCTGCCTAGTATGTCATGTATGTGTCTACGTGCCTGCTGATGTGCATGTCTATGTGCTAATGTTGGCAACCTATGTGGTAGGTGCCTAGTTTAGCCCTTTTTGAAAATCTCTTTGATAGAAACAAGTAATTGGAGTTTCCAGCCAATACAACCTCGCGAATGGAATGCTATTTTTAATGTAGAATGCTGGGAAATCCTCTATGTGTAGATTCGTTTCAGGCCATACAGGGGAAAATCTGTAAGCTCGGAACAATAGTAACTACAAACCACAGACCAAGGGCCAAACTCAACTAACTAGTGATCCTGATAGTAACTACAAACCACAGACCCAGGGCCAAACTCAACTAACTAGTGATCCTAATAGTAA
>SMGT01012688.1:74100-103824 GCA_004794575.1 Lanistes nyassanus
TCACGTGGAACTTCCAGCACCACAAGACACGCTCTCACATGGAACTTCCAGCACCACTAGACACGTTCTCACATGGAACTTCCAGCACCACAAGACAAGCTCTCACATGGAACTTCCAGCACCACTAGACACGTTCTCACATGGAACTTCCAGCGCCACAAGACAGGCTCTCACATGGAACTTCCAGCACCACTAGACACGTTCTCACATGGAACTTCCAGCACCAATAGACACGCTCTCAAATGGAACTTCCAGCACCACAAGACACGCTCTCACATGGCACTTCCAGCACTACAAGACACGCTCTCACATGGAACTTCCAGCACCACTAGACACGTTCTCACATGGAACTTCCAGCACCACAAGACACGCTCTCACATGGAACTTCCAGCACCACAAGACACGTTCTCACATGGAACTTCCAGCACCACAAGACACGCTCTCACATGGAACTTCCAGCACCACAAGACACGTTCTCACATGGAACTTCCAGCACCACAAGACATGGAACTTCCAGCACCACAAGACAAGCTCTCACATGGAACTTCCAGCACAACAAGACAAGCTCTCACATGGAACTTGCAGCACCACTAGACAAGCTCTCACATGGAACTTGCAGCACCACTAGACAAGCTCTCACATGGAACTTGCAGCACAACAAGACAAGCTCTCACATGGAACTTCCAGCACCACTAGACAAGCTCTCACATGGAACTTGCAGCACCACTAGACAAGCTCTCACATGGAACTTGCAGCACCACTAGACAAGCTCCCACATGGAACTTCCAGCACAAAAAGACAAGCTCTCACATGGAACTTCCAGCACAACAAGACAAGCTCTCACATGGAACTTCCAGCACCACTAGACAAGCTCTCACATGGAACTTCCAGCACCACTAGACAAGCTCTCACATGGAACTTGCAGCACCACTAGACAAGCTCTCACATGGAACTTACAGCACAACAAGACAAGCTCTCACGTGGAACTTCCAGCACAACAAGACAAGCTCTCACGTGGAACTTCCAGCACCACAAGACACGTTCTCACATGGAACTTCCAGAACCACAAGACAAGCTCTCACATGGAACTTCCAGCACCACTAGACAAGCTCTCACATGGAACTTGCAGCACCACTAGACAAGCTCTCACAGGGAACTTCCAGCACCACAAGACGAGGTCTCACGTGGAACTTCCAGCACCACAAGACACGCTCTCACATGAAACTTCCAGCACCACTAGACAAGCTCTCACATGGAACTTCCAGCACCACAAGACGAGGTCTCACATGGAACTTCCAGGAAAGGAGGAAAAGAGGTCAGACAAAAAATACCTGGCCCCGTGCTTTGAGGCAGATACCGAGAAGATGGGCCACACCTGGGGACACCTAGAGACTGGCTCAGGAGCAAGACGCGTGGAGGACTTTCGTAGTCAGCATGTCGAGGACGATTATGACAACGATGATGATGACAAAGATGATGATTACATTCACTCTCTGCTGAGCTATGTGTGGATAGAAGAATTTTTAAACGGCGTGTCTTTGAAATTTCTGGGCGACGACAGCGGGTGATAACGCGAAGATCAAAGGAGGAAAATGTTTTGTTACTGCTTTTATTTTGGCTTGGTTTATAGCAGTGCAATGAAACTGATCTGGTGAAATTTAAGTATCAACAGGTTTTCCTGCATTGCCGCCGTACACTTGGTGCAGCAACTTAATCTAAACTTGCATTGTGTCGTTCTTGTCTGGAAAACATAAAATCTTGACTTCACCCAATTTTTTTCTCTTCTGAATGTTTCTCTCCTTTTTTAGTAACAGAAATATAAAAAAGAAAAAAAGCAAATTTTGAACCAGGAAATTTGCATAGTTTGAAACAAGCAAAACAGACGGCAATTTACATAAAAAAAATTATCCTATCGTCAGCTGTAAGTTATACGCACTTTGTTTTTCCTTCACGTTTGCTAAAGATTTCTGGAAATAACATACAGTGACAAGAAAGATTGATTTTTTTGGTTCGGATTTGTTCGGGTTTTGTGACTGGGGAAGAGGCGATGGTTTGAGGGACTTTTCATGTCTGAAAAACAGTCCTCCTGAGGTCTCCACGTGATGGCAGACACCTGTTTCCTGCTTTTTGAAATGTTTTATACACCTAGTTAGTCTGAGAACCTTTTTTTAACAAAGAAGAACTGTAAGTTTTAACTGTCACCACTTACTGTCCTCGGCAAGCCTGCATTAAGTATACTGACAGTTTTTTTAAATCAATCATAACCACAGTCCTTCCCTCAACCATCTGCCATTATTCCAACACTACGCCTGCTCACATTCCGTTGATCGTTTTACTCCCTAGTCAGCAGAGCCTCCGCCGTCGTTAGTACTATCTAGCGGTTCCTCGAAGTCGAAGAAAAACACCGAAAAAAAAATCGATCGTCTTCAGCAAAGATTTAATTCAGTTGCTATCAGGAAACCCCTCTTTACCACCCGCCCCCCCCCCCACACACTTACACAACACCACACAACAACACAACCACCAGCATCAACACAACCACCAGCATCATGTCTACTGAGTTGAACAGTGCGAAAGCAGTGCTACTAGAATAAATTAGTTTTTCGCTCAAAATGATTGAACCTGTCATTTTGCAAAACAGGCACAGTGTCAGCTTCTTGAAAATCGAACTACATGTATTTGTTATTATTATTTTTGTTACTATTATTTGTTTAACCAGGAAAATCTTTTCACATTTCAGTGAAAGAAATCGCTTGGTGCATCGCAAGGAACAACAACAACAACAGTTCATTCTGATTTTGGCTCATTTTACTTGCATGGCGTCGGTTGCGGATGGACTTGAACAACTGCATGACGTGATCATCAAAGCAGACGAAACCAGGTTTGAAACCAATCTGTGGTGGAAAGACTGTTCCACTAGTTAATTTTCGTCTGTAAAACACTTTTAGTCGGACTGGCAAGTAACATTTAAGCAATACTCTCTCCTTTTTAAAAACACCCCTCTGTGGACACAGACACGCCGGCACACACACACACACACAGAGGAGAGATTATATTTCACAGAGATAAATCATGTTGAGCTCGTCTACCTCTGAACATTTTCCTTCGCGCTCGAACCTTACACGGGCTATACACTACTTCAGCGACACAACAAACATACAGTGTTGTACTATTTTACAGGTTACCACCGAAGGTAGAGAGCGATCTGCTGCACGTGAACATCTAACGGAGATCCCTGTCACACCCTTAGGGGTGCGGTTCAGATTAACGCCCTCAGCCTATCAGAACTTAGGGCTGGGATCATCAATGCACGTGTCATTCTGAGAGAGAGAGGGAAAAGAAAATATGAAAATAGACGCGGAAGAAAAACTGGGTTCTTGGAGGACCACTTCATCTACCTGTTCGACTCCAGTTCAATGTACCTTTTCATCTGTGCACAGTGGCTCGATTAAAAGTCCTCGAAAGCGTTTCGCGTCAAGTCCCGGTACAGGTGTTTACAGACGGTGTTTCTAAAAGTTACTTTGTATCCTTACCAAGTGAAACGCTTTGTGTTGGGTACATTCCGTGTCGAACGCTAAATTATAAAAAAAAAAAGACGCGGGGACGACGCACGAAAGAACACGGAAATCCGTCTAAGGCCCGTTTCATATTGACAGATTTAGTTGAAATGCGCATGGTATCCGTAGTCAAGAGCAAATAATCTGAGTGTCTGCAGAAATTTTTTCTCTGGGTGACACGGCTCCGCAAAGTCAAACGAATACAGTGCCAAAGTGAAGGATTCCATCCAATTCTTTATCCCATCAAAAACCATTTCGTAAAATCTCAGTTTCGTTACGGACGGTTCGACCCGTTCCTTACTAGTTTTCTTTGAACTTCTCCGCCCCTTGTGAGACCGGAGAATATTTCATTTCGTTCGATATAGAAACGAGTCAACAAATTAGTGTAGACGCTTTTATCCACAACCTGTCTGCAAAGTGATGACAAGGGCAGGAGGCGAAATGGAATGACACATGTGGGTAGTGGACAGACTTTGAATGACATATTCTTTGCAGACGGCTTCCACCACATTCATCTTCCTCTCCGCGCCTCTTCACTCTCTGCTGGTAAAAGGATGGAGGATGCCCCATGACCTTTAGGTCGTACGGAATGGTTTGTTTGAGATTGTCGTGTCTCCTGTCCCTCATTGCCTTACCTTTCGTACCCGATGAGGTCAGGTACTCATTCGCACCTGGGTGAACGGAGGTAAGTGTCCTCGGGCGAACGGGTTTCGAACCAGCTTGTGGCCGCGCAGTGTGGTTCTCAGGCCTGGTTTCTAACCACTCGGCCATCCGCTTTTCTACTGGTAAAAGTACAATATCAATTATCTGTGGTAAAACCTTCGTCCAACTTGTGACTGAAACCTCGTGACCGAAGCACGACGAAAGTTTTGCTGAAAACGATAATATCAGCTCTTTTAGATCACCGATTTCATCCCACTTAGTCGGTATGAGATTGGCAAGAGACAAATCTTGACTCCTGCTTGAAAGAGTCGCATCGTGTAAGGGGGGCTTAAAGGAGCTTCAGCATTGATACTGGAGCTGGTCACGAGCATTTAGTAAGGGCGGTAACTTTCGCTATGGGGATAAGCAGAAATAGCTCGCCTTCCTACAAATATTTTGTGCACACCTGTGGGATCGTCTGATTCCAGTAATGGGTGTTAAGTCACAGTTGCTGGATCGTCTACCAAAGTTTCGATAGCTGACGGCTAAATACAGCCTACATTTAAAATAACTTCCTTATCTTTTCGATTTGGTTGTTCTGGTTTCTGTAATTTGTCGACTAACAGAAATAACCAAGGTCTAAAATAAGATTTTATTATTACACATACTTCAGCCGACTACTACATTCGCTAAGTTTCAATGACACAATGAAAGGGCTAAAAATAACTCAAGGCGTTTATCTCTTGTCAGTGATACGCACTTAGTCTGCAGCATTGATTGACCTTCACCGCGTGTCACGCACTGACGGGCGGATGGGAACACCAGTGGCCCCAGACTCTAAAAGAAGTGCAGGTAACCTCACCTTGCAGTCCCAAAGGTTTCTTCAAAATTGCTTTTAAGGTGGATTCTCGTATATCGGTGGTTCTTTCAGTCTGTGCGAGTCTACGTTTCGCTTTTTCTTCACATCGCTGTTCATCTCTCAACCTGCAACGTCCAGGTGAGCAGCATTGTTGTAGAGAAACAGGTGATGGGAAAATAAGAGAAATGATCAAAGCAGAAAGCGGAGAAATATCAACAAAAATAGAAGTCTCCCCTTTCTAGGAACACTTCATAGTGAACCATGTTATTCTAAAATCTAACGCCGTAACACCTGGCCACATGGCCAAACTGCGACAATATGTCTGAGTTACTGCAACTCTAACGCAACACTGCTAATTCATGTTTAATCCCTCCCAACAAAATCTAAACTCACCTTCCATAGTGGGTGTTTAGAAACAGTCACATCCACGTCTCAGTCAAGTTAAGAAGTTATGGCACGGTCGAGTGCAGCTTGGCATTATGGCATTGTGTCCTGTGTGACTTAGTTAGATACCGCGTTCCGTAGAGTGGGTTTTTGTGGTCATAAAGGTACTTCCTACTTATACCACACAAATAAATACAATTACTAAACAGCGACAAATCAATTAAGTTAACGAGAGGCGTTCAAATGAGGTATTTAATTATGACTAAAGGATAAAAGGTGCTGTGAAGATAGAAATCAGAACAAAAGGGAGATTCTTTGGCAGATCAGAGGTATGGTATATGTAGAACAAGAGGTACGGGTGTATGGTACAAGAGGTATCGTGTATGTGGAACAACAACAGTTATACAAAATTTTTAACAAAGTTCTGTATGCGTGTTAATTGAAAATATATATTGCCTAGGGGGTGCTCTTCACGAGCAAAACATATCCATATATTTCAGTAGGACAAATAGCCTTTACAGGAGGTGTTCATACCTATCGCACTATACAAGGTATTGGAACTAAAAATTGGTTATTTCTATTTTTAAATATCTAGGCTGTTTTTGAACAAAAGTAAGAGAGAACTGTTTTCCCCACGCAGACGTCATCAGGTGTCAGAATCCCCGGTGTCTGAATGGGTATTCTCGCTGAGCGTGTATCGACTGATGAAGACCTGCAGCGGGGCTCACAGTCACAATTAGACCTGGCAACAACTGGCTTTGTAGAGGTCACGTACCCAGAGTTTAAAACTAAACTAGCCGCAGACAATTGACCCCTGGAGAGAACGTCAGAAAGGCTTTCAGCCCATCACTGCTCTGTTAAGCTGAAACAATTTTTTTGATAGACCTGTACTGAAGAACTCTTTCGGGATATTTTTTTGTATCTTTCCTTCCACTCCCTTGCAGGCAGGATAAAAAGATTAATATCCTCCACACTGTGTCAAATTAAAATGTTTCCTTCATGTCCGGCACGAGGAAGATGGGGGAGAGGGTTTTGTCGTTATTTGTACAAAGTACGTTCCTTTGCTGTGTGGCAAAAGTGTGTACATGCATTGTTCATCGCCCCGCTTGTACTTGGTGGTGACGACTGAACGATGCATCTAAGCATCATGTTGTTCCCTCTATAATCCTCACTCCCTCCGTCTATGGACCATGTTATTTACTCCACCTATGTTCATTAACTGTATGTAAATAATGTATATACGGATATACATTGCCATCATGTTTTGCATCCTACATATTTTCATGCTGTTTTCTGCATGTATTTACCCATGTTGTTGTTGACTCCGTGTATCCGTGGTCATCATGTTGTACCATCCATGCATCTATGTGTCATGAGGTTGGCTATATCTAGCTGTACACCGTGCTGTTCATTTCCTGTATTTATCCACAAAGTGGATCCATGCGTCCACGTTGAACCTCCATTGGAAACATAATGAAAATGAAATGTAAGGAACATTGACATATTAAGTATGTAACGCAAGTTAAATCAACAAACAGGACTGGTAAAATTCCCACAAAGTTTCCAAGTTTAGAAGCTGGGTATCATTTTCTTCTTGCAGCTGCTGCTGCTTCGGGTGAAAAGGAGGGTCTTTCACGCGAAATTCAAAGACGCCCCCCGAACAGCAGATTGTCTTTTAATTAAGTATGGAAGTCCTTAGGAGGAAGTACGTGATTGTTTAAAGGATAGCAACTTCCGCGCAACATATTGAAGGTGAAATTGGACTCAAAATACTAGATATGAAGGGTGGCGTGGGATTGGGCACTCATGATGTCAGTGTTGTTTCTTTCGCATCTCGAGATGTTAATCTGCCCCTGTATCCTTTTAAAAAAAATCTGGTGCTCCGGCGAACTTGAAATAAGCTATTCGCTCCTGGGACGACTGAATAACTTAATTATTACCAAATAACGAGGGAAAGATATTCCGTTTTCGTGCATTTAAGAACTTATTCCTGTCCTGACAGTTATTCTGGAATAAGTAAGCTATTCGGGTTTCTTGCATACGGGGCAAGGGGCTTTTCAAAATGACATATAAGTCGGTGATAAAGATGTGTTTCTCTGACATACTAGATCCCGACACAGGCATACGGACGAATTGACGACCCACTGACTAGCCGACCCTACGAACGAACAGACAAGTCTGTTTCTTTAGAGGGGATTGAACTTTGTGTCAGATTTGCAATACACGAAGTTATTGTAATAAATCACTGACTGTAAGCACTGAAAAACCAAAAGCTATTACGCCGCACCCTGCCTGAGTTCAAGGCCAGTGGACCGTTACCTGCCCCGTAAGTTAAAGAGGCCCCAGCTACTTTCACTTACACGGGTCGCGCTTCAGTGAGCGGCAAGCGTCTCTTCAACGGATATTTCACTCGCATGACCCCTTCCCTCCCCTTTCAACCCCCGTGCAGTGGCTGTTCGCCCCGCCTCACGCTTGGGAGAGGGTGTGGGTGAGAACCCCAGCACCTCTGGAGGTGGGCCACAGCGGGCCGCCAACCAAGACGGCAACTGTACCCGGCAAACGGCGCGCGGCTCGACAGGTGAGACAGAATCGTGTGCCAGCTACCTGTTATAGACTCCCTTAAGGGGTGGTGCATGCACTCAGGTGACAAGACAACACAAAAAATAATTAAAGGAAAAATAGACAGTTACACAGATGCCGTACTAAAAAACTCCAGAAAAGACAACCAGGGGAAAAGTTGAGATGAAGGGCGCGAGAATGTATGATGGAACGAAAAGCAAAGTATTAAAAATGTGAGAGAATGAGACACATGAGAGAGAAGGGGGGGGGGGTGAGAAGAAAGAAAGTTGTCAAAGGAATGTGATTCGTAGAAAACGACTGAAACGTTATACTTTACAACCGGAGAAGATAACGGAGTCAACTATACCGCTCAAAAGAATTGAAAGATCAGCGGCACTTAACCAGACTGCGAACGTGTGTAATTTGCAGGAGCACAGCTTCCGACCCAGGACACTTGGATGCGCTTTGCTTCATGCGGCAACAGTGAACGTCAGTGTGCGGGGACATCAGCGACGGCCCGTTTGTGGACACTACAGGAGGCAGCCAAACGTGTTCACCTAAGAGGACATACGGTGTGTGTAAATAAAATGCGTGGAGGGGACAAAGCAAAACCGAAAGGGTGAAAATCCGCACCACGAGTGCAAACCATTTGTTATGTGAACACAGCTTAGCCGGTTTTAAGATAATGTTGGGTCCTAAATGTTAGTCGCCGTTTGGAAATGTCAAGTTCAGTCTTTGTGACATTGCGAGACTGCTACAACCAGATAGGAAGTCAGCGAGCGCAGGCGACTGGGACATCCAAGACGTCCAGACAGGATGGCGTTTTTTGCTCTGTCAGCAGAACAGTCACCACCAACACACTCAGGGAGCACCTGCGAGCACCCAGCAAAGTCACCGTCAGTGAAAGACGATTAGGAACCGACTGCGTAAAGTTACACTGAGTTCAAGGCGTCCCGCACTGCGACCTGTCCTGATCCCCGCTTATCGCTCTGCTCGGCTGGCCTGGGTCTGGCGTCATCTGGCTTGGGTACGTCAGCAGTGGGCCAGAGTTCTCTTCATCGATGATTCTCGCTTTGCCAGATCGTTTCACGGTGCCAGGGTGAACGTCATCATGATTTCACTGTGAAGGCGCGTGAATCACCAGGCGACTCCATCATAGTTCTCGACGAAAGGTTTGTGTTTTGGCATCACGTGGTGCGGACAGTTTGCACTGGTCTTTCAATTGTTTTGAGCAGTATATAAATTTCAATAGGCCTTGTGCTACAAAGCAATAGCTGAGCGAACTGACAAGTTCCTCTATCAGAACAGCATCACGTCTACTCCACCAGGAAAAAGAGAAAAAGAAAAGGGGGAGGGGGGAAGAGATCGTGTGGTAGGCTACCCTGGGTACCAGAGCAGACAAGGGTAAGCGGCGGAACCGTTCAGCGGGTTCCCTGTGTCAGTTTTCGAGGGGTGGGGTTTCGTCAGGGTCACGCGTATACACCCCTTTAGCTACCCGACAGTGTATCAACTCTATAAATGATGTTTTGCTGCAATGAATAATCACACGGGGCGTAAAGCGACACTAGCAGGATCTTGTTCCTTCAACGTACAGAGAATTCAGAACAAGGAAAAACAATCATGTAAACACTATTGCAATGATTGACGTGGATTTTCCCGACAGTTTGTTTATCAGACTGAGTTCCCACCTAATATACCTTCGGGATGTAAAAAGTGTTGTTGTGGCAACTCGGCTTGGCGACTGCTTTAATTATGACAGGTGGATTGCAAACAATCATATCGTCTGATTAGTGATTTACCCAGAACTCGGAATTCTTTCAGTCACAATCATCCGGATGTCAAAAACGAACTGAAGTCAGTCGCTGAGAAGATGCCCAAAGCATTTATGATCCGAAAACTGAAAAGTTCTGATTACGAATCTTCACACTCTGGAGATAAGGAGAAGAGGCAGAGATTGGATTCCGAGCATGCGACCAGACAGACCACTCTCGGGCTTTGGGCAAACAAGCAGCTACTCTTCCAAAAAGGTAAGGGTTTTGTTCCTGGTTTTTTAATCGCTCCTCTCAGCTGCGGGCAGGGGGAGGGGCGGAAAGGCAGCAGAGGCAGTAACTATTCACGGCAGCTTCATCTGAAGAGTTTAGATAGATTACGTCGGTTTTTTGGGGGGAGGGGGGCGTCTTGTAGGGGTGAGCATGGGCGTCGACGGGAATCATAAGTGAAGATTCGAAGAAGGAGGAAAAGTGATGAAAATGATAACGACGATGACGGCAGACTCAGACTCAGACTCAGACTCAGACTCGTCTGTTTGAAAGGCCTTAGCCTATTACAACGAGGCGATAACACAAAAACAGGCTGAATGCCAAATTTAAGGATGAAAAAGTTGGAGGGGGGCGCGAGGTTCAGCTTTGTTGATAATATTGACGAGAAGATTGTGTTGGCGACTACGATTATCCAGCGCGCGCCTGCTTGCAGTCAACGAATAAGTGCCTGCGCTGTTGCGTGTGATCTGTGCCTGCGTGCGCGCGCGAGTGCGTGCGCGCGTGGGTTTGTTGTGGTATATGTGGTATTCGTTGGCAGTGTCATTGCCCTGCTGTTATAGGGGCTGGACCTTTCACTCTCTTCTATATACCTTCCATCTAACGCTCGATAGGTCTGCTCGCGTATTAAAGTTTCTAGATGTCAAGAAAACTTCCGCTAATTTAACTTTTCAGTAACGATTCCTTTAAACATGGTTGAAAAATAACACTTTCTATGAGTTTCAAATGCAGTTTCATCAGCAAACTTAAAAAATCAGTCTGTATTTTTTCTGAACTCTTATTTTATCTAAAATGTGTGCATAAAAACGGATATAAGCTAAATGGTGTAATGTCTGTTGGACCTATAACGTCTGGAGAGTTCAAATTTAATTATCCACCAAGTTCTTTAAAATTGTAGACAGATTTTAAATTTTTAATTTAACTTTTATATTTTTTATATACTAAAATTCAATATCGTATGTTTGATAGGATGCAATTAGAAATAACGCTAACTATATACAGCATATACCACGCAAAGTGTTAGTCAATGAAGAAACACACTAAACAATGTACATTCAAATACAATCTAAGACACAGTTGAAAATATACATGATTTAAATACAGCAGACATCAAATATATGGATGAGGTCGATAGAGACGAAAGGAACAGGAAAGCTTCTATCAGTCACGCTGCCGTTTCAAAGATGTCGCCATTTCTGTCATTTACCTTTTCCTGAAATTGTGACAGCGATGCCAGCAAGCGACAGCTTGTCGCACCATTGCAGCCCACCGTGCCAAACACGCCTGGACGCCATTTCATCGCACCGCCGCCACATTTCCATACAAGCAGTTATTTGCTGAGCAATGACGGCGCTGAAGATAATGTGTTCACTGAAAAGCTTCCTGGGTTTGAAACAAAAGTCGAGACAATTTTTTTTAAATCAAGGACAATTCATGTAACGTCTTTTATAGACCTGCTTGATTTGTGATTCCTCCCCCCCCCCCCCACACACACACTTGTTTCCTAGTGTCATTGCTGGTGCAGTGGGGTAGCTGGACATTTGGATTAGTCCCTTGAGGCAAGTTGATAGGGTGCGAAGATTTGATGAGTTACAATGGTAGAATTTAGATAATTATATTACTCTCACAGTTGTGAAGAAGCGTTGTGGAGGAAATGTTTGAACGGTGCATGAAAACTTTGCTGGCGACTTACACCACGGTAAGCTTTGACCACGGGAGGCGGACTTTATTGTCACTTTTCTGTGCAAGTACTGGATCCTGGCGCCTTATTGGCGTTATCCCGAAAAAGTGTTGAAAGGTTGAAAGACCAACATAACTGAAACCAACTCGGTTGTGTCATGAAATAGCCTTGTTAAAACGTAACTGTGCAACAAAGGAGACACGGGTAAGTGCAGATAAAATTTTAACCCAGTATGGATTAATCTGTCCACAACTTCATATTTTGGGTGTAGTCCATCTAAGTCAGCTGAGACCTTTTTGTCACATGTCACTCCTATGTTGTCACCTGTCACTCCTAGGTAAGCCTGTTTCCCCTTCCCTCTCTTGACACCTGGTAGGTGGACGGTACGTCATAGCCAGGCTAATAGCTCCGCCCCAACCAAGGCTGGCCAGAACTGGTTTGAACTAGAATAAGGTGGTTCCTGTGAACGCAGGGCTTGAGGGCACACGGTACTTAAGGAAGGGGAAGCGTGATTGATTGGGACACTCAAAATCGGACTAGACACAGGAGAGCTTAATGTAGGAAGACCAAGAGAAGCTGACACGTGTAGACCCACGGAGCTCTATCCCTCGCCATCTTAGCCAGGACGCCGAAGAGTAGCTCCAGTTCTCATTCTAAATACACTGGAAGTATTTCGCCGACACGTCTACGTAACAGACGAGTAAGTGACTGCTGGATGTGCCTTATAAGTTAAGGACTTCTCTTGCCATAAACTATCTTAGAGTCTGGGACTCGGGTTGATTTAAGATAGGTGGTTTTATCCTGCCGGAGACAGGAGACGTCATAAGCTAGAGGCCGGGCGTACCCTAAGAGGAGGTCAGGGAAGTGCTGGTCGTTGTGTTGTCACAGCTTCATTGTTGGGTCGTTGTACAGCTTTAGAGCTGTGTATTGCGTGCGGTAAAGCAGTTGTTGAGTAGTGACAAGAGTCGGTGCTCTGTTGTCGGTCACTTACTGTATCTGTGTATCGAGCAGGATCATAGGCCGTGTTGCAGTTTGATTTCCCCTCTGGCTTTAGTTTGATTATCTTCTTTGTCTGATTCCTCGTGGTATGACGTAATCAGGCAGCGTCTTACCCTAGACACGAGCAAGGTGATTCTCTGTAAATAATCTGTAGATATATTTGATGTTGTCGAGTCAATTAGTGTTTGAAATATATGTTGAATAACGGTTCGCTGCAGTTGTGTCTTTTACGAGGGTGGGGGCTCTTGAGCAAGAAGTGTTTTTCCTGTGTGAGACTGAGTGAACGTGTCAGAGTTGAGAATCTTTTCCCTCGGTAGATTTCTCTAGTTATTCACATTATTTCATAGCGTCGTCATCCTCTGGTGTAGAAACCATTGACATGAGGCAGTACAGGTTTTTGGTGACGATTGCTCAATTAAGTCTACATTTACGAGATCACCATAAGAGTTTGCTCTCTAATTCTTGAGAAGTCGAGTCCAGTAAGTTAAGGTACGGCCCGTCGTGACACTTTTTCTTTTAAATTGCAAAGTCCCAACACCTATTAAAATATTAGTTCGCTAGATTGAAACACTGGGGGTTTACACGGGAGCTGCAGCATCCTTTGGCGTAGGAGACTTTAGCAAGTGTATGCATGCGTGTAAACAGGAACTCCAGTGTGTGCATGCGTGCGTGCGTACGTACAGCCGCGGGAGAGAAGAAATAAAAAAGGAATGAAGGACGGAAAGATAGAGTGATTTTAGAATGGTATATTTCTATCACCAGGCCGCTCCAATTCCCTGTTTAAAGTTTCTGTCTGGCCAGGCGATCCCTGTAGCATTTATTCTCGAAGCAAAAGCTCCTACAGCTACTATTATGCCTTGGGGAATCGCTGGCATCGTGGTTGTCAGATCTTTAAGACGGAGACAGGCAACGGACAAAGATAAGACCACTCTCTATTTTTTTTAAATTAATGCCGTCGCTAACACGATGCTCGAAATGAACAGCGAGTTGGGCTGTTCGTGTCAGCGCTGACTTACATCTCTAAAACTAATAGTGACAGGAAAGGAAGGGGGCGGGAAGGGGAGGAGGGACTGCGGGAGGGAGGGAGGGAGGGAGAGAAAGAGAAGGAAAAGAAGCGGGAATATAAAGGGGTTGTGGAGGGTGGGGGTGGTGGTGAGATTTTATGTGTGAGACGGTCTGCCTAGACAACGAGCTGTAAGAGAACGACGGGACAAGGAGGTTTATGAAAGAAGAAGCTGTATAAAGAATGTGAGAATCAGGGATTTGTGAGATCGAGATAGAAAATGAACTAAAAAGTAATGGAGGAGAAGAGAGAGAGAGAAGGAAGGAGAGGGAGACTGGAATATAGGTAGGGGCTAGAGGGAAAAGGGGGAGCAGACATACGCACCTACTTCTATCTCCCAATCAGAATCATTTAGCAGTCACATACACATTCCGCAAAAGACGTCTTCTGTTATTTTCGCCACCGGAAAGTGACAGGTAACATAATACATCCCAAGTGGAAGCTTGTCAGCACGTAATTGGCTAAATATATGACGCATAATGTGGCATTTTGATAACAATCAGCACACGGAAAGACCAGCTACGAAGCAGAAAAGGCGAAAAAAAAGATAACATATATAAGGCTGCTGGGGGGAAGGGGAGTGGAAGGAATGGAGGGAAGGCATCCGCGTCTCCTCTGCTCAAAGTGTGTTGCTCGCCATTACACCCCTAGTTAAGAACAAAAAACCGTGTGGTCTGTATAAAAGGACAGAAAATAAAAGATTGCACTCTTATGCTTTCAAAATACGTGAACTTCTCCCAACGCAACCACCCACCCCCAATTCTGTTTTTCCCTTCTGTCTGATTCTGCCCTCGCCCACCTGTCTTTTCTCAGATCTTGTCTTGGGAAAGACCAGAAAAGATCGCAGGAGACCGCAGGAAGGGAAGGACAACTGTCGAGGTCCTATGCTCTACAAGGAGAAAAAAGAATGAACTAAACTGATTCCGATCTGGTTTTCAGCTGTTAGCTGTTTCTTCGTCTTCTTCGGTTTCTCGTCTGCTGCTCCTCTTCCTCTTGACCACGTCTCCCCCACCGAACTATTTCCACATTTCAGGAGGATATTTTCGTTGTTGATACTCTTTCTTGACCACGCCCCTTTGCGCTTGGACATTCAAATTTCCTTAGTCGACAAGACAGGAGGTTCGACATTCTGGTTCTTGCCAATATATATATATGATGACAGAAGGTTCGGCATTCTGCTTCTTTCCAATATATATATATATATGATCCCACATGGACGGAGTGTATCTCTAAGGAGTTTAGGTTAGCGTTTTCATTACGCCCAACTTTTTGTTGTGATTGTTGTTTGTTTTGTTACAGTTCTCTGACGTTATCTGTGGGAACGTCCCATAAAAATAAGTCCGACGGATATTGAATCTTAAACCTTTGTCTGTATATCTGATCCGTTGTCTTGTTTATTTCTGTCCTGTTGTATTTTTCTGACACCTTTGTTCATTTAACTACTCCATGTGAATGAAACTAAGCGAATGAAACAAGGGATTACCTTGTGCACGGGACTTTCTTATCCGTCCATGTCCCCCCACACTTAAGTAATTCCTCACCAATGCATGACTCCAGCCACCCACTCACCACCACAAATACGCTATTATCTTCCCATCTAGACACGTTCCAATGCGTTTCCTATCGCAGCCATGCGATCGCAATCCAAATCAGAGGCGACGTCACAGGGCAGCGTCCTGCGCGCGATAGCGTTCCTGGCACAGATCACGTGACTGGTAAATGGCTCGAAAAGGGCTTCTAGGTCTTCAGCAATTTTGAATCTGCGTGACTGTAGAGTCAAGTCTCTCTCGCTTGCTCTCCTATACCTTCCTGCCTTCCCTCTTTTCGGGGGGGGGGGGAGTGGGAGAAGAGGGATTCATCATTCTTGATTAAAAGGCATACGTCAACGCATCATTTTAAACAGACTGCAAATGATATACACGGTTACGTTAAGAAGTAGTCTATAAATACACTTACTTATATGTAAGTTATATCTATTTAACCTATATATATATATGCATGGAGCTCTTTATCTGTGATTAAAACTTTATGTCAAGCGGTTGCCTCAGCTTCAGGTTAGGTGACTGCATGGGTAGTGAAACCCGAGAGAGAATCTCCTGCCAGTGACACTCTGATGCCAACAACAGGCAATGGATGGAGATTTTTGTACAAAAAGATGTCAGAATAGTCGTGCATAAGAAAGAGGAGAAGAGAAGGACTATGGCAGATAAGCATATAGTGTTCTTACAGGAAGTGTCAAGAAGCATCTGTAGTGACACTGCGGTCCTGGTGCGAACCACGAGGGTCCCCCCTCCCCACCCTTTCTCTCTACTGGATGTCAACCTCGGGGTCACATCTCGCCGGGACTATATACTTATCTTGGTTGACAGTCTACACAATTCCTGCCCGTGACTATATTACTTATCTGGACGCCACCACTCTGGGCGGGACTTTGTCTGCGAGCAATCCATGCCGCCTTCAAAGGCCGCCGAAATAAGCCACGACACCTGCGATCTCCGATTGGAGAATTCTAACCGTCAGCTGAGCTCCACCTCTAGCTTACCCTCGTACGCTAACCCCTCCCTTCATGTGCAGACTTTTGGTTTAGACAAACGGAGCCCACAGACTCTCGGGTATCCTTCCACAGGTGCCTTAGAAGTACATGGTTAGAGTGTATCCCCTTTCTGTCTTAACCTCACCCTACCCCCACCCCAATTTGTGGTTTCTGTTGCTTATCGCGCTTCGGTGTACCATGTCAATGCGGCAGGGTGCTGCAAGCGGGAGGGGGGCGCGATGCATCAGGGTATTAGACGTGCGGCATTTTCCTACGGCGGAGCTTCTAACTTTTCGAAGTTTCTTTCAAGAACCATGCCGCCTGCAGAGAGCAGAGCTGACAACAGCGGAAAAAGAGCTCTCCTGTAACGGCGATCAGATTTCATCCCCGTCCGGTCTCTAATCCTAGAGATTTAGGATCTACCCGGCAACTCAACTTCGGCCTCAGGACCTGCTTCAGCGAAATTTCCGAACACAAATTTGAAACATCGCTTCCTTATCACCCAAAGACGATGGCGCAATTGCTGGGCCTTGATTCAATAAAGATATCAAGGAGCATGAAGTCTTGTTTAGTTTGGCTTGGCTTGGTTAGCTTAGGCAGAGATAAGGAGGTTAGGTTCGGATTGGCTTGGTTTGGTGAGGTTAGATCTGCTTCGGTTCGGTTAGGCTCAGTTCGTTTTGTTTTGGATGCTTTAGCTCTCTGGTCCTTTCCAGCTGTAGTTCGGTAGCAGAACTCTCAGAACGAAAAAAATGTGGGGGATTTTCTAAAAGTATTGATTAGAATATTAACACCCATAATGTACCATTTTGAACAATATATATTCTGTTTTCTAAAGTAACAGATATTAAGATCCGATTATAGAATGCTTTTTGCGTAGAATAAACCTCATGTCTAGGTGATATCCGACAAGCGAAAGTAATGACCAGCATTTTGAATCTTCCGTCTTCATGTTTATAACTTTGACATAAACTCAACGTTAGTTATTGAGGGTTCATTTTATTTGAAGACCCCGAGTACTACCTTTATACTCACTGTTGTTTACTATCGGGACACGCTGCTATCAACACGTCTGCGAGCAGACGACTTTTGACGGTCTTATCTATACCATGTCACTTCCATGTATACAGCTCTATTCACACAGTGGTGGACGGACATTAGCACAATGTCGCGATATACCTTCAGCTGTGTTCGCACAATGGTGTGGGCATGTCCATCTGTATTATCACTCAGCTGTGATATATTCAAGCTCTGTTCTGGGGTGAATAGCCACGGTCACACAGGCTCGTGGACATTTAGCTTCAGTTCTGTGGACTGCAGACAATTTAAGCGCCAAGCATGTCATGAGAGGCGAAAAGCCCTGTGAAATCCGAGACCTAATACAATCGGCGTCGACATTGTCGCGACATGCCGCTTACAAACAGAAACAGATGCTCTTTGCAAAGTCAGTACAGCACGCGAACGTCGACCGCCTGAAATATAATGAAGATGATGTGCACAAAAGGCGGGGCACGAATATTTTTCGTCCCGACAGTACGGTCTGCTGGGAAGAAAATGATAGAATCAAAGTGATGGCGACAACACCACTCGTCTCCAAGCAGCAAACTCCACCACGTCGACCAGGACTACGTCAATGACAATGACGACGACGACGACAATGACAAGAAATTCTTGGAGTTTCAAAGTATTTGTAGTGCCAGGTCGAGCTCACTCGTGTGGCCGCTACGAAATGTCTCCGACGTCTGTCGCGGCACTCGATATGAGGCAAGGATGTCACCTACAGGCACGAGGACAAAGGTAGACACCGAAACACGAGTTACGGCGCGGAATCGAGATACAGCCGTCACAGCCTGCTTACTGTCCTCATCCAATGAGCATTCACGATTCTGCAATTCAAATAAATCTTGTCTTGTACGACAAAATTCCCAAACCCGCCTCTTCATAATAATTTAAAAATAGTATTTAAAAACAGGAGCGTCATTTTCAACAATGTCTTGATAACGTTCAGTGTGATTAACCCCGGTTGGGTTGGGGGGGGGGGGGGTAAAAGAAAAAAAAGCAGACAAGTGGGAGAAAGGGGTGGGGGGGGGGGATGTAGAGAGTGACTGGCATACGTACGTCAAAGTGGTCTCGACTCCCCCCACCTGACAAAAGAGGTCCCACGTTTTGGTAGAATTTCACAAAGAAAAAGACAGGAACACAAAGTACATTCGGAACTTGCCATATCAGCTTTTTCTGAGAGCTCCATTTTCAGTCGTCTTATCGGTTCAGTAGACGACTGTGGAGGCACAGAGAGACTTGAACATGAGATCGTGTGGTGAGGGGCGCTGTGAACTCAGGAACCAGCAAAATCCAGCAATCGCAAGTCCGACGAGCAACCTGTATCAGATGCGGCAGCGTCTCTCGCGCCACCGTGTGAATAATCACAGTGTCAAGTGATACTTCTGGCCTGTGTGTTTCCCTTTCACGATTCCCCTTGCTATTTCTGTGTTAATGTCGTCGGCAAAAAGTCTGTTTGCAAAAAAGGAGTAACGGCCTGCTAAAGATATCTTGTCCTGAACCCCCCCCCCCCGAAATCTCCTGACTGTTAAGTGGCTGTTGAAGTGCGTGAGTGTGGGGAGGGCCAGCGTTTTGCTGAGTCTAGCAGTAGCAAAATGAGAACTAATTTTCATGCCGACTTTTCATTTCTAGTTTTACGTTAGAATTATCAATCATCTTTTGTCGCTGACTCAGAAACACACAAATGACTTTGGTAAATGAACAGAAATCTGAGTAAGCTCTTTATTTTTT
Source organism: Lanistes nyassanus (assembly GCA_004794575.1). Classification (NCBI taxonomy): domain Eukaryota; kingdom Metazoa; phylum Mollusca; class Gastropoda; order Architaenioglossa; family Ampullariidae; genus Lanistes; species Lanistes nyassanus. Next base: position 93,201 of record SMGT01012688.1, read on the forward strand.
AGCTGCTGAGCATGTTTCAAGTCCAAGTATCCACTAATTGTACATGCAATACCAAGCAAGTTCTATTAAAGTCAATAGTATCTTACCATCGTTGTTCTCATTAATCATCACATTGTGAGGAAAGAAAGCAGGGGAGGTTGGAGGAGTTTTGGAGAGGCGGGGAGAGGAGGCTGTCCAGAAAAGTTCGTGCCCATCAGCAGGCCCCGGGGTTGTCTCTTGACAGTAACTTGTTTTCAGCTCTTGCTCTCTTGTAATCTATGAACCCCCTTTCCCGCGGTTGCACAGCGAATTTTATTATCTTTTTCCGCATGACCGGATTATTTTAACACCTGGGTAATTTAATCAAAACATGTTTAGAGTCGCTTGGCGGCTCCCCCAAGGTACGAGTGGACTAAAAAATGTCGTAAAGGAGGCTTGGGACACAGTCGCTACCCTGGATTACCCTCGCCCTTTCGCTGCCAATGGCGTGACCCTATTCAGGGCACGCCCGGGCCGCACGGACCGCCTTCCGTTAATCACATGTAATTTGGGCTTATCTACTTACCAATCGACCGTTCGTTACAGCCGACTAATGGAGTGAGTCTCGAGTGGTTCTAAAGATCTCGCCAGCCCCAAACTACGCCGTTTGCGATTATTTGGTGCACATTCACGTGACCTGTGTAGGTTGCGTGCTTAGGCTGGTCGCACACACGCTTTGAGGAAATAAAAATAAAGGTAACAAGCAAAGGGAGAAAAGGTTGACAAGGCCACGTAGCAGTTATACGAAGCCTTGTGATGTTAAACCTAGATAATGTCTGGGGTTCTTTTGAAATGAGGAACAGACGCACAGTCAGAATAATTCTGTAAACCAGGGAGGGTACATTCTTATTGGCACTCCGAATGTGCAGGTCATGATCAAGGAATGGCATCGATTATTCAATAGTAACTTTGAGTTTAACATGAAAAGTGTATATAAATATCCAGGGGTATATATGTGTGTGTTTGTTGTTAAAATGTTAGAGAAAGAGATATTACTTGGTAGTGTATGCGGACCAAATCTAGATGTCCCAACAAGTTCTAACAACAATTTGAAAAACATATGATTGAAATTGGGAATTGAAAATAGTTCTGACATGAATGTAGATTCCAGCTGGACTGTTATAATTACAAGCTTCATAATAATGTTAAAGCACAGAACCAGGTTGTTATTATGATGAGAAATTTAATATTTGGATCGAAATAATCCTCAGACGCAAAGATACACCTTGCTCCGGGGAAGACCGCTTCAACAAAGCAGATTTTCTTATAAAAGATTAACTGTCTAGCCATATTATTAATGGGAATATTCTCCCAAGTTACCGATCAGATCAATTTGTAATCGTCCTATCTTTAACAACCGCGCAAGAGAGAAAGAGATTAAATTTGTGGAAATGTATCTAATCTCTTTTAAAAGATAAAAATAATTGAATGAAATAAACAACGCCATTAAAAAAGTTGCTGAGGAATATGCAGCCTCTAACTATGATAGACTTAATTTAATATCCCTCCACTGAAATTACAGCTTACTATATTTTAGAAAACTTTCTTGGCGCGTCTTGATTAAAGTCAGAATAAAAACAACGAATTATGCAATTATTAAAAAGAGAAAATATCACGAAAAGAGAACATATTGGCAAAGAACATAGGGTCACAATTTTCACTTGCCCTGTTGGGAAAGTAATAAAAAAAGATCTACTTGCCTGAATCCGCACTTCACTTGCTCGAATCATCCCACCCTCCACCCCAAAATCCGCAAAGACACAGCCATGGATGCAAACTTGCATCTGGAAGGCGATGAAACTCGATGTCGATTGTTGCTTGGTTATAACGACATGGCAGTAGTCAGAATCGACCGAGCTGAGTTAAATTCCAGACTAATGTGATGGTGCAGGGTCGCTGGCAATCTTTCGTCGCCTTCAGGTAGGTAGGTAATTTTAGACGGACAGTGCTTCCACTTCATTGTGATTTCACACTGTGGGGGTGGGGGTGGGGTCCTATTACTAAGCTAAGCACTGAAAGAGCCACCAGACTGATGGCTGCAGTAGGATGGCCAGTGCGAAGAGGTAGTGTAATATTTGGAGTACATGCCAAATGGTGTCTGCACAATGTTTATAACGCCAGAAAATAACCCTGACCACTGCTGGATTTGTACCAGAAAATCCCACGCTAGTCCGCTTCTCTACCAGCAGAGCTACCCAGGTGCCTCCTCTCCCCCCCCCTCCCACCAGTCCTGCGCAGCCTTGCTTTCTTACAGAGTTATATAAGAAATCAGGCGGCAGCAGAAATAAGATCCAAACTCACAAGAATGTAACAAATCTGGGTTTGTCCGAGAACAAAATAAAAATACATAAAATGTCAATTAAAACTCCACATCATGGTTTCCAGATATTAAATCTAGTGTCTCTGTCAATTGCATACTCACCTCATGGTTTCCTGTGTAAGGGGGATGTAAGCAGGAAGACCTTATCTCCCCTTACTTGTTTCTTCTGCGTTTTGAAATTGAAATTTTAGCTATTGTGATTAGAAAAACAAATGAAAAGTATTACAGTCTTTAACACAGTAGGCGAGGCTGTGTCGTATGCGGATGATATCGAATTATTACTATAGGGGAATAGAATGTTTAATGAGGGAGCTACGTGCTTTATTATAGCTTTTTTGGGGTAAAATATCTGGACTGCGGTCTGGTTACGTAGCAAGATAAACTCAAAAACAAAAAAACTACAACATTTGTGCATGCAGTTGAACTGTAAAAAACTAAAATGCTTGGTGTTTGGCTTACCAGTGACTTAAAACAAGAGTATGGGAATAAACTTTGAAAACGGCTTTTAAAAGATTTTGAAAATGTATAAATTATGCCTGCATAGACAAACCCCATGGGAAGAATCTCTCTTTAGTCCGTTTGCTCCTCCGGGGAACATAGGGCCTCAACGACACTCCTCCAGCGGACTCGGTTTGCGGCGGTCTTCTTCAGCTGAGCCCATGTCCATCCGGCTGCCTTTATTTCTCACCAGCTCGCGTCATAAGCTCTGCTGGAGAGAAATCGTCGCCAGCCAAATTGCTTTCTGGTTGTGTCGTTGTGGTTTCTGTAACAAATTCTTTTTTACGGGAATGGGTCGTTGGCCCATAGCCCAACCCCCAACCTGGAGGACCAGGGACTGCGCTTCGTCTGGTCTCTATCCTTCGACCTGTCTGGCATGGGTGGCCCTACCAGGAGCATGAAGCTCCAGCCAGCATAGCTCTCGGGGTTATTGAGACACTCAAGCCCTCCCACCACACCAAGGTGGCAGTCCATGGGAGAGGTGGGAAGAATAACAATCCTCATATCACTGATGCAACAGCATGAAACGCGTTCATTTCTCGCTAATTTTGCCAAGTGCATCAAAAATACTGTTGATGGTCTTCAAAAAATGTATTTTGTTTCGTATAGAATGAAAAAAGAACAAAATATGCATAAAGGTAGCAGTGAAGAATATTTGTGGGGTTAAGTATTGGGAGATTAACGATTTTAAATGCACTAAACTTACCTGGATTAAAGAATTAAAGACTCGCAGTCATAATTAAAGAAAGTTTTTTTGTGACAATTCACAGAACAGTTCAATACGTTGGGTAGGTTGATAAGTGCACGTGAGTTTCCTCTTTGTTTTAATGGGAAGTAGACCCTCGCTGGAGTCGTCGTGCGGGTGGGGGAGGAGCTACTGGTGTAGACTGCATGGGCGTTTGCGGTTCATCAAAGCTGCAGGTAAGATCATCAGACTGTACGTACGTGAATGATTCTTGCTACCGTTTCATGACCGGAAAACTGACAAAAAGCCTTACGCAGCAGGCCCCAGAAGTGAAGTCTGAAAACTTGTCTCCATAGCTGAAAATGTCCAATGCCTGTAGGTCTGTTCACAAGGACTGACACCTGTAAAGCTTGGCTACTGATGTGTGTTTGTCGCTCAGCGCGAAGTCTCTGGGAGATCTTAGTGCAAATAAAGAGAATCCCGTTCTCAGCTGCAGAATCATAACATTTCCATTCCAAAAGCGCTTTACGACTTTCTTTGTGCATCCGACTCATCATTCCGGCTGTGAGAGACAGTGTGGCGCCGAGCGCAGGGACTAGCCACCCGGCAGGCACCTGGGGATTCCGGCTGGCTAACCACAAGCTGTATCCGCCGCTAACAGGACAGAAACAGTTACAATTGCATTGCAAATTACTCCGCGCTTCGTCCGACATCAATAGGCTTTCAGATGCGCCTCTTTTTAAGATTGGTATCTGGTGCGCGCCATTTTCAGGTACATATTCAGGAAAGACTTTTCCGCTGACCTCTGTGACCCAAGGCAATTTATGTGTCTGCGCGAATAGAAGCTGCACACGAAGCACTGAAATTATAGAAACTCTGGCAGATCAAAAGAAAAGAAGTTTCTGGCAATAACCGTTTCTAGTTAATTTCACTGACTCAGGAAAAAGGGAACAGCTCAATTGTAAGCTACTCACCTGTGTAAAAATGCTTATAACTAGAAGTAACAACTAATTTGTATTTCAGTCGACACTTACAGAGTCCTTCTGCTGGCTTTTAGGATAACATCGAATCAAACAAAGAGATGTATTTGAAGCGGAGAAGGCTATTTACGAATTTTTTTAAAATTTCTCTTCTCGCTCATTTCACTATAGTCACATATTACTTTTGATGTTTTGCCGTTTCAAACTTCCTTCTGCCCCCCCCCACCCCTCCACTACCATCATCTCCATTTCCCTCCTCTCTCTTCTTGACCCTGTATATGCGCGTGCCTGCGTATGAGAGAGACGCAAGAATATAGTGAAGATGACTCAAGCGTTCTCGTGTTCGCTCACACAGGCTACACAGAACACACAAATTGCAATGTGAATCTGTTTCTAAACTCTAAGTTCTGTGGCGAAAAAAATTGGAGTGTTCATGTTCTCAGTTGAGTTTGTCAGTCTCAGAATGAAAAGGAAAAGTTTTTAGTCAGTGTTTCATATTTTAGCGTCGTTCTCGTACCAAACGTTCGACAGCCACAAACGATGCATACTTCTTGAATAAACTGTTGATTATTCCGTGTTTCTTATCTAGGTATTCTTTTATTATTATATCGTACCTCCTTCAGACGTTGTCTTGGTGATAACAACCCTCTACAAATGTTTGTATGCCCTTGGTTAACCTTCCACCAGAGAGATGTGTCCCAGGCACAGAAAGGCAATGTTTCAACATAGCCTTACAGATGTTCTAAGTCGACATTCTATGTATCGAGAAATGCTCCAATTTTTTTATGTTTTTGTGACTACACGCTATGTTTCACTGAACGTTAACAAAACATTTTTAAAAATTGGTTTTGGCAAAAATAAATCACTCTGCATCACGTTTCAGTGGTCTTCGGTGACAGAGTGAACCTGTGTATCAGACTTTGTGATTGTACAAGGAAAGACCACTCCCATGGAGGGGTTTTTTTTTGCAACTTTCTCCCACCCTCCGTTCTCTCTCTCCTCCCTCTCTTCCTCTTTCCATCCTTCTTTTACCTGTCTGCCAATGAGTGAGCTTTTTCCTTCTTTCTTTCTAAACGACGGCTGAGTGAGAACGCGGAGAGTTGGCAGCGAGCCAATCGGACTGCTCGGTGTTCACCCCATAGTGACCCCCACAACAAGTCGCGTCATCAGCCGGCCCTGAAAAATGCCGGGCGCTGGGACCCCTGATGTGTCTTTCATCCCGTTGTCGGCCCCAGAGAAAGCCCCTAATCCCGTGGGATTTATCAGCCTCACATCAAGGCGGCCAACGCGACAGGTACAAAACCGTAGCGAAGATGCCCGTGTCTGAAGTCACATCACTAGCAGCCAGCTTACCGCCCATAAAAGCTGGAAACTGGTGTCAATATAATCTTCATGCGCGGCTGCTCGGAGACAGAACATCTAGAAACTAACGACGATTTCTCGGGGGGTTATGGGGAAAAAAGGGGCCAACCGTCTCTTCTGCAAAATGCTCGGCTTTTCCCTGTTGTTTTCTCTCCGTAGGGGTTGGCAAGGTCTGGCCTGTTCCCCAAGGGGTTTTTTTTTGGGGGGGGGGTAGGTGAGGGGTGGAAGCATTCTACACCATTTTGCCCTTTATATCTGTTATTCTGCTTGCTATGTATCACAGTTCCTACTCCCCAGCCCCAGCTCCTGAAGTATTTGCTGACCGGGAAATGTGAATCTAGTTACACCTCGATCTCTGAACTCTCTTTGGGTTGACTATAAACGTTACCCCACAATGTTTAACCGCTCCTGCTTCATTCATCTGCTTTACGGTCATCTTTTTCTGACTCATTGCTATTTCTTACGAAACCCGTGAGGTGTCGAATGATAAAACGGAACTGCTTTTCCGTTTGGGGAAGAAGGGAAGGGATAGAGTAACACCTTGCCGATGTGCACTGGATGACATGGCAACAACCTGAAATAAATGATTTAAAAGCCTTCTTCCGTTACTGCACCGCCTTGGAAAATGTATGCTTTATTTATGTCGTTACATTCTGTTATATTCGAAACGAGGACTTCAGACACGAAAGTGCATATCAACTTGATAGCTCTGTTTCTCACAGAAGTCTTTTAAACAGACGGTGGAAGACGCTAGCCTTGCCGCGCTGTAGGAAACCCTGTCAGGTGGAAGATGAACGAGGCTAAGTATTTACAGGTATTTTACAGGAGTATTTACTAGACACCAGGCTTCGATAAAGGCGACAAAGCAGTGCCTACCCACGCCTTTCGGCCGTCCGGGCCAGGAAATGTTGACGTAGGTGTCGTCCTTGTCAGTTCTGCACGGTGCTGGCCCCTGGCTGTTGTTCTTCGCCTCGAGGAAAAAATCTGGAGTTTGGACGAGAGTGAATGCTTTTTGAGCTTAAGCAAAAGGCCAGTCATTGTGGCCGCTCCTGTGAACTGAAAAGGATTATTATTTTAAGGAAAAAGGTGGGTTTGAAAGAACAGACTGAGAACTTGTACACAGAAATATATTGAACTTAACACCGTTCTCCTTTCTTAAACTGAATTGATGCTTTCGACGACCACGTTCCTGATCTCGCCTCGACGCTTTTATGTGAAAGCCTTCACATTAGATGTTTTTCCTCTATCCGTGTTTGATACAGAACCTGTTTCTAACGTAAGTAAACATACATGTTTGAAGCGTTCGACCAAAGCAGTTAAGTATGTTTCCGTAAAGGGTGAAACATTCTGCGTGTAGACTGAGGGAACACAGAAGTGTGAACCCCTGGACCAAACCATTCCAGACATTTTCGGCAATGGTTGGTGCTACGGAGATTAGAATCATCCATTCGGATGATTGTAGTGTCGTTCTTTCTCTGCTAATAAAATATTTATTTTGGAAAAAATCATTTAGATGAGAAAAAAAACTTACCTTAAAAGACATGAGGATGAATGTAAAAAAAACCAGATTGAACAGACTAGCGTACAAAATATCTGGTGCGATTCTTGTCGTAAAGCGAGCACTGCACACTTTTACCGTGTTGTGTCAGCGCTACTGCCAGACTGGCGTCAAGGGTGATGGGCTCTCGACAAATGTTTATGGCGGCCTTGCATTGTTTGATGAAGTCGAACGAAGGAAGTCGAGCTATCGCCAATAAAGCATAATTTAATATCAAAAACATTGGATTGAATAGTCACAACAGACACATTTTCTCTAAACCTCGGGGAGGGAAAATATCCTAAGGGAAAATATTATAACATGAGTTATCTCGATCTGCTTCTAGTGCCCTTCTCACGTGACACAGAACAATTTCACAAAGTTTATCGGATTTTGCTGGGTATCTGCTTGGGTATCTGTAACTTTCATTCCACTTGCCTGAGCGCCTCGAGAGATTATCCTTCGACTAGTTACGCTTTTACCACCACCGCCGCCGCCACCGCCACCACCACCACCACCACAACAACAACCACAATAACAACCGTCGTCGTCGTCCTCACCTCTCCCTCCTCCTCCTCCCCATCATCATCATTGCTTTTGTTTCTGCTGACCCAGTAGTTAATATACAGCGCAAACTGACAATAACCATTCAGTTGTACAAAATTTCTACTTCGGGTAGATTTGTACCATTCTACCCTTAGATCCAAGTCTAGGGTCAGATTTGCAGCAACAGTTCGTCTTCGTTTCGGGTTTTTAAGACTAGCCTCTCGTCTAAAACTCTGTGACAAAGCCTCACTGAAAATGACTCACGTATGTTCTTATTCTTTTGTGTGTCAGTATAATACGGCTTGCGTGTGCTATGTGCTTTTGTTCTGCTCAAAGTTTGACGTGCACGGATGTTAGGGTCCTAACCCGATGAATGTGCTCTACGGCCAGGTTATGCGAACTAGAAGCAGTCTTTTGGTTAAGAAAGATTTTTCATCTCATTTTTTAAAATCAGACTCTGGAAAAGTTCCACAACTTGGCGATGGAAACGCAGCTGTACAACATCAGGCGTCACACGAAGTGGATGCCAGAGCTCTTCTGCCTGTTTCCCGGACCCCTGGGGATTCTGAAGATGTCGCAGAAAGACCCGCACAGCATTGCCAGCAAGCTGCCACCTGGGACTGGCCCCTGGTGACACCAGAACGTTCTGTCTCAGCTGCCGCTACGATGTCAAGCGGCCGAGTGTCTCCAGCTTCGCAGGTGCTATCGTATTCTTCCTTCCCATCGTCGTCCTGCTTATCATCATTATCGTTTTCACCGTCCTCGTCGTCGTCGGCAGCAGAAGTAGAATCGCCTACATCATCATTGTCGAGGACAAGAACCAAAGAAACGAAAGTAAGATCGTCTTTGGCGCCACTCATGTCGACCAGCCCAGCGACCAAAGCCCTGCAGGAGGAACCGCTGTCAGTTCTTCCAGCCTCAGAGGCAACGTTATCGTCGATGAAGCTGTCTCCCTTGTTGAGATCGACGACACCAGTGATCGACGGACGGTGCGTGCACATTTGTTCACCGCAGACCGCAAGCAGTGTCGGCAGAGGTTTCAACGGTCCTGCAGATCTGGGCAGACCCCCGGTTGTGGTGTTTGGCAATGGCCGACAATTTCCGGTTTGCCCATCGCCATGTACCTTGCACGCTGCACCCACCTCCCCGTGCTCCTTGGCGCCAACCCCTCCTTGCGTTTTCACCCTGCCCCCCGCTTTCGGATTGCCCTGCTTGCCCGGCACGCCCGCTCCTTCCATCCAATGGCCCATCAGTGATGCCGTCTACCACCCGGTGCCAGTGCCTCACAGAATGCCAATGGTGCACAGGCGAGCAATAGGCTTGTATGGAGTTGTCACCCCTGAGGAAGTGCCATCACTTCCAGAGAGCGCGGTTTCGGACATGCCCAGTTCGCCGCTTTTGCGTTTGAGATCGCCAGGACCTGAGCGCCACCTTGCCTTTAGCGACCCCATCGAATCCGTTGATGTGAACAATAATGACAGTGACAACCCCACCAGCAAAGCATACAACTCGAGTTGTCGAAAAGAAGCAGTCTTCGACAGTGGCAGCATCAAAGGGCAAAACTTCAAGGCACTTTTGGAGGTTAGTTAAACTGTCGTTTAACGAACATGAGCCATTTACAGATCACTATAGGCTAAACAAGTTATAATTTCGGAATAAATAATTAATATAAAATATTAGTTAATATAATAAATATAAATCCACATCCCCCTACCGTAGCTTCAGGTAATTTGGGGTTTAAAGCAGTAACTACATTTTGACGAAAACGCTAGTGACGATGGCCGTAATAACGATGTGCAGAGAGCGCAGGTGTGTGTGGAAACCGTTAACGACGGAAAGGGAGTGAAGAACCCGCTTCTATCACCTGACAGGTGTCGTCCGGAGGTGGATACAGAGAGTGTTGGTAGGTAAATGTGCAGTATGTGTGTGCGTATTTGTGTTCAGTGTTCCATGCTGTTACTGTTGTTCATGGCGAGAAGGATGGGGGGGGGTGAACAGGATGAGGAGGAGTTTGTGGTGGTGGGCCAGGAAAGGAGGTGGTGGTGATGAGGATAACAACGATGTATTTGTGTCCAAATACATGAGGACGTGCGTGCGTGTGTGCGTGGGTTTGCGGGCAAGTGCGAGGGCCTGTGTGTAGAGTGCAATGGGAGTTTTGATGACTGTTGCTGCGGTTTCTCTGAAAGTCATACGCCTTGCAAATCTCTGTCTTTGCCAACTTAAGGGACTAAACGTTTGTAAGTTCTGTTTTGTTTAGCGACTACTTTCACCGTTAATCCACAAGGGTTCTGGAGAATGGGGACTTTCCATTCCTGCCCCGTGTGCAGCATGAAGTGTGACACACTCAAACTGCTTCACAAGCACGTCAGCACGCACAAAGACATCAAGCGTTACCTCTGCTCCTTCTGCGGCAAAGGCTTTAACGACACCTTTGATCTGAAGCGGCACACGAGGACTCACACAGGTGAGATCTCACGCTGGACCACCTGCAACTTAATGACGCCAGGCCTCTTTAAATTTCGCTCGCGTTGGCGCAGTCATCATTTTTAATGGGCATAATCAGAGAACGTAACTCTTTGGATAGTTACTAATCAGATCTAATCAGATTGCTCTTAATGCGAGCAAATGCGGGAGACGCACGTTAGAAAATTTGAAACGAAATGGTTTTTAGGGATTTC
>SMGT01012688.1:106072-130959 GCA_004794575.1 Lanistes nyassanus
GGGGGGAGGGGCTTGCATAGGCTGGCCTAGTTGATCTTACAACTGATTACAGCCAGCATAGAGAGGGTGATAGCTATGATCAAAGACCAGTTTTAATTATGCTGACTTATTATTTGGGACATACATAATTAACATACGTAGCTGCTCCTGAACTCGCGACGTTAACTAGTAATTACATTTTTTTTGTAACCTCTGTACCAGGGAAACGCGAATTAACCACGAGAGGTCGACGTAAATGGATATAGTTTGTTATTTCCCTGCTGCTGCGATGGAGACAAAAAGGAAAGATTTTGTGAATGTCTATGTCATAAAATTGAAGAGAATCTGTAAACAGTATCGCTGTTAAGAAATATAAATAGAAAGATATAACTACTAGCCAAGAGTAAACGAAATGAAGGGAAGGAGAGAATACGAATATTAATCCCAGTATCCAGCTGGATTGAGGTCCAGAAATTGCTAAGGGGGTTGTGGAAGATAAAAGGTGAAAAGGTGAATGGGGGGAAGTGAGAACGATGAGAATTGGGATGAGGGTGTGGGGGGAAGACCACAAGAGAGAGAGAGATGATTGATGAGGGGGAGCTAAAGCTGACAGAGGACAAAGTCATCTATGGGGGCGAGGGGGGGAGGGAAGATGGAAAAGAGGAAAGACAGACAGAAGGAGGAGGGGGAGGGGGAGGGGACGCCTGGTGTCATTCGTTCACAACAGCTATTTGCTGGTCACGCTTCGTGGCGCACGTAGACTTCGATGGAAGAAAGTTACGATGACACTAGCGACACCTGGTGTAATGCACTGTGGCACAGGCGGTGAAGGTGCATAAACAATGCACCAACAATAATAATGTTGATGAGACGTTTTTCCTTCTTCCGAACTCTCTCACGCCATTCCCTCTCTCCCTCTCGCTTCCCTCTTCATTTTCATTTTTCATTTTCTCTATCATCCTGTCCTTTTTCTTTCCTTCTCACGCACACATACACACTACACACTACGCAACACACAGCATATAACACAACGCTTACCTAACGCACGCACACAAGAATGCGCGCGGACACGCCTCAAAAGAACTGCAATTTAGTAATTTCGGAATCACTCCTGTTGATTTATGAACACTTCTGTTTGTGCGGACACCGCCGAGACATGATCCACTAAATAATCTATGTGCATTTGCCTCACACACACCCTCCCCTGTCCCATTAGCGACACATACACCCCACCCATACCTTTATCTCTCTCCGCCTCTACCGACAACCCCCAGTCTCATGTGACACTGACACTTTTGTCTGTTGGTGGCAATACTACGCATCTGATATTAATTTCTCATCTATCTAATGCAGCTTGGAAGAAAAGTTTAGCTTGCAACTGTGACTCGCCTGCTGGTTACAAATCCATTCGGGGGCTGGTTCAGCGGGGAACTAATGGAAGTGCAAGCTTACAGGAATGCTTTTGTCGGTGCACACAGGCCGTATTGAGCAGGACCTGCCAAGTATAGATAATGCAAACCAGGAGAATGCTTTACAAACAGCCTGTGCCTTAGTTGTCGTTTCCATTACACCCTCGCAAATATCCAGTGATACACGAAAGATCAGTTTCGTGCCTGTGCACGTGTGCGCCTGCGTGCGTGCATCTGTGTGAGTGAGAGATCACCAGAGCGTTCACGTGTGTGCGTATGTTCGTGCATGTGTGTGGGCAGTTGGGTGTGGGGGCACGCTTGTGTGTGTGCGCGCACGCGCGTCGGGTGGATGTGTGTACGGGGAGGGGAAGAAACAGAGGGTGAGGTTCATTCTGCATGCCAGTGCATGCAGCATACGTGGGATCGTGGGATACAGACGGCCTGTAACTTCCAACAGACTGCTATACATCAGACAGTTCCTGTTGTCAAAAGCTTTGGGGCAAATTATATTAAACACGATTTGACAACCATATGACAGTTATTGCGATAAATGTGTGAAACTAAATTCTCTCCCGAACCACACTCCTCTCTTTCCAACCTCAGCAACTCCTTATTTGTCTTTCCTGCATGCCTTCCTGAATTCCTTTCGTCTTCTTTCTGTTCTTTCTTCTTTCTTTCTTTCATTCATTCTTTGTCCTGTTTCCCCTTACTCTCTCTCGAATTATCCCGCCTGCCTATTCGCTCTCCCCCCTCCTTGTTTTTTAACCCTCGCTCGCTCTACATTGTTGGGGGCGGGTTGATTACTTTGTTTTTCTTCTTTCTTTGTTTGTTTCACCCCATCCCTTCATTTTCTCGCTCTCTTCTCATTCTTTCTTTGTTGGTTCGTCTTATGTCGCTCGCGTGCTCGTTTTCGGTCCTGTTGTGGAAAGAAAACCAATAGCTCTGTCTGCCGCTCGTCCCGTGGAAAGTTAACAGTAGTCTCAGCTACACTAGCAGTCGCCTCATCTCGGTATTCCCACACTTTTGCTGGCAGGTGTCAAGCCGTACAAATGCGATTCCTGTGGCAAAGCATTCACCCAGCGCTGCTCCCTGGAGTCTCATTGTCGTAAGATTCATGGTCAGAACCTCCCCTTCGCCTTCAACGAGCGGCGGACCAAAATTTACGTCTGTGAAGAATGCGGCCATTCTACTTGCAGCCCCGACAACCACTTCCGGCACTTGCGCGCGCAGCATCCTGGACATCCAGCGTTGCTCAAACACTATGACCGGCGACAGTTTAAGTTCGAGAAGGACAAGGAGGGTAAAAATGGAGGGTTAGACCTGCAGAAAGATTCCGCAGAGACAGGTTGGCTGCAGTCGCCTAACACGAGCGAGAACCTCAGACAAGCAGGCACGGTGAAGTTTGTGCCTACCGCACCCACAGAAATCGAATGTGTTCAGTAACTTTGACATGACGAAACTTAATCTCTAGCGATATGTTTGTTACAAGAAAGTGCGATAGCGTTTGAACGTTAGTGTGTATGAATATCTGCATGTGTATGTGGGTCCTTGAACGCGCACGCATCTACACATACAAGCGCGTGCACCGGTAAGTGAACAGTCTTTTTCGTTTTATAGACGATGTATTAATGCGACGAAGACGATGGCTGGTATGATGACGACGTCTATTTTTGCCAACTTTGTGAGGCGTGTGGCTTTGTCAGAGGTACGTGAATAATACTATAACCAAACAGACATCCACCCAACCATTGTAACGAAATTGAGACCTGGCGTGTAAAAATAGCATTGTTCGCGCAGTTTAAACTAGAGGGTCGTTTAGTTCAGGGAAGTAAATTTTGTGTTTCTCCCAGGGAACAATATGTATTGGGGGAAGGGATAGTTAACCCACCTCCCAGGTCCAAGAGTCAAGGACAGCAGACGACAGAAGTGCGACAACTGATCATGAATGTATTAATAATGTCCGGTCGCTGGCCTTGGAAACTCGTGATGCTGTTTACAAGAATAGACCATGTGATGTAGAGGGCGTTGGAGTAGGGAGGAATAAGAATAGGGGGACATGCGAGAATCAGGGAGATTCAGACGGAGATTAGACCAAGAGAGAGAAGGATACGGACGGAAGAAGCGTGCTCGGGCTTACGCCCAGCCCATAGGGCTTATGCTTGCTTGGCCAGGGGACTTAGAAAGTTCTGACCATGAAGGCCCAAGGCAGGAGTTAGCAGGAGAAGACGGGAGGGGCACAAGGGAGGATGGGCCACAAGGCTATCTTCTATATACGCCTCCGCTGCAGCTGTACAAAGGAGCTATACTCTGGAAGAAGCCACTGCCTTTAGCGGCCAGGAAAAGTTAGAGAATAGTAGAAGGCCAGGCTTCCGTCTGTGTCACTAATAAGGTAGACAGTAGTGAGAGAGAAGAGGTCCCATAATAGCCACTAGACTATGGAACAGGGTGCATGAGAAGCCGGCCACCACCTGCAACGGTTTATGTTCAACAAATAAAGTTTGGGACGCGCACTCCCCTAGTCTTGGCGTCTGTTCGATTGAAAGAGACGGGTAGAATTGTTATACCATGCAAGTCGATCCATCGATCAATTCTCTGCCCATCTATGCCGCTGTCTGTCTCTAACAACTATTGTTAATAATTCCTACATGTATATATCAATCAAGGCAGCTGTCTATAGATGTCAGTATAAAACAACGATATTTTCATTATTCTTTCATGTGTTGATTCTTTCTTTGTATCGTTTCGTATTTTTGATTTTTCTGTTTTCGCTTTCTCCGTTACGCAGTACAGCCAGTGTTTTGTAGACCACGATTCAGTCGTCTATCAGTGTAGACCGCAGCCGACGGAGTTGTCTCTCGACGCACAAATTCCCTGTAGACGGCGCTTCGTAACACACTTATATCACGTGATATCACGTGATTCGAGTATGAATGTGGGGGTTTCTTTGGCTGTTGTTTTGTTTGTTTGTTTTTTCAAATTATCCCCGAACACGAGATCTTTATGGTGCTGATCCATATGGAACTGTACTGACCGAATTATTCCTGGTAGAAGCTATTTTCATTTAGATACAATGTTAGGCACTCGTAGCTCACAAAAGCAGACATATGACCATTTCAAGTTCGATGGAACTGATTCCCATCGAGTTATAAATAATTTCATCTAGGACTGATCTTCGGCAGTCTGCGGGGCGCCTTTCACGAAATGCGAACGAGTCCACGCAATTGAAATACTGCAAGTTGTAGCCGGACAATAAAGCCAAGAAGTATTTGTATCACTGCAAGTTGTAGCCGGACAATAAAGCCAAGAAGTATTTGTATCACTTCAAGTTGTAGCCGGACGATAAAGCCAAGAAGTACTGCGATGTTAAAAGAAAAACAAGTGATTGTAGATTGTCTTCGTCCTTGTCCTGTTCTAGCTTGGTCCAGTTCCCTTGTTTTAAATTTGCTGAGATGTTGATACAGAAGATCCTAGGCAACGCAGCTCGGAATGACAACAACAGGCGTTGCTTTGAATTTCCCTTTCTGACCACAGGATTGGTAACTGCTGTAATGACGTCTTACAAAGGAATACTTAATTCCGCATCCCCACAGATGTAGACAAAAAGAACTGGAAGACTTAGACTAGTGTTAGAAAAGGTCAAGAGTAGTAATAACAAGGAGGGAGATATATTTCTTGCCGAGTGCACAGCAAGTTGTCATTCAAGGCAGAGGAACAAAGTGGGTCAAAGTACACAGAATTGATGTCATTTGTGGTTGTATGCCAAGACCACTGTCTTAGAACAACAGTTATTTCAGCTGGTTATATATTTTCGTCACATGCCAGCCACACTCTCCCGTATTTTGCAGGGTATGCCTACAGACACTTTCTGGTGCTATCGCCTCCCGCCCTACAGGTCACGCCTGAATGGCTACAGACACTTCTACTATAAAAGCTCCGACTTCGAGGCCAGTGTGGCCAGGTTTTTTTTTAAAAGTCGTTTAGGCTGAAATACAAGTCTCCCCACAGAGAGAAGCTATCTCATCTCGTGCTTGGCCTTTATTGGTCCGTTCTTCATGTTGTTCTCTTTGTCCTGCTGTCCTGCAGAGCTCAAGACAGCCCTCCGCTTGATGAAAGCTTATTGCCTCGGCACTGCCAATGCAAGCAAGTGGCGACATCTGGGGTTCTCTAAATGGAGTTAATCTAGGCGAAAATTACCCCTTAGAGGTAACTTAATCCCTCCGATTTTGTTTCAGCATCTGGATAAGGGTTCTCCTGCCAGCTACGCGCAACTTTGAGAAGGGAGTTTACTTTTTTTTTTTAAGTGCGAGACTTTTCTTTTGAAATGTTTTGATGTGCTGGGCCTTTGGCTCGACACGGTGAGGAATTCTGGCAGTCTAAGAGCAGCAAGAAGTTTCGTTCTGTTGAAGAAAAGTGAAAAGACACGGTGGTGATCTGGGTTGTGGTGACGCTGTGGTTGGAGAGTTCCTTCAAGTCTCTTCAGTGGGAGAAAAATCTTGCGCCAGCTGCTATTGACATTTAACTTTTTTTCTTTATCAGGTTTTCGTCCGATTTGTTCTTTTATACAAAGTCATATTTTGACAAAAGCTTGTGCATTTCCGCAATAAACCCCGAACTGTTCAACCTGTTGATTTAACAGATAACGTTACTGGTGAAAATCTCCCTCATTTTCAATCGCTTAAAAATTGTTATTCAGATACAAGACTGGTGAAACAGAAAGCCAGCACACAGCACCAATGTTTTCGTAACTTCGCCAGCCACAAAGCGCCGTTTGTTGTCCGCTGTGGGAAGTCCCAGATAGGGGGCAAAAAAAAAAATGTTCGCGGACTGCGGCAAGAAGGTGTTTTTCTAAACACCCGACCCTACAACTTGTTGGACCCATTTTCTTTGATACTGCTCCACAACACGCAACCACCTCCCTGGGATTTTCATCATAGTCTGTCAATTATACAGTACTTGTATTTTTGTGCGTGACAAAGAGCCTGTTCACCAGTGTGTAATCTGAATGCAAGAGGGAAAATGGCCCCACAAGCAGTCTTAATCTCCACTAACTTATCCTCAAATTGCATTGACAAGTGTAACAGGGTCGAGCGGTAGCGGTTCGTTACAATTGCAGTCGTGGCAATGGCTCTGTCATCCTACCACTCCGAACACAACAACAAGGTGTCTTCGCTTCTATTTGCAAACTTTAATACATTTACATTTCACGTCGCTGTGAGAACACAGGACGGACCTTCCTAGCCGATGCTACATGGACAAGCGACTCAAGATCAAGAGCTCCGACGATGAAGATGCTCAAGAATGAAAGAATGAATGAATCCTGTCCGGTGGTGGTGGTGGTGGTGGTGGTGGTTATTTAGAGGGACAGTGCTTCCACCTCGCGGTGATTTCGCACTATGGGGGGATGGGGTCCTATTACTAAACTATGCACTGAAAGAACCACCAGACTGATGGCTGCAGTAAGATGGCCAGTGCGGACAGGCAGTTTAATGTGCAGGGAAATGGCCGAATGGAGTTTGCACATTGTTTAACTCCAGAAATAATCCTTGGCCACACCAGGATTCGAACCAGCAATCTCCATCTGCTAGTCCGCAGCTCTCCCAACTGAGCTAACCAGGCCCTCTCCGCTTTTCCTCAGCTCTTTAAATACACTCATAGCACAATGTGGTTCACCTTTCGCCCTCGCCTCCCGCTGAGATGCTCAGTCCACTCTGGTTCCAGAGCGACTCTGACCACCCATAAATCTCTGTGCGGTGCCATCCTTCCCTGGCGAAAAACCTGACCGCACCTAAATTACAGATAAGCGTTTTAGGTGACAGTGAGACCTTGTTGGTCCTTCCCTACCCACCTTTGGGTCAGGGGATCAAAAGAAACACGATACACTTTATGTTTCCCACGCTTGAGTAACGAACGACCAGTCAGGCGCATGATGCAACTAACCACGGTATGCCGGCTAGGAAAGTTCAGGGGCCGGCTGGGTGGGCGCCTGGGATACGTAACCACCACCCGGCTACACAAGTACGGTCACATTTACTTTATTTTGTTTTCGCAGGATGTCTGAGAATCGTGTGCAGATCACGTGACAAAAATAACCCGGATGTAAAAAATGCCTTAGATGCTGAAAGGTCAGTGGCCTCGTTTCTTTCTATCTTTGCTTATTTTCTTTGTCTTTCTCTCTCCTCTCTCTTACAGTTACCCCCCTCCTTAAATTTTCCCTTCTCTTTTCCACCTCCTCTACTTTCTTTTTTCTTTGTTTTTTATGTTTCTTTCTTTTTTCTCATTCCTCTGACTTTTGTTCTTGTATTTTTTCTGGTTTGTTTCTTTCACGTTTGTCTGTCTAGTTTTCCTTCACACCCACGCCTAGAGAGAGAGAAGGGGAGAGAGTCCTTTGTGGTTATGGTTAGCTTTTGCATGTTTGTATGTGCGCCCTCGGATGCACGTCTGCTTATATTTCAATCCTTGCCTATGCGTTTGCCGGACATGAGCATCCATGTCAATCTGCGTCTGCACGTGCATATCTGTTACAATATCTGTGCGCACGTGCCTGCCTTGATAAGTAAATCACCCTCAAGAAATTCCACTCCATCCAACTGTCGCCCGCCAGATATAGTCCTTCGTCAGCTACAAACACCAATAGCTGAGAGGATTAACTTCTACACCTTTACACAAGGGGGGTCACCTACGAGTTGTCAACAGGATTAAGGTCCTGCGGCAAACCTAGGGGTTTCACGAAAGAGACCCAGTTTGCTACAGGACACTCTGCTAAGGGCTGGTCTCTGAGGTGAAGCCAGCCGTATCGTGCGTGCCCAGGGCGTCGCCAGTCGCCTGGCAGGGGAGTGAAACAGAAAAAGAACTGTAAACACGGCTTAGCTGCCCAGAGGGACGTTGACACATGCACAAGTCTCCTTGACAGCGCCTGCTGCTCGCAGAGTTTTCTCTGTGTGTCTGTCGTGGCCTTTCTCACCCCCGTCCTCTTGCAGTGGAGTCTTCGCCCGCATGTCGCGATGACGTCGACTATTCCCCAAGCTGACATTAAATACGATACGATACGACTTACCACTAAATACTTGAAACAAAAACAAGGAAAAGTCTTGGTATTTTTTCTAATGAATGAGGAAAATAACAATGTCACCTTGGTTAATTCTTACTTTCACAAAGAATCTAAGAATCTAAAGGATAAAATCAGATCAGATTCAAATCAAGCAATAATAAAACCCCACGAAATACTTGTAGTGGAATTGTCTCTGAAGCCGTCGAGGCATGTATGTTTTGACATAACTTCAAAATATGAACCACTTTACATTCAGATAAATGTATTTAAGATTTCAGAGGTATGAAAAAAACGAAACATGATAATGAATATTTATTATCAAGAAAGAAAAACAAGGCATTTCGCGGTAACGAAAACGTTAGTATATATACAGACACGGTATTTTGGGGTCTGTAAAAAGGTAGTCGTTACACCTGTTTCTCCCACCATGACAAAACCTGGTTGTCACCAGCAGGCTAAGCAAACAGCCTCAACGCACGGCGACAGATAGCAATCACGCTGTCTTCGCTAACATCCACTGGTGATGTATGGGAATTCCTGCAGTGCTCACGCTGCTGCGCGGCAGTTTGCGGCGACGCAGCGCCCAAGAAATTTACGACCACAACCAAGAACGTCGCGGGCGTGCCAGAGGTCGCTCTCGCTAGCCGGAAGATGGCGCTGTGACAGAGAGAGATACGATCGGTGACAACCGGGCCGACCCCAGTCAGGGGCAGTAACCTCAGGCCACAAATCTAGTTTCACGAGGAAGACGGCGCGTGTGGGGATGTGGTGGCGTGATATTGCTAGGAGAGCAAATTAACGCGTGATTCGCGAGTCTTTTTCTGTGATCTCACGACCAAAAGGTGACCTACGCATTTGACAGCATGCGTGTGCAGCTTTTGCTTGCAGTGAGGCAGGCGCGCTAGCCACGCGTACAAACAATGAACAACTCTGAAATACACACAAGCCGTCGCACGCACGCCGGCATGAACACACAAAAAGTAAAACAGGCACACGCGGGTGCGCGCGCACGCACACACACACACAAGCATGCAGTTACGAGCAGAGAGAGAGAGAGGTGAGTATTGATTACAGGACTGTGCTCAAACAAATCCTATGCAAAATATTCTCAAAACCTTTTGTTACTTTAACGGTGTTTTATTCCCACTTGGAGATATCGTACTTTACATCAGCATACATTATCGCATTAAAATCAAAGAACTGAATCAAAGTATTTCAAAACATCCGGTAAGCAAAGGAATTGAAGCAAGTCCCCAAGCCACGCTCAGCGAAGCTCATACCATGCACATACTTTTGCACACAAACGTTAATAAATGAGCAGGACTGGTTTGCATGAGCGTTCGTAGCCGCTCTTCCAGTCATAAGTGTGGTCGGAAGCCCCATTCGCCCTATGCATTTTACGTTCACCGTAACGTATGAACGGGAGATATGAACGTTAATGCAAGCCGACCCAGAAGCACACGCACTCACTTTTTTTTCTCTTTCTCACACACACACACACACATGAGACTCAAACAGACACACGGCTGCCAAACTTACTGCATGCACGCGGATGCACGTCGCTCTTCCCTCAGCCAAGCGACACATGACAGCTAGGATTGTCTGACAGGCTGACATCGGCATAATCGTCCAGATCCTTTGTCACAAATAACGACAATAAAATTTGTCAAGTAACCACTGACAGCGATAGGGCTCAAGGGGGTGGGGGAGGAGGGGGGAAGTAGCGATGTTGCTAAGCAGTCTTCAACCCCTACATGCCCGCGTGCTGTCCTCAACACCCAGAGAAGTAATCTGCTGCACACTATCGTCATGATGACGCATATACTAACACTGTAATATCTCTTTTGCTGTCCCTCAGGCGGCCCTCTGGGGGAAGTTGTAATCATAAGAACTTTCCGCTGGTATTAAGGAAGGCGAAGTGCATCGCAAACTCATAGCCACTGTAGCGGGGTGGGGGTTGAGTCCGAACTGACGTCATTGCATTGCATGTAAGACAATGCAGATTCCCCCCCCCTCCCTTTTTTGTTCTTTTTTTTTTTTTGCTTTGTCAAGAAGACCGTGACACCTTCCCCGTCTTTTGATTTTCGAGCTTGTAAGTACCTTAGACTGAGAAGTGTCCTCGATTACTTGGTTCGATTTAAAAGGCAGAAAATAAAGGCTAAGCAAAAGATATTAATAGTGCATTTATAGTAAGTGTGACTTTTTAATAGCTTCAAGCATTTCTGGCACGTTGCCCGCAGTCGGTAAGCCCGCATATCGATCAGACTTTCCTCTTCTTGTCTAACTCTGCAATACTAACTCTTTGAGAAGGTCCCCCAGAAAAATTAGATGACCATAATATAGGACAACCGGCTTGTTCATATTTACGTCAGAACACTATACATTGTCACGACACCATCACAACATTGTCAGTGACACATAACAATGACCTATATCGCTGATTGATGTCAGCAATTGTCACCAAGAAATTGTCACCCAGGAAAGTTAACAATTTTCTGTATAAAATGATAATAAATAAATATATATATAATAAATACACTGCTGTCAGTAGTTAAATGCAGGCTTCTACGTATCACTGTTTGCAAACTCCTTGATAACTAAGGTTTAATACCAGGTTGGCGTGAAACTGAAAATTGAGAAAAAGGACAAGAAAAAATTTCTGCCAATACATTTCACAGTATGTTCTGCTGTTTTCTTTTCCCACGTGCTGTTTAACTACCCACAGTTGGCCTATGTTTGGCTAAATTACGAGCGTATTGCCTTGAATTATTTCATTAGCTTTGACCCCTTATACATACTTTTATTATTATCATGGTAGTAGTCGCATGTATAACACGACCATTGCATGCCTCTCAAGGCAGTGCCTGACCTCCAACTTACAGCTTCCAGGCTCGGTCCAGCGTTCTGAGTCCGAGTAACATCTCTTAACAGTTAAATCCCTGCTTCAGCTGTCACATCTTGCTACAAACGTCACATCTTGCTACAAACGTCACATCTTGCTGCAAACATCACATCCTGGTTATGGTTTTTACACCTCCTGCTTTGAAGAACGACCAGATTGTCATAATCTACGGGCAGACAAACTGTCTGCTGTTCAGCGAGTTGACCGTAATATCAAATCTTATTGGACATCGCCTTTCTTTCAAGGGCTCTGCAGCACCTGTTCTGACTAGATAACCCACAACCCTAGCAGCGAGAGACTATAAAAACAAGCATCACATGGCTGCATTTCCAGCAATCCCTCAGCAATAACGAATTTCTTAAACCAGCGCAATATGTTTACAAAAATCTTCCGCTATTTTGAGGACAAGCACAAAACAGTTCCAACTTTCTTGTACAAACTTTCCAGAACTCATAAGACAAAACCATCGTAACAGCAGACGACAAACTGGGATCTCAGGTTTTAAAAATGGTTAGAGAACAGATTTCTTGGCCGCCAATGACCGGACCATCTCTAAACTTTCAGCATTGCTGCGTGGGAAGTGTTCCCAACAAAATGAAGGGCGAAGCACATGCTAAGAACACTATACTGACTAGCTCTGAGTACAACAAGCCTGACTTTTTTGGGGGTGGGGGGAATGCTTGGGAGGAGAATGTGTCGTGTGCATAATTTTGTGGTGGAAAAGTGTGAATGTAGCCATTAGTAATGCGAAGTCCCGCAATATTTCTTGTTACAGAAAACGCAATGAACGCCAACTGTATGCAACAGCAATGAAAGGTAATTGGAGATAACGAAAATTTTTGCCCCCATTGAAGTACTGATCAGCCAGTTACATAAATCGGTTCTTGAACTCTTGTTATGGACTGGATGGGTGCTGTGACGATTTCAACTACTTTTTGCAGAGAACGTCGTTGCTCCTTACAACATGGCAGGCCACATAGAGCAGAATGTCTTGCTGTGTTGTGAGAGAACACAGTGGAGAGGGAGACATTTCAGCAGCTACAAGCCACGTCCACATATTGTATTGTATTGTATTGTATTGTATTGTATTGTATTCTATTGTATTGTATTGTATTGTGTTGTATTGTATTGTATTGTATTGTATTGTATTTGTGATATAGCGGCCGGGTGGTGCAACAGTTAGTACTCGCCATCAGTGAGACAGTGAGTCTCGAGGGTCCTGGGTTCAGTTCTCTCCTCCGCTATCTGTGGAACTCATTTGCAGCTCACACCCCACCCCCTCTTTCCGTATTACAACCCTACATGCTGAGCCTGGATAAAACACTAAGCAAGCAACGTTTATAGGGAATATAATAAGTCCTTGGAAATTCTTGTCACGGCAAAAGTTATGCGCGCCACACTAAAAGCTTCAATTTCAGTTTGTTCCAGTATGAATAAAGAACTCATACTTTAAAAGCCTCTACGCAGGGTTAGTGCTGCCAAAGTTTAATAAAACTACTTCTGGGCCTTGGGTGCATTTTATTGGTCCTCTTGCACAGGACGAACACTTCACACGACAAATCAGAGATCAGAATATGACGAGTACAGAGAGACTACAGACATCCAGAGATCAGAATATGACGAGTACAGACATCCAGAGATCACAATATGACGAGAACAGATATCCAGAAGTGTGATTGCTGCGTAATATGAAATGTAGACCTGTGGATGTCCGAAATGAAAACTTTGTTGGCAATATGCAAAAAAGTAGCTGATATACAGCTTCCATACTGCCCATTCAAGACCACAAGCCGATTGTTTAGACTAGAGAAATTTACATGTTGCATACGGATGACGGAAGTAATTACTGCGTGCTGTTAACGGATAAGAGGGAAGGATGTCCTGTGACCTTTTTAGGTGGTATGGTACTGGGGTATCTGAAACCACCTCTTTTACATGGGCCGTGTCATAACAATAGGTGCGCATCTCCTGTCTTTGGCTGCTTACCTTACCTAACCCATGGGTCGGGTACCCGCTCTCAGCTGGCTCAACCGGGAAAAGTGTGCTTCGGCGCACGAGTATTGAACTATCCTGTGGCCGCGCCAATGGGTTCCGAGACCCGCGCTCTAGTCATTCACCCATCTTCCCTGTATACGGTGTTCATATTAAATCCATTTCTAGTGGGTGATCGGTAAAATGCTTTTAAACTGCAATTGTACATAATATTAACTTGAGTGCCAAAAAAATGCAGTATATTTCACGGAATGAGCATTTCTCCCAGTAGCCAACAGGTAGTTTGGCTGGCATGTCTAGTATGCTATTTCATCTTTAATATCACCCCCTTGCACAACCTACTGACCCAACAAATACTGTTTTCCAAAAAAATCTTCTGCCTGATGACGACATGAACGGATGTCACTAAGCAGTACTCACGTATTGGTGGTAGTAATACTGGTTCATCAATGCAATAGAAAAAGCAATGGAACTTTGTACAAACCTAGTGTCTTTGATAGTCGAACTATGAAGTGCTAGGCTACTCATCTCATATCCGCAAAACTCCTACATGTGCAGTGTGCCTTCTGAACTCGCCACATATCAAACCTGACTGAAAACATCTCCGATAAAAAAAAAATCCACAGACAAACCTCTGACTTTGATTACCAAACCATTTTTCAAGTTGTAAGCTCACTGGTTCAGTAAGGGGTCTGCGTTGTTCCGGCAAAACACAATCAACATTTGCGAAATAGAATACTGAGAATATTTTCA
The DNA here is from genome assembly GCA_004794575.1 of Lanistes nyassanus. Taxonomy (NCBI): domain Eukaryota; kingdom Metazoa; phylum Mollusca; class Gastropoda; order Architaenioglossa; family Ampullariidae; genus Lanistes; species Lanistes nyassanus. The sequence goes on from SMGT01012688.1 coordinate 120,156, forward strand.
GTTCAGCATTTTTCTCGGGTCACATTCTGCTGCAGATCACGCTGTCTGTTGTCGGTGCCGTCTGCCTGTCGGTGACATCCGGGCATCCAGACGACGACGTCCCGACAGCAGGTTGGTTTTGAAGATGCCATCTACTACACGCTGGACAGAAAATTCCCAATCTGTTCTTGGTCTCCATAGAAACGGCCTGACCATGGACAGTGTGGCGTCGACCTATACCTTCCTGACGTTTCAAAGACAGTTGTTTCTTTCTCGTCGCGTCACTTTCTGTTGGAATATGTGCTGCTATTCTTTCCCGCGTGGAAGTTTCGACCATTTGATTGCCAGTTCCGTGTTCTCTTACTTCGAGCCCCGGATCTTTGTGGCGAAGTTGCACGTCCAGACCTTCTGAATGGTGGGAGTTGTTTGTTCTAGAAGTTTCTGCATCCGCTGAACTCGCGGTGTTGACCTCAGGGCGGACTGTGCCGTCTTGGCCTTCAGTGACAGGAAGACCGGACACAAGACCGGACACAATAGGCGTTTCTTTTACAGAGTTATCCTCTCCTCGGCGAAGTCCGAGGAGTTCCTCTCGAGAGCTGTTATATTCATGGCCGCTGTTTACAGAATGTGACAGATGGGCCCGAAAATCGGACAATTCAGAGCTCCCGTCATTGTAGTGAATCTTGCTCGCAGACTGTCTTCTGGCATAATGATACTCTTCTGGAGGGAAGGTAGAATTCGCCTCCGTGCCTCTTCTGTTTTTGAGATAGCTTCTTCTCGAGATAATACCTTTCGTCGAGTGCGAAGAGTCAACGGACCTCACAGAACTCGTCTTTCTGTCCGACTGACGTGTATCTTGTCGATGCTGGGATCGGATGGGCGTGGCACTAGTTCCACTAAGCACAGACGACAGGAAATGACGTCGAAACCTGCAGGAAAGGTCAAATATAAATTACTTACTAGCACTGGTGAATTAAAGAAACATCATTTTACGTGAGCTTTGTCTCAGAATTTCCATAAATACTCCAAAGTGAATGTGACGCTATGTTGGAGTTTCTTTTCTGTTTGTCTGGAGAGAGAGAGAGAGAAAGAAAGAGTGAGAAAGAGATAGAAAGAAAGAGGAGTTAACAATGATGTGATTAAGCGGCTTCATCCAAATTCTCCTTTTTCTTTCATCTTCCCGTCATTTTTTTCTGCCGTTTTCTTGCTTTGTTCCTATCCTTCATTTAGTTCTGTCCTTCTTTTTTCTTGTTTTGTCTGTCCTTCCTACATTTTTTCTTTCTTGTTTTTTATACCGTCCTTCTCTTTCTTTCTTCCTTATTTTTCTATCCTTCCAAGGTTTTTTGTTTTTGTTTTGTTTGTTCGGTTGCGCTTCTGTCATCTTTCTCTCTTTCATTCTTTGATCGTTTTATGCTGAAATGGGCGTTTAAAAATCAAGCGATCGCTGACCTGCTGCCGACCATTCCGAACACGTACTTGACTTCCCGTCTGAAGCGCCTGCTGCGAGAGGAGTACAGCAGGAAGTTGCAGCTGTAGTTGCTGTACTGCAGCAGGTTGGTCACGACTTTGACGACATCCATGATGGCGTTCGTGCGAGAGCATTTGGCGCTCGGGTCATAAAAAAACGTGTCCAACACGTAGTAAACGGAGTTTGGCAACGTAGTCAGCAGAAACACTGACGTCACCAGCACCAGAATGCGCGTCGCTCCCCAAGACACGACGGGCTGCCTGGGCGGGAGCGACTCCTGTGTTCTAGCTTGTCTCGCCATGCCTGTCCGCCTTCCTGGATGGGATTCGCCCCCCACTCCCATGGCCGTACTGCTCCTAGAATGCCCGTTGGGGTCCAGACGTTCGCCATTTTCTCCAGCAGAAAGGCCGCCGCCAAACTTTTGTTCGACTTCTGCAGAAACCGAGCCACCATCGCTGTTCGCTTTCACGCGTTTTCCAGAGTCATCTGGATCCTCGTTGGCACTGCCAAAAATGTCCTCGCTCACCGAAGACCCCAACTGTCCAATCACCCCTGTTTCGTACACTTCCGTCACCACATGGCCGTTGGGCAGAGAAGACGGTGCACTCTCTGACTCGAACCCATCCTGCGACGTGGACAAGTCATCGTCGTCATGGTTACGTCTGACGGCCTGGCTCTGCAGTTCTCGTCTGGTTGTTGCACGTGGTCGTTTTCTGTTGTATTTTCTGAGCGAAGCGACGATGAAGATGTTTGAGCAGGCCATCAGCACGAACGGGAACAGCGAGTCGAAGAAAAGATCGATCCAGACGAAGTAATAATTGTTGAAAACAGAGAACTCTGTTAAGGAATCACACAAGAGGGTTTCGTTTCCTGCTGTTGTTGCTTCTGTTGTTGTGGCCGCTGTTGTTTCTTCATTTGAATCTGAGTTGTCCTGGGAGGGGACCAGACCGTTGGTGAAGAAGAAGTGCATGTTTAAGCCGCAGAGAAGAACCAAAATAATGACGAGACGTATGAAGCCCCGTTGCACAGTAAACCAGACACGAACGTGCAGAGGTTTGTGAACACTGATCACTCTTTCGACGGTGACGGAGACCAGAATCCAGGCGGAGAAATCGAGACTTGTGTAAAGGACAAAGAAGTTGAGCTGGCAGCCGAAGTTGGAGAGGGTTGCCAAGTCCAAGCCGAAGGTGTTCCGAGTCCAATACCGGACGGGCCCCAGGCACAGGATGACGCTGTCGTTGAAGGCCAGGACGAACATGTGCAGAAGGGTACTGGACTGGCGGAAGTGCAGGCGATAGAAGACGATGATGACCAAGAAGTTGCCTACCAACCCCACGATGACGATGACGGGTGCGACAAGCAACCACATCCACCTGACGAACGCTGCCGACGTCTCACACAGGCCGTCGGCGTCGCTGTCTCCGGCCTCGACGGTGTCGTTGTAGCTCATCTTTGGAGATGCTCAACCCTCAGGCCATGCAGAGGTCTTCGCTGGGGTCACATGTTAGTCCTGCCCTCTGCACCAAGATTTCATGAGCATGTGGAAGAAACGCTGCCAGCTGTCGCTCATTGTGAAATCTGAAAAGCAAGAAAAAAATGACCTTCAGAGAAGACAACAAGATACCTTTATATGGTATAAAAGATACCTTTATATGGTATAAAAGATACCTTTATATGGTACTTTACTGAAACCCTCGTCCATGTGGCATTTTAAAACTTATAAAGGCACAGGATATCGCGTGCCCTTTTTTGCAGGTCATATGGGATGGTGGGTGTCCGAGACTCTAACGTTTCTGTGGGCCAGCATCGTGAGGGCGGGGCCCATTTTCTGTCGTCGCCCTACTTTCCCTAATTCATGGGCCAGGTACCCATTCACAGATGGGTGAAATGGGGGAAGTGTGCTGCGGGGCACGGGTATCGAACCAATACCTTCAGGTCCGGAGGCCCGCACTGTAACGACTCGGCCATCCGCTTCCCCCCCCACCCCCGTTTTATACTCAGTCCCCAAGGGCACCTTTGGGCATGTACGCGAGGACAGGAGAGAATAATTATGAACATGTGTGTTAGGAAGAGAGAGATAAACAGTCTCCGTGTGCGTGCCAGACGCTTCCATACGCATTTGTATGATGCCACTGATAAAAACAAAGTAAGATTTTATCTGTATCCATTCTTGTAATTTTCGTGCTAAAAAAATAGTTAAACGCGACTGCTAATTGCATGGAAATGAAAACAAGGCCTTTCACTCGAAAGGTTGATTTCCTGGTTGATCTAGGCATGTCTGGAAAGGTCGACAGCAAATGCACACAAATAAGTAACTTAAGAATGGAGCAATATTGACTTATAAATGTCTCGAAGTTTGACAAAACGCTGTGAAAACAAAGCATCTCGAGTCTTTCTCGATCTCCCCCTCTATTGTGTGGTACTGTGTAGTAAAGCATTGTGTGGTACTGTGTAGTAAAGCATTGTGTGGTACTGTGTAGTAAAGCATTGTGTGGTACTGTGTAGTAAAGCATTGTGTGGTACTGTGTAGTAAAGTATTGTGTGGTACTATGTAGTAAAGTATTGTGAAGTACTGTGTAGTAAAGTATTGTGTGGTACTGTGTGGTAAAATACTGGGCGGTACTGTCTATTAAAGTATTGTGTGGCACTGTGTAGTAAAGTAATTTGCGATACAGTGTATTATTGTGCAGTACTGTATGTTATTGTGTGGTACTGTACATTAATGTATTGTGGTGGTACTGTGCATTAATGTATTGTGTAGTACGGTGTAATTAATGTATGGTGTGGTACTGTGTATTAATGTATTGTGTGGTACTGTGCATTAATGCATTGTGTGGTACTGTGCATTAATGTATTGTGTGGTACTGTGTATAAATGTATTGTGTGGTACTGTACATTAATGTATTTGTGGTACTGTGCATTAATGTATTGTGTGGTATATTAAAGTATTCTCCAATACTGTATATTATTGTGTGGTACTGTGTATTAATATATTTATTAATGTATTGTGTGGTACTGTGTAGTAATGTAATTTGCGGTACTGTGGTATACGGTTAAAGTGTCCGCTTCCGAGGCGAGAAGCCGGTGGTTCGTATCCCGGCCGAGTCATATAGACTCGAAACTTGACAATCTACCAGCTACCCTGCCAGACACCAAGCACTACAGGGAACAGTACTAGGACTGGTTGGCCCGGTGTCAGAATAATGTGACTGTGGGACCGAAGCCTGTGTTGCGCAATGCGACCCGAGTCCCCATGTAGCAGAAAGTTATCTTGTCTAAGCATCACCGTCTTGATATGCACCTAGTTTGCGGCGGGACGTTAAGAAACAACAACAAAAGAAAAAGCAACCCAAAAAACCATCTCAGCTGAAGTCCTATTTTAACCGTATGTGTACCATAGTTCACTGACCGTTCACCCACAATCGTGTTTCTTACAGAAAGGGCCTTACCCCCTAGTACTGTTCTGTTGTCACCAGCTAACGGGCATATACAAGGCGAGGTCATCTGTGAGATTGCTCCCAGCGGGGGCTTCTGATGACGTCACAGTGATGGGGGTCAGTGGAACAAAACACACCGTCACCCGTGTCCAGTCCCGCTGCTAGCAGCTAACACCTGTCAGGAGATACGCCGACCCGGGGATAAACGCCGACATAAGACACGGGGATAAACGAGGTCAGTAGTTAACGTCAAGCGCTTCTTGTTGACCTTCGTGACCTTTTCCGTCAGAACCCGACCCTCGGCACCGCTGGCGAAGTAAAGGACTAGCAACAAACCAACGACGCCGTCTACATTGAGGTGGAACTATAGGGGGAGATAACATGGATTGGCTGTGTAATTAACCCCATGCCGTGACGTTTAGCGGAGACGAATAGAGGCACTCATGCGTGTCAGCAACTTAACGAGCAGACGACAGGGGCTGAGAGTGAAAACATGGCTGAACACGGTGTGGGGCAAGACTGAAAAAGTCAAAATCGCACTGCAAGCAGGACTGGCTTCCTTAAACCACCATGGTGACAAGCTGTTAATGTTTCTAAACACATTCCGTAAGTACCTGTATCAAACCATGAATTTTAAACGATATCGCCGTGGGCAGAGACAGAGAGACAGATATGTATAACGTGAAAAGGGAATCAGATACAGTAACTGCTGTAGACAGTAGATGAAGATTACTGGCTGGTGTTGACAGCTGCTTGAGACATTTTAAAAGAAAAATTTTTATATTTATATTCCAATTGTTAAGAAATTGTTTCTCTTACCATAAAAAAATTATTTGCATGTGTTTCGCTATGCTTCTGTTTAATCAGTATGAAATTAATAACACTTCACCTGTATCTATGAACGGACGGGTGTGTGTGTGTGTGGGTGTTCGTGCGTGCGTACGTGCGTGCGTGCCAAAGGGAGCCTTCAGTTTGCCTATTGTTTGTACTTCCTGGTAGAAGACTTTAATGGGTGCTGTTTAGAGAGGAAAATCTTGCATGAAGTACTCTGTACTTGATTCAAGAGAGTCCAGAAAGACGTTTTCACTGTTTGCTGCCAAAGACTAACACATGCTATGAAAAAAGAGAGTAAACTGTGGACTTTTCTTTTTATTCTTATCGTTCCTTTGCCTGGACATCTGAAATTTCCGATGTTTCGCATTATTCTGTGAAACGATCTGATGTGACAGATATAGAGTTTTAAAATTAATATATAACATTGCAATTTTTTCTGATATTGAGCATAGCGGAGATTTTCTAGAGTTTATTAATAATCTTCATCAGTATAAATGCTGCTTACCACTTTGGTAGAACGGATACTGAAATCAATTCCAAAATTTCAGTCGAGTATCTTTAAATTAATTATGCTAATATTTTTCTGCTATTTGATTACTTAATTTTACTGTTCAGCTTCACATAATTTTCTGTAAGGTTTTCATTTTCTGCACTCGGAGCAAAGATGCTCAAGGTTTTTTGGGTTCTTTGCGATTCTCTTCTTTCCGTCCTGTTTCATAACTCATTGGTGGTGATTTTTTCTAAAGCCATTAACTGCTGTCAGAGTAAAGTGTGGCTTCATACTGATAGCAAATACTAAAATACTAAGATAGCAAATAGCAAAAACTGTATCAAAGGTCAGTTCTTAAGAATCAGAAATGAGGATTTAATGTCTTACGCCGTAACGCCTGGAGCATCGGTTCAAAATATTCGCTTGTAATCTGAGACAGGAAAAATGTAACCGTAAGAATGGGAAAAAAATAAAATAAACCGCACGAGAATTAAGATGCCTCGTAAGTCCCAAGACATTTTCAAATAGTTCCTTTGCTTAATAACAGTGTACCCAGCAGAATCCCAATTATGGAGTTATCTTTTCCTCGCGCATAAAGCAGCTCTCACACGCCCCTGTGTTGCACAGCAAAGTAAAGAAAAAGATTAATTGTTAAACATAGAAGAGGCAGAAGGTCGCTCTGGCTTAACGGGTCACAAAACTCTACAAACTAAATTGTACATATAACCACAATCCTCTACCGACAGAATCGTCATTTATACTCTCGTTTCTGCAATTGTTTTCTGCAAGTCACAAAGATCTTGGCCTTACCTTTGTCAGAGAAGTTTAATTTTTGCCTTCAGTGACAGAAATATGGGGTCAGTGGTTAAGCGAATCGGTGACGCTCGTTGCCAGACTCAGAAAGTGACGGGGCTTCTGGGATCGCACAGGCCGTGCTTGCATTTTCACGATTAATGAGCTGAAATAACCTTGAAATCCCCTTGAGAACTAGAACTTGACACGTTCTTGATTTTGCTGGCTGTACCGTACTGTCCTCTGGCTTTCGAGCAGACCAGATTTGTCTTTAGGATTCTACCCGTACAGACCAGATTTGTCTTTAGGATTCTACGCGCACAGTACAAAAAAGCTCGTCTTGTGTCGTAACAGTCTGAAGGTTCCAGGTCGCCAATGGTTTCTGGCAAGATAACTGTCTCGATAATCGCAGTGAGTAGTTGTTTAAGTGCCGCGTCTCCCAACAGCGCTGTCACTGTAAGTGATCCTTTGTATGCGTATGGACGCTATACTGGCCTTCACATTCTCTGTGTAAAAACTCGCAGGACTCGTTGTTCAGACATGCCGCTGGCCTTCTGACATTCTGCTTGCATGTCTACAGCAGTCTGGTTCCGCCGGACGCTGTCTGTCACTAAATGACTGGACAAATTCAGGCACCACATCTGCCAGACGTGGGTGGCGAGATTTCGCTTGCTATTCTAATGCGTCGCTTTGGAGTCCATCATATATATTGCACATGAGAACTGAAGGTGCTGGAACATCCGGGATATCAATTGCTAGGTGGCACGTGCGTTGTCATCCGCTGGAGATGTAACGGCTGACAGTGTGAATGTCCAAAGTTCATCTAGCGTTCCCCATGGAGTCTCCTCCCAAGCAAACGTGTCCCTACAAAGTGGGTTTTGCTGTGAATGAGATCCACATCTCTCCATATCTGATTGCTTTAATTCTAGCTGGCATGTACTTCGAAAAGTCAGCACCGTATACATTTCACGTTAACACTTTTCTTCTCGCCTTTTCACTCTGTTAAAAAGACCCAGAGATTTCTATATCGCAGAAATACTACCGTTCCACGAGGTCTGTTCCAATACCAATCAGCCAGAGTAAAATAAAAAATGAATCGTGAAACCTCTATATGTTCACATTCACATCCTGAATCACTCCTGATCAGCATTCGAGAAAGCACGACAACAATAATATTAAAATATTCCAACATTTTCCCGCATGTGGTCGCTCACAATTGCCTTGCTGTCACTCCATTACCATCTTTTACCATCAGATGTCTGTAGAGTGTGAGAGCTTATTTGAATGCCGGTGCTTGGCAACGAGAGTGAGAGGTTGAGGGACGAGGAAAGTGACAGAGACTGCGAGAGAGTGAGAGAGGGGGACAGTCAGAGCTGGGAGGAAGTGAACAGAGAGAGAGGGAGGCAAAAGTGTATTCGCAGTGAATCTCCATAATTAATATCTGATTAATAGAGATTCGCATCGAACAATTACTGTATCATTCTAGTTTGCGTAGTCAGTGACCCAGTTCATTATGGAGATGCGTGTGTGCTTCCGTGCATGTATGCATGCATGCATGTGTTCGTGTGTGTATTCTCCCTGCTTACCCTTCTCTCCCCTTTTCTTCAGTAACGGTGTATCACTAAGATTTAATATGCCCATCATAATAAAAACAGTTCTAAAGCAAAAATCGTTATTTTATGAAAAACAGGGTTGTATCTACAAGCTAAGGAAAATACAGATCTCTAATTAGTAGGTCACATCATTATCAATCGCTCTGAAATGTAATCGGTCAAGCTGTTGGCCTTTCTTGCAAATCATTATTTACAATGGCTTCATAATTGTAGTGACTTTTTCGATCAATCCCAGCAACAATAATTGTTTTCGGAGATTCCGCACTGTATTGAAGTCATCTTGATATGAATCCTAATTTGTCGCCTACAGACTATTTTACTCGTACGTTTCATTGATCTGCGACATGTGGAACTTACAAACTGTTCTCTGTGTATGATTGTCATATTTGTCTCTACTTAACAAAACCATCCATGCAACTCATCTTTGTCTTATACAGAATACAGTTACACAAACTTGGTCTGTCTTACACCAGTCGAATGCCAAAAATATTTCTCGTTATCTTCCACAGACTATGCTAACCTAATATATATATATATATCTTTGTACAACAAAAAGCGAATACCCAAATTAGTCATCTATCGATTGCACAAACGAGGTTACACGAGGTCTTTTTTTTCCTACACAGATCACACCTCAACAATATCCAACAATAGTAGGTCACATCATTATCCATCGCTCTGAAATGTAATCGGTCAAGCTGCTTAACGCGCTTATGCTAGCTGAAGTCATAGAAACAATATTTCATGCTATTCATCTGTCTCCTAATTATTCAAGCATAACTCTTAGAACACTATTCCAAGCTATTCGTCTGTCTCGTATTAACGCTAGACTCATAGAAACAACAATGAAAGCTATTCATCTGTTTTATATTCAGGATAGACTCACACGCTGTCAACGCCATTTGGTGACGGGATGTTGAGGACTTACAAGGAAGATCAGCTACAGCAAACATATCCATTAAGAAGTCTGTGCTAATCCCAAGCACGCTGTCACTTCAAAGGCGAAGCGACAAGACAAGCAGACAACACAGTCCTCGTGCACTCCCTTCTACGTCTGTGACAGGCGTGTGTCCTGCGGACATTGTCCTGAATATAAAGATTTTTATTATTTAAAAAGTTTGTTGACTTTACCTTAGCGGAAGGATCCATTAGCCACAGCAGCGTAATCTATAGACATTTGTCTGGTGACAATGTCCATTCTTTTACATGTATCTGCGTTGGTTCAGACTGGTTTCCGACAGGAATATAAGATAAATTATCAAGCGATTCAACTGTATCATATTCAGACGATATGTATTACAAAGTCGATAGAAGCTGGTTCAATCTAAATTATTCATCTCATTTCGCAAATCCTGTTAACTTGGCGCATGACCAGAATAGCCGAATGACTGATATTGGCATATTTGTAAAAATGCACGTTTGAAAAAAAACCCTGACATCAGTTGCAAGTGCATTTCATGTAATACCCTTCAGGTGAAACAAAGGTAATATTTTGAACGGCTGTCGGTATCGCAAAGAACCGACGCTATCGCTGTACCTGGTGTGGTGACGTTGGTGGCGAGGCAGTGTATCAGAGGGCATGGTTTATCAGCAGAAGAGGTCCGCTGACTTCTGATTAGGGGGACTTGATGTCATACGACTGGCCTCAGAGAACTCTCATTTCTGGGGGCCTCTGCACACGGCACCCATTTGAACCTCAAATGCCGGAAGTATCAGCACAAGTCGCGTTTGAAGCTTCGCGGAATGTTTGGAGAAGGAAAAGGGGTGGTCTTGGGTGGACGTCAGTGACACAGTTTATCTTTAGAGTGTGGGAAACAATAGTCTCTGCTATTTGGTGGGCTTAAGTACATGATGTGCACGCATGTTGGTCGCCTCTGGATATGCCGCTAAGACTATATTCATCAACCCGCACCTGTAAACAGGTGCCAGAGACAGGCAGGTGCTGAATACAGGTGCCAGAAACAGGTGCCAGATGTAGGGGAAATATGTATGGTAGAAACGAGATCTGAACCTATCACCCATGGTTCTCCCTTTCCGAAAACAAGGACCTCATCCTTGCCCCACCAGACTACCAGACTACTTCATGTGTGATTGCGTACGTAAGTCAGAGAGAGAGAGAGAGAGATCAGGGGAAGATCAGGCCGGGGAAGGAGTGCGAAAAGTAACGGGTAGAGGGGGGGGGGGGGGGGGG
>SMGT01012688.1:138925-228297 GCA_004794575.1 Lanistes nyassanus
GCGGAGCTAACAAGCGCACTCGAGGGATAAGTGACAGAAGCAGAGAGGGCTAGGTGGGGAGGGTGAAATGGGGAGGGCAGCGCTAGACAGAGATCTGAGAATTCCGGTCTAGAGACACGTGACCAGCCATACTAGCCACAAAAAAAGTCTGACCCACCCGTACATAAAGATCAGAAGGACAGCTATATCGCACCAGCTAGACTTCCTATAACGACAATGCTTTAAGGCGGAAAAGCGACTAAGCTGTTTGATTTGTGCGTTAACCCTTAGTTTCCAAACGAGTCATCGCTTAACTTTTTATTCTTTCACTGTGGAATGATTTTCAGCTGTTGTTGTCTGCGGCCTCGTGGTCATTCGGTCATATTACGAGTTTGTACGTCATGACGGGTGTGACGGGTGTGACGGGTGTGACAGTGAATGCAATGGATGACAGCATTGGGCTCAGCATGAACGAGTTACCGCGAGGACACAGCGTGGGAGTGGACATAAGACGGTTGACGAAGACAGCAGATTCGTGTTCGCTGACTCAGAACGGAAGACATACTTTGTAATGCACAGCAAAGAGGTTAACTGACCTAAAACTTCCTCAAAAGACTTTTTGAACTGTACTCTTTGACCCCGCCGTACTCTGTCACTCTACTGCTTGAACGTCGAGTCTAAATGTGATGGAAGATGAGGCACTATGGGTCCTACTGTCCAAAACTTGGGTATGGGTACAGTGATTACTGGGTTTCTCATATGCAACGTATGCATCTATTACGATTATGATACTGCTAGTTAAGATGGATTCAATAGTTGTCTCCACTGACCTACTGAGATGTACTGCTCAGAAGCACAGCGTAGACAGTCCGAACAAGAAAACGCCTCCCTAGGTAGCGGAAACGCCGCGCGAGAGCCTCGTTTTCGTTTTTCAGGGGCTTCCCGGGTTAGCGAAACATAAATGGAAAGTCGTCCAGTGTTTGCCTCCGTTTTCGGGTAGGACACAAATCTGCCATTAGCAGGCATACTTTTCCACCAGCAGCGAGTAAGCACAGGAGGACTATGGATAAATTCTATGAAGACAACCAGACAAGGTTTTGTACAACCTACAACACCAGGGATAACTTGCATGAGCGTCCCCATCTGCACTTCCGGTCATAATTGTGGTCGTAAGGCCCATTCGCCTTGTGTATTTTACGAGCACCTTCACGTATGAACTGGAGATAAAAACTCCCATGCAAGCCATCCCAGAATTGACGAGCATGATCGAGTGTTCGTATTTACTGTTCATAGGTAAAGTCGGACGTAAACTACATAGTGCGAAAGGGTGTTAAAAATACTTTTATGGCCGGAAGTGCAGATAAGAACGCTCATATCTCCATCAGCGATTCACTTGCATGGGGCTGTGGGTTGACATATAGTGTTCTATATTTCACGAATTACAACCAAACACGCTATCGATTACCAAAAATATTTACCTAACGGTGAGACACCCACAAGTTCGGCGAAGTATGACACACATATGTCTGACAAAGAAAGGCCCTGTTTAACAGGGACAGTGTTCATCAAAGAGTTCTTGAACCCTGCCTGCAACGCCAATCGACGACAATATCATCACATGTTTGCCCCTTGAGACATGTCAGAGCCATCGTGCGTTCGGACTCTATAGCCTGAGCAAAGTGTCTTCGCGTTGACCATTTGTTCTTTTTCTTACCGTCACCGTACAAAGCAGGGAAGGGGAATATGTGACTCCTCCCACCCCACCTTTAGGCACAGTCGCTCTCAAGGCTAACAGCGACGCATTGAATTCAGTAAGTGCACTGGCACCGCCTAAAACTACGTGTACCTACTTCAAAAGTTAGGTGGGTGGGTTGGCGGTAGGTGGGAGGGGAGGGTGGTTGTTTGGTAGGTGGCATGTGACTGAATCCGCATTTTCACACAGCTTAGGAGTACTATTGGGCTGCGTTTAAGTGATGGTCTCTTGTGTGCTATGGGACAAGCGAGTCCTTAATGCAGTCAGAGCTCTTTCCGACTCAACAAGTCACACGAAGACATAATACTAAAACTGTCGACAAGAAAGATTTCAGTTACATTTGCGAAATTAGCCCACTCAGCAACACCTTCTCCACTCATTTAATAGCCAAAGTTCTGCCAACACAAAAGGATTAGCCTGGCTTGATAAAATTAGAACGCCTTTTTATAATTTTTCACCACCGTTTTCATAAGAATTCATCTCGCCGTTTGACATGTCCATTACAAAAAACAAACATGGCTCGTCAGGGCTGTCCTTGCTTATAACGGTTAGGGTTAGGGTTGGAATATAGACGGGGCTTACACAGTATAGACTGTCATATACAATTACGCGTCCCTTACGCTTATACGCCTACACTTCTGAGAGAGAGGAAGGGGCGAGAGAATGCGGAGGCAGTCTAGTGGAGATAACTCGCTAGCCGCAAAAACAAGAATTATGCGCAACAAGTACCCTTTGCACAATCCCGTAAGCTGGCAGACCACTCTGTTGAGTGAATTACTTCCCTTGCCATGCGCAGATTTCATGTGCGTGACTGTTCAGTTTCCCAGCTGACGACGCAGTCACGCATGATTGGTACAGACGAACAGTCGCACAGCTTTGGACAAGCTCTTTCCGATGGGTTCTGCTGCACGTGGAATCTGGCATTTGTTTTGGTTTCAGGGCAACTGCTGAGTGATAGTCTCCCTTTGAATGCCGACTGGCACGAGAAATCTTTCACTCCACACGCGATTCGTAAGCAATGTCCCACAGGAATTTTCGTTACTTCTACTGATTTTCATGTATTTGCATATTTTCTCTTATTTGTGAACGGTATTCCCACAAAGAAAGAAGTTTTGCAACCAAACCACAAACGGATTGTTATGAAAAGGAACATATTTGACTGAGTGAATCATTCATCAGCGATCGAGCTATGGGACAAGGGAGATCATCCTGCGTTCACCCATGTGCCTCAACTTTTAGAAGACACAAATGAATACATGGAAATATGATATTAGTAATTTTTCTTCATAAAAGCAAATTTTTACTCCCAGTAGAAACCAGCCTTAAGTGTACAGGGGTTCCAGGCGCAAATCCATGGCACAGGCTCGTTTACTGTCTTCAAAAACTGCTTGCTGAGCATATTTTTAGGACGGAAAGCCACATCACTACAGTGGGTAACTATACACTATGTTTACTATGTAAATTAGAGTATAATGTATTTATAATTTTCAAGTAGGATAGTTATGTCCTGATTTTTTACAGAAAGCTTTTAAAGTAATGAGTGTTGCTATGTTAACGTTTTACAGAAAGCCATCTCGGCCCACGTATGTTTCGTTTGGCTCCGATCCAGAATTACAATAGACCCTTTTTCCGCACGAAAGGATCCTTACAGTGATATGACAAAAATGAACTGTTGCAAGTTAATCGTGAGGAACTGTTTCCCACTTGCCTTTTATTGTGTTGCACATAATTTTTGTGTGAAAGGCAATCTTAATTACTGTTGTAATAATCTTACGGTACATCATTTTCTACCGGCAAGACGACAGACATGAAAGAAACACAAACCACTTGCAGTTTCATGATTCAATTTTAATGTAACCAAACACAAATTAGTTTTGAAATTGACAAATGAAGCTATTAAAATCACCACAGATGAAACGACACAAAGTTAAATGCACGTCGAGGAATGTATGGCTCAACACAGCAACTTAATATCAACAAGTTCGTGAATTATGAAATTCTCAAGAAAATAATGTACAAATGATTGACAATCTCAACATTCAAAGGTTTAGGCACAATGAGCACTATGTACATCGATTAAGACGACTGTGATGATGATGATTATGATGATGATGATGATGACGATGGGCTTGTAAACAGAACCTTGTGGAAACAAAATTAAAAACAAAAAGGGGAGGGGACGCAATTTACACGATGACTTACAGTTACAAAACTGCGACTTACTCTTTCATCTTATATGTGTTTCCAGTCAATAAGTGGTGCCCTCTAAAGGAAGCTTTTATTGCACAGTCAACAGGTGCAGGTCTGTACACAAGCAGTCGAGACCGACTGAGTTTTGCTGCCAGCGGATATGGGACAAGGGAGATCATACTGCGTTCACCCATCCCTCACGTTCACACCCACACCTCCGCCAGCTCTTCCAATGGGATACCTGCCATGTTGTGCATTGAAAACTGCTTGTTAAGCTTAAGTGCGTGTTAGCCAGAGTTTATGCATACAGGACGGGTAAGCTCGACCAGCGAGAGAACTAAACACAATTCAACATTTCTTTGGCACCGTCATTTTACATACACCCTCTCTGGTCGCCTGGGCTCATGTACATGCACACAACGTGATGTCAGAGGAAGTCTGTAAGTGCGACTTTCGACTTGTTTTAGCAATCAGATTTTTACAACACCATGACTGGGGGAAGGGAACAAGAAGATCTCTCCTAAACGTCTGGAACACAAATTTATGCTCAGCGTAAGATCTGGTCGGAATGTGAGTTCCACGATTCATCAAGAAAGCAACGACGTGTCATGTCGCTAGCATCCTGCAAGAAGACCCTCGGTTACATCCAATTGCTGATGGTGCTGAATAGTGTATAACGTGTAACACAGGGGTGGGGGGCGGCGTCCGACGAACGTTTGCTGCAAAGGAAGCGGGCTGCGTTACACAACGTTCGACTGTTTGCCGCCACAGCAAAGAAGGTTCACTGCATAAGTCGGGGTCGGGGAGGGTCGCATAACGTTCAACTCCTCGTTGTTGCACTGACAAGCGTTCGCTGTAAAGCTCGCGGACAAAGTCCGTTACGTAATGTTAGACTCTTGGCTGCTACACCAGTGACATTTCGCTGCGAGGTTCGCGGACAAAGTACGTTACATAACGTTAGACTCTCGGCTGCTACACCAGTGACATTTCGCTGAGCAGTTTGCGGACAGAATGCGTTACACAGTATCTGACTTCAATCCACACACCACAAGAATGTTCACTGCACAGACTGCGGACAGAATGCGTAACACAAGATGCGTAACGCAAGAAAGTTCACTGCACAGATTGCGCGATGACGCGTACGTTAGGTAACGTTTGACTCAAATCTTCCCCACGTCGAGGAACGTTAATCCAAAGGTTGCGGACAAAGTGTTTTACATGTCACGTCATACGGGCCAGTGACGCCGACGAATGTTTATTCGCGTGGCAGGTGAAATACGGTTTGATGCCAGCGATGAACGCTGACCGCGGTGGTCGAGATCGAGAGGCAAGTGCGTTACAAAGCGCTAGGCTGCACAGGCTGGTCGTGGGCTGCGTTACATGACACCAGCAAACGCTCGCTCACTTCTTGGGGCGGCCTGTTCGCCTACGGGGCTTGGGCTGGTTTTCGGAGCTTCCTTCGTCAGCACCAAAATGGCGGCGGTCGTGCAGTCTCTGCAGGCACGGGTCGTCGGGGTGTGTGGCCTTGGTGTGCTCGACAACCTGGTGGCGGGTTTGGTAGGTGGTCTGGCACAGCTCGCAGACGTACACCTTGGGGCGCCGCTCTTTCTTCTCGTAGGGGGTCTTCACGCCGTGAATTTTCTCCAGATGATTCTCCAAGGTCACACGTTGTGCACATGTCTTAGTGCAGCCCTTGATGGGACACGCGTACGGCTTGTTTCCTGTAATCAATCAATCAATCAATCAATCATAGGAAAATGCTAATAAACTGTATCGTACACACGTTTGTTTACATACCACAACTAGCATGCTGATTTACTACTCAAAACAACAGAGCGCAATATCCTTCTATACATGATATGTTCAATAATTAACTTTTTTGCATGTTTTATGCCGTTGTGGACCAAATACGTCACAGTTCCAGCACATACGTCCACACTCAAGTAGACCCTACAGAAATCGGACATAATATAATGAAAACTCAAAACTATTCTGCTCTGGTGCTGGACTATTTTACACAGCTTTCCTCACTATCTGTGAAATGATTGTTGTACTACCCATCCAGTCAAATTCGATGCTGTCTGGTCTGTGAATCCATTTTATGACTTACCTGTGTGCGTACGGGTGTGACGCTTGAGGTCGAAGGAGTCGTTGAAGCCTTTCATGCAGAAGACGCACAGGAAATGTCTGACGGGCCAGTGGTTGCGCCGGTGTCTGTTGTACATGCGTTTGCACTTCATGTCCTTGTTACACACTGAGCACCAGAAGGCACCGGGCACTGCACAGCACACAAAGGGAGGTTATCACAAGGGCCTAGGCTTATCCACTCCTACACTTCCCTGTATAATAAATAAATCCCCTCTCATCCTCTCTCTCTCTCGAAACTGCTTTTCCTCATTCTTTTCTTCTTCCACGTTTCCTTTCTCCTCCCTCCACCCCCATTCGAGGAAATGCAGCAATTTATTAGAAACCAGGGCCAGCATTACTCACCATCAGACGGTGGGATGGAGCTGCTCTTGTACTTGGGGTTGACAATTCCCAGTCCGGAGTTGATGACGACGATGAAGTCATTGGTGCCGACACTCTGTAAATTAAAAAAAACTACAGTCAGCGTGTGCCGGCGAAGACCATCTTTCAAGCACACCAACGAGATGTACCAGTACATTTCTAAAGAAACGAGCATTTACACACGCTTCGTTGTGCCCGACAGCGTACAGCCATGTGATTGTGTTTTCGTTCGCTTGATTTTTCCCTTTTTTGTCTTTCTTTTATTTGTTTGATGATTCACACATCTCTTATTCACACGACTATTCATCCATCTTTTTTCCACGACCCTCATATTTCAGGGTTTTTGCTTGTCCTAAGTGCACACCCCGGTCGACAAAGTCTTATTTCAGCAGTCGGAAAAAATGTGTCCATCCATGTGCAGTAGAAGGTAACTATTTGTTCATCTTGCATCGAACATATTACAGATGCATATTTTCACTAAAGCCTAGGGGACGATAAGCTCCTTGGAGAGAAATTTTTCATGAACTCCGCATGAACAAAATAATTAGTAGGAAAGCTGGCGGTGGCTGTACGTACGTTGATGGTGTCAACAAGACTGGGCGACAGGCTGACGTTGGGCGTGTACATCGACACGATGTGCTGCAAGTGATCCAGAGCTGCCTCGGGCTTCAGAAAATTGGAATTCTGGGTGAAAGCCTTGTCGTGCTGAAAATACGCAAACAGGAAGTTTGTTAGCGTGGGAAAGGCAAACGTACATCACACACAACGCTGATTGGATTGACTAGGTTGCTTGACTGGACTGATTGGTTTGCTTGACTAGATTGCTTGATTGGATGGATGAACTGCTTGACTGGATGGATGAACTGCTTGGTTGGATGAATTGCTTGATTGGATGGATGAATTGCTCGATTGGATGGATGAATTGCTTGACTGGATGGATGAATTGCTTGATTGGATGGATGAACTGCTTGGTTGGATGGAAAGATGGATGGATGGATGGCTTGATTGATTGATTGATCAGATGAAAGTTCTTACTGTTTTCCTGTCCTGCGCCTCTGTGTCGCTGTCCTCGCCCCCCTCGTGATCCCCGCTTTCGAGTGAGACTGAGGCGGAGGCTGGTCTGCTGGTAGACATCGTGACCTCTTCAGGGTCGACGGGTGCTGCGACTGAAGGCGGGGCCTGGTGCATTTGGTTTTCCACTGACGTCAGCACAGCGCTGGGAGATGGCCCTGACGATGGGGTCGGGTACCCAGCCCGTTCAGGGGGAATCTGAACGTGCCCAGATCTTGGTGGCAGGAAATTAGGACTGACCATACCGGGAACGGGACTGGGGGGTGGCAGTTGTGGAAACTGGTGCTGGAAACTCTGGAACGCTGGAGCTGCAAACAAGGAGTCCTTGGCGGCTACAGGCGTCGGTAGGCTTCGAGATGGGTTAAACACAGGCCAGGCACGCTGCACCTGTGTCATGGGGATGGGAGATGGCAATCCACTAGACAGGAGGCTGGCAGCTGGGAAAGGTCTGTCGTTATATCCGTCGAAATGCTGTGTGCGAGAGTCAAAGTTTATGCTGTACGCTCCCGGCGTGCACACTGGCGCTCTGGCTGACTTTGTGTCTGCTTTCAGGAGGTTTTCAACAGAAAACGCTGACCCAGAGATGCCTGCAGAAGACTGTTTGGACGAAAATGATGCAGGCTTCAACTGTGTGCCATCTGTCACAGTAAAACGACTGGCAGTTCTCTGCATGTTGTCACTAGGGAACAACCCTTCTGCTGGCCTCGGGAAGTCAGACAAACCTGAATGGGCCCACTGCAAATGGTTATTCATACCTGAAGACGGAAGAAACGGGTTGGCATAGGGCCAGGTTGTTGGACCTTCCTTCACATCGCTCTCCCTGAAAGCTGTAGCCACCTGAAGGTTCGTGAATGAAGTTCCAGTTGTACCGTCCGACCAAGTCCCTGCAAAGGGTGGGGATGGAAAAAGTCTTGTGTTCTCTGTTGTCATTAGGTTTGCGCCAGAAAATACTGGAAAGCTTGCTTGCGATTCTGCGCTAGTACCGTAAGAAAAGGAAAACGAATGTCCTTCCATGCAAAGACCTTTCTGTCGGTCATCGCTAATTTGCAATGGGTCGACTCTGGGCTGTGACGTAGACATGGGACCCGTCGGGGAAAGTCCGTTGGCGCTATCAAGTATGCGCATCTCTTCTGAGGCAACACAATTTACGGGCCACAGGCCATGCGCGAGCTTACCTCCACCCTGTCCCATCCACCCTGCATTTACGCCAGTCCCGGCTGGTAAATCCTTCCCCGTGTTCTCATCCCCAACATCCGGCTTTGCCAGACAACCCTTGCCCTGCAGCTCTAACAAGCGGTTCAGAGGTAGCAAGTGGATAGAATCGTCAACGCTGCTGGTCGTAGGAGCCACCTTTGGCGTCGACGTTAACAGCATCCTTCGCTTGCTTCTGCTGCCGTAAGTGGGCTCGGCTGCTTGGTGGGGGCTCCCAGTGGCCCGCCTAGGGGTTTCCAGCACGGAGTCGGACCATTCCGCCTCCAGATGTCGCTTCACTCTGCTGCCCCTGAGTGGGGTCGTGCTGGTGGCCCCCGCACGTTTCCTCCAGGGCACAGAGAGGTCAAGAGGTCCCGACGACCCCAAACCGCTGTCCTCGCTACGTGCGACGTCACGATTGCCTGTTGCGCTTGTCTGCCACACGGGCGTACTAGTGGCAACTTCAGTCCTCAGTGCAAGGAAGCTACTCTGGGTTGAAAGTTTTGGAGAAGGCAATGTGTTTGTTGTCTGGCAGGAAAGCAACGAGTTGATTTTTCGTTTTGGGGAAGAACAGTCTTCTGTTACAGACTTATTCGACCGTGGGGGAGATCGCGTTAGGTTAGAATCAGAATTATCACTGCTTGAGATCTGCCTCGTCTGGTCCACAAGAACGTTAAATTCGCTCCCGAATCTTCGTAAATGCGAGCTGGCAGCAGGACTGTTCGCACTTATTTGCTTGGGACTAGTTTTTCTAAGCGGCGTTCCTATCAGGGAAACCTGCGGCAGGCGCTTGTCAGAGACTTTATGGGATTGGAAGTTTTCTTTGTCGTCGTCACAGCGTGTGAAGGAGGCTTCCACCCGGCTACTGCGCTGCTTGACCCGAGCCTGTCCAGTCTTATTGGCCTCACTGAAGTAGAAGGCCTTCCCGCTGACAACTGGCGAGGGGCTAAGGACAATCCCCGATTCCCCATGGCTGGCCTGCACGATGCCCTGGCTGGCCTGCATGTTCTCCTGTCCGCACATGCGCCACGAAGGGCTAGCGATAGATCGGCGGGCCATTTCGACTGTCGTGTCTTCTGCAACAAAAATGTCCTAAGTTTTAAATGAATTTCCACACATCAGTAACAAGCGACCAAATAACCTATTCTTCGTCAAGGCAGGGCATCATCAACATAGAAGCCCCATCTAATATATCTACGGATATTTATATCTTGAATAACCAAACCTGATTATCTCTGTTGTGTGACACTTATCAACACGAATAAGCAGACGTGTGTGTCTGTGTGAGAAGTATCTAATGCCATATGCATTCACTATACCCACATTTATCCATCAAGTAATCAAGTCGATCAGTCAGAAATGTTTCTGCTTGATTGATGGGTTACGCAGACTCAGCACTTAACTTCGTATGATGTCCAGCAGCATTGCTTGTAAAACCAGATACTACAATCGATGAAACGTGTCGTGCAGACGGGATTCTAGCCTTCATGGTCACAAGCGCTTTACCGTGGCGTCACTATACCGTCACTCGACAAAATAAAACTACCCTGATGTTCCTGTTGTTACACGGGCTGAACAGTCAGGAAATGATTCAAAACTCTCATGACCAGCGTACTAGCCACATCACACTGGTCGACATGTGGCACCGAGTGCCAACAACTTCCAGTCAGGGGATGAGGCGGAAGACTGAAATAACTACGAGCTTACGCAACATCCAGTCGCCTGGTTCACGATCCCAGTGGGGCGGACTACCGGTTAAAGGGAGGCTATAAATTGTAGTGTGACGTTCACGACGGAGTTGTTTCCCAGCCGGACGAACCGAGAGAAATGTCCACCACAGTGGGATGCTAAGATAATTACAGCGTGTTGTCTCAGCGTGGGTGTAAATCACTCATCGATGGGCAGCAACATCAAGAGGACCGTATAGACGAAGGTTTTAAATCCTCTTTGATGTTTCCATTGCGCGCTGTTCGTTACCCATGCCCCAGGATTTCCGGCCAGTCCTTACCTCCATCCACCACACTGTTCAGCATATATCCCCTGCTTTGGCCTGGAGCTATTTGCTGAAAAGTCAGCATCAAACTGCCCAGCTTCCAAACCCTCCCTCCTGCAAAACCAACATCCCCCCCTAGAACGGACAGCTGCTGGAGCCAGAGATCCAATAGCCCCACCCCACACCCTCTCCCATCCTCCACACATGCACGCCAATGGCTCAGCGTGTTTTATATTGCACTTTACCAGCCCTTCCAGAATTGGGCTGGCTTCACGCATACACACGAACTGTTCCCTGAACACGACATAAATAGCATTTCTCTGGTTGCCCCAGTGCACCACATTTCGCTATACACGCTCGTTTATTCCACTGGGGTGACAAGAAACAAAAACAGCACATTTCCGGTTCTAGAACTGAAGGAGAATACTGAGTCCCCGCTCACCCCCGTGCCACTTCCTACACCAATACATTCTCTTTCTACAATTGGGCACTTGGTTGCTCGTGCTCCCTGACCTGGCATTGGGTCAAAGAAAGCTGCGGGAACAAACTGCTCCTTTTGTTGCCCACGTATCCAGGTGACAAGACGGCCGCAGCCGAACAGGTGGGGCACGCTGAAAATACTGGCTAGGCCTTAACGGGAAGCCACAGGCCTAGCTAATGAGGACGTGGAGCGAGGGGAAGGGGCAGTTGGGGTCATTGTTCGCCGGCAGCCTACTGCAGGTCATGCCCTCGCCATCCCAATGTTCCGCCGATTTGGTTACAGCCTTGAAAGCTCGTCTGGTCAAATATTTACAATGGTGCCGCATATCGACAAATCATGAGTTCGAAAACAGTAACCTTTCACTACTGGCGACGACATAGTACATTAGGACAGAGTGAGATAGCTGGGGAAAAAAACGCATTCGCGACATGACCCCAGACCTAATAAACTGTGTGAAATATTACAGAGAAGTAGCGTTTCTTCCATGACCATAAAGCATACGTTTATTTTCAGCAGCGTCTACAACACAGGTATCAAAGTTTGACAGAACTATCGTCAATTAGTCGACTGACTGACTTCGCTGCAAGGTACGGATGCAAATCACAGTCCAGCCAAGAGCTGACATTAATGATCCCCCGCCCGCTTGCTGCCTGCCGTAAACAGCGGGAGGAGCCGCGATTAAGACCTCATCTCCGGACGCCGCTTTTCAAGTTCAGTTACAGGTTGAGTAACGCCGTGTCCAATCCTCGTCCCCTTGGGGGCAGTCGGCAGGAATGTTTTCGAACGACGGCCGTTGTGTAACATACACGCAGAGGTCAGATGCCCCTGGGGGAAGGGGGTGACGGACAGGGTAAAGCGAACTGGAACCGCGGACCACCTTGGCGGTCTTTGATGACTGGCCTCGGGTTTGAGGGAGTGTTTTTCCAGCAGCCGTTCGCCGATGGCTATGCGTTTGGTTCTATGTTTGGCAAGAGCTGTACAGTTAGAGGCTTAACGACAAATGAAGACTGGAGCGCGCAAAGAAAAAGAGATGATTACTGGGGGCATCTGTGTTGTTCGGAAAACTTCTATGTGCGCAATCACTAATGTGGTGGCTTAAGTCTAATTACAGTGCATCATAAAACGAACTGACGCGATTGCGGCAAGAGCTCTCTCTCCCCTCCCCCTCGTAACACACACACACACACACACAATTACATACCAACGTCTTTACCCACAAATACACGCTGACCCGAAAACCAGTCATATATTAAAATCACCACTATGCACCACGAACATTGCAACTCGCAGTTATTAAATGTTTCAATAAAATGTCAAAATTATTTTTCATAACCGCAAAATATTCTCTATCCAGACATTCATGATTCAACAGCTTTAACGCTTTTGAGGAACGGAGGGTAAAGGCGCCGAGTCCAAAAAGGGTTTTTTAATTAGAAGACACCTGATCGACACACAACCAACACAGTAACACACACACACACAAACACACGCGAAAAAAGCGTCGGTCGTGCGAAATGTTGCTTAAAGAAGCGAAGTCTTACCTTTCGGCGCGCTTGTATTTCCCTGTTCCTTGTCCACACACCTCCTACATTTACTCCGTTTGCACGTGCACAAGCTGTCAGTAAAATCCAGACACCCGTGGAACAAGAAGCGAACTGATGAGGTTGTATACGCTCGGTTTCCAGTTTATCCGAGTCTGTGCCTTTCTGAACTGTGCTGCACTCTAAATATCCCCGCTACTGTTGGCTTTAATCGCCTGCGTAATCAATGCATGGATGGCCACATGCAAATGAGCGTCAATCGCTGGGCGGTCCCGAGGTTACTGACGGCGGGTGACATGTTAGGTTTCAACCAATCGGAGTTCGCACGTGCTCGGGATGACCATGCCCGAGTGGACACCCGGCTGGGAGGGGTATGGGGGTAAACAAAACCCAGACGTGATGCAAGCTGCCATTGCCCTTCGCTTCTCGACTAATGGACGTTCAGCACCCCTCCCTCCCCCACCCCCCAAAATTTCTTACTGTCCGCGGAACGTTTTATCCATAATCCCTCGCAAGCCTACCCTAGTTAAATATAGACCATTATACAGGCAAGGAATTGATGTCACGCATATACTGGCAGATAACACAGACAACTGTTAAACTGCACAATATCTGTATCAGATAAAAAGAGAAGAATGCCTTAATGATCATTATCATGACAGTAAATGTATGGCTTATATATATATATATACCTTTATTAGCATGTACTCTTTGTACTCAATAACTGTGGTTGTTTGCTGTATATTCCACCCTTGAAACCAACCAGTTTTCTCAATAAAATGTCGATGTCGATGTCACAACCATAACTTCCCGCGTTCTCACCCCATTTACGTGCCCGAGACGACAATAAACTCAATAATCTAAGCTGAACGACGCGTCAAAAGTTCGGGCAAAAAGCCCAGATGCGTTTCGCCCACTCGGGGCCGGCAGCCAAACGCGATTAATCCGAGCGGACAGCTTACGAGGCTGGAAGGATTTTGACAGGTCACGAGCCATTACGTGACCCGGCATCGCCGCTCGTCCGTACCGAGATGGGGGGATTAAAGACGCGACTTGTAGTACGTCCAGCGGTGATGAGGTGTGAAGTGCTAACAGTGGACTTCGTCAGAACTCAGACAAACACAGCTACGGGCACACATCCTGGAGTCGCACTTTTTCAGTCTGCACACGTCAGAACCGTCCAGCTCCCTCCCCTCCTGCCCCCCCCCCCCCCAATACAAAGGAAAACATCGACATTCCGACAGCCGTCACAAGGTCTAGCCTTCAGCTCTGACCTGGTTGCAAAGTCTTCAAGGGTCAAGCTGTACGCAGATCGAATGCCAAGATCAGAATGTTAATAACGAATATATCCAGTCTACTGCGTGTTCCTTTAGTTGAAAGTATCCGTTCTAGACATGCCACATTGCGAAACGATCTGTTCGACGTTTCTGTCCGTGTTCTTTGGCACTGGCGCCAGTCCACTTGTTCGTTCAGTCTAGACTGGACATCGAGAAATAGAGGGGGTTTTCTTAATTTGTATAGCTTATAGAAAAAAGGTATCATTGAGTCTAGCCCAGCTCGACTGAAGTGGGTTTTTTAATCAAAACGAGTTTGTTGGATAAGAAATACCAAATTTAAGTGGGCGTGCCTTGTCCTCCTGCCTCTGGCCTCTCTCAGCACACAACGATCTCCGTCGGAACTATAAAACAGTAGTGATCCATTTCATTACTTCAGGCATACGTTTTGTAATATTCTAAGTGCACCGCAACAAAAACCTTTCCCACTTCGATGTGCTCTGGCCATGTTTAATTAATCACACTCTTTTGAAACGTAGGCGCTTTCAATTTCAGATAATTACCTCTCAATATCACTGCTTTCGTACTTATCTTGTAAATCTTATGCAAAAAGCAGATCGCGGACGTTGATTAGAGATCGGCAACAGGTGATCGCTCATACTATAATTTTAATGCTGTAATTGTCCCGGGGGGGGGGGGGGTGGCTGTTCCAGAAAACAAGACAATTGTGTCTTTTAACGTGGTAGACGCTGGCGTGTCCTCTATGGCACCCCTCCTGTCGCTTCGCTAAAAGCAAGCTTATATCCACGCCGGCGCCTCGCTCACGTTGCTTTGAGTTTGGTCAACGCCGACCCTAGTCACGGTAACTGGCTACGCTACAGCTGTCACACAAGCTGCGGTGCAAGGCGTTTACCGTTCACACTTTGCTGACGACAGGTGCGAAAGCTGTCTGGGTCACTTTTTCACGGCTCCGGCATAGGTTCTGATCTGTTAGGACTTCCGCGGATTACTGTAGCCTACCGTCGGCGAAAGTGGATGGGGAAGCCCATAAAGAGGGGAGGGGGGAAGTGAACTTCAAAGTACGTGGGCACGCGTGATTGTGTGTGTGAGAGACAAAGAAAGAAACAAGAAAGAAAGACTTACGACGCCTGCTACGTGTCTTTGTAAGTTCTTTTGAAGTTTCCCCTTTTCGCCCCACTCCCCTACGTCATATACCAACTCACAATGAACTACGGTAAGCGTCCGAGTTTTTGTTTCGTAAATGTGCACTACTGAGAGAGAGACAACTTGATCCGACAACAAGAATTTTCAGCAGGTCTTTCACCTGAAATACAGGAACATTCTTCAACAGAAGGCCTTGACCCATATTCTGCACAGTAAATAAGAACTGTTCACGTTAGAACACTTATAATGTTACCGAAACAGAACGCGCTAGAACGCTTTAGTGTAAAAAGTGTTCTGGTCTGTATTCTTGAAAGCCTTCAAATGACCGGAAAATGTATAAATGGTGTTCTGATAATATTCCAAATGTGTGCCAGCAGCAAGTTTTCAGTCAAGTAGGGGCATGCTAGGAACACTTGGAAGACATGCAGGACATATTTTATATACTATTTACACATGCAGCATACTTTACATACTATTTACACAGGCAGCATATGTTTTCCACCTGCTCTAACACTTTTTAATGCAATTCGTGTTAAAGTACTTAGAGTTTGGTGAGGATAACAAGTGACTTCTGTGCAGATCTTTCTCGAGAGCATCAAGTCAGGCAGACATATCGACTTTCCATAGTGTCCATAAAGAAGTGGAAACGTCCCCTTATGCATCGCTACAAGAACTGCTTAAATCTGTAGATTTAGGCAAACATGAAATGTAATTCCTAGCGGGATGAGGAAATGAATCAGGTGTCTGTCCCATGCCCAAAGTGAAGCAATAATCTTTAGGAATACTAAAACCATGCACGTTTAAAACACACACACACACTCACACACAACTATATATATATATAGCTGTAACTTTGTAGGTTCTGACAGCTTTACTTCCATGACTGACCAACTTTCCTTTTTCGCTAAAAGAAACTCTCTTACAGACCCCTGGCCCCAACCCCCGAGAGTGGCCTTTGAACCGAAAGGACTCGTTATGAGCCCGATCCCCCAAGGGCGAAGAATCTTTCAGAAGTCTTCCTGTTGACGACTACGCGGCTCAGCCTTCAAGCTCCGTTGGGTTTCGCTCAGTATGGTGCACCCCGCCCACCTTGCAATCGTCAATATTGCGTCACAGGCCATCGGCTGTCCTTCCGTCCCGACCCCCTCCCGCACATCCCCTGGACTGGAGGAAAGTCGATGCTAATGAGGATATTTAAAATCGTAAGGTTTTTAGTGTCAGAAGACTTGTGACAGCTAGTCTGACCAAATCGTTAAACATTCGAATCATTAATTTCCGAACTCACCAAACGTAAAAATGTAAACCTTGTAACAGTCATTGTCTAGCTAAACTGTTGCAATCTGTTTCTAGTTATCCTGTTAACAATGCACTCAAAAGCCATTGCTGATAAGTGAGGACCTCCTTTGCGAAAGAACACTTTATTGTCAGGCTCTCCTCGCGCCTCGCCACCTGCCGTCAGTCCATTATTCATTTCCGATGAGCCTCGATTTGAAAGAGACATAATTTTAATGCGCAGGTTTGGGCACACCACCTGCAGGCGCAAAGATGACAGGGGGCGATAACAAGTCGATGCTCCGTCCTGTAGTCCTCCAGCCTTAAGGATCTAGACTTCTGGAGGAGGCGATGTTCCCTTAGCCTTATCACACTCGGTACTGTACGATAAAATCCGGCACTTAAAGCGCCACTTCTACAAGCTGCTTACTGCAATTACTTTCAGACCGACCATAGGTTTCACTGGCCTGCTTATCCCCTACACCCGGCTTCTTGGCTACTCTTCCAGGTCCTCGGCTTTTCACTCTTATTTTCGTGAAACTCGAGGCCTCCACTCGCCTGTTATCGCTCCCTTTACAACATTGCTGACACACGCTTCTAAAGCGCACTACACAGAAAATAATCTTTCAAAGTCGACAGTTTCTTGTTTTGTTCGGGAGCAGACGACTAGACTAGCAGCAAACATCATGTCTGCTTTGATATCAAACCGGCCTCGACTCTTTGTTTCGAACAGCTGCCTCAAAGGTTATCAGGATACTATCACCACAGCTCGCGCAACCTAGCTCCTCACAGTTCGATGAGACCCAATTGGAAAAGAGTGCAGATCTGGTTGCTGAGTGCGGTTCTGTCTAGTTCTGGAGCTGCTGATATTCCTGTCCCAGCATTTGAAAAAATCTGCAACCCGACCCACAGCCGATAATGACTGAACACGGTGCACAAACCTCCTTCGACAGAAGGCTAAACAAGTACGTGCTTACAGCTATGACAGTTATTATGTAAGTGAGTGAAGCCAACAAACAAATAAACAAACAAGGAAAACTGGGAAATTTTAGACCGATTCGGCGCCGTGCTTGTCATGATGACTTCCTACCCCCCACCAACAGAGGTCCTGATAACGCACAGTCGGGGGTAAATTACACACAAAACTTCAGGAATGACGCAGACATCTCAATGCTGCTAGTCGTTGTGAAGCACGGTTTTTATACATTGTCCAAGTAACACCCCAGTTACTTGGGCTGACACCTGCTTTCTACAAAATCACTTTCAGATTTCAGCAGAAAAGGCCACTTTGACCCTTGGTTTTAAGAAATCCAGAAGCACTGCAATAGAACAACAGAACAACACCGACAACTTGAGTCGTTGATCTAATCAGAATTAGTAACTGATTTATTTTGTAAACCATCTCCCACTTCAGGCCATTCTACAAGGTGAGGCGAAAGCAGTAACGTCCTTTTGTTTAGAGTTAGACTGATGAGATCGTTGTAAACTTTTCCTGACACTTAACTCTGCGCGCACCGGTGTGAAACAACCCTAACAACAGAGAAAAAGCAGGGCTCCAACCTCACGACTTTAATTCAAGTGACTGTCCTGAATTCAGAGGCAAGTGCTGTCCGCTGCGACCAAGTGCATCCCGAGTGCTTTTTTTTCCTCAGGCAATATACTTAGAGTATCGTGTCCGCAAACATTGGTGATAACCCTTGCAGCTCAACGTGTGTGTGTGCGTCGATGTGTGTGTGTGCGCGCGGCCGCGCGCGCGCGTGACAAACAGGATGGGGGACCGAAGAAAGGGGTAGAAAAGAGGTAGGGAGAGACGGGGAGACGGATTAGGATAACAGTCGGAGGAATTAACCATGAAGTATGCCTCCTCGTTGAAACACTGCGTCCGTGATGCCTTTCTCCTCCCGCTATCATCAACCTCGGAAAAGACAACGGCTCCCTTCCATTCAAAATCTCGTTGACATCTGCTCCCCCACCCACCCCCCTGCTCGCTGACAATCTACCCGATGACGTAGCGGTGACGACTGGCGAGCTGGTGTGAATAACGAAGGGCATTTCGTCTAGACCTGCCAGGATCTGAAACCTGGCCTGCCACGTCTAAT
This sequence comes from Lanistes nyassanus, assembly GCA_004794575.1. Classification (NCBI taxonomy): domain Eukaryota; kingdom Metazoa; phylum Mollusca; class Gastropoda; order Architaenioglossa; family Ampullariidae; genus Lanistes; species Lanistes nyassanus. The sequence goes on from SMGT01012688.1 coordinate 157,442, forward strand.
CCTCCAAACCCATCACGGTACCTGCCTCTGCTGTGCCCCGTCTCAACGGAAACTCCAGCCTCGACAAACTGAACCGCAGACTTGACGAAACGGTGCCAGTTGGCAAATACCCAGATAGTGCTCAGGCAATGTTTTCCCTTCAGCCTTGACAACTGATCGTTTGGGTTTAATGCACGGGAAAACACTGTTGTAACCGAACAGCAGTCAAGAACTTTAACGATTTAAACAAACTGGCCAGACGGATGACGAGCGTGGCTGTTTTTAGACGTGCGTTGAACAGCCGATATGTGTGTTTGTGCGTCCATCGAGGTTATTAATGCGATCTGACGTGTATCAGCACTGATCGCCATCAACAGATTCCACGTGCAACTGCTTATAAAAGCCGACGTACTTTTTGCTGGCAACGAAAAAAAATCCACCATCAAGTTTGAAATATTCGAATGTTATTACTGCGTGCACTCAGAAGTGAAGGCTCCCCACAGCTTGGGCTCCAATCTGATGAAGGTCTCGCAGGGTTTAGAGCTTAAAATACTCAGATTCTTTTAACATTTTGATCACTGTTATTTTAAAGAAAAGCTTAGAAATTATTAGTGTCACTGATGAAATTCAGACACAATAGTTTCTTGTACAGAATGGATCGTCTGGTGTTAATTGCCCGTTGAGATCTAGTTTCGCAGGACGGCCATGATTTCGTTGAGATATTACGTATTCCTATCTGGAATTTCAGGTCTCCGAAAGTTAGATGAAGCACCATTTCGTCTTTTTTTCATTTTGTATTTATTTCTTTGCTTCTTCTTCTGGTCCCACTGAATTTTAGACTGGTCAAGATAACAGTGTCCCAACAAAAGGAATACTTTTGTCTCGGCAACCTTGCTAATACTGAATAACCGTGTGGTTTTCTTACCCTCCTGAGCCGAACAGCCCCCCGAACAGCTAAAACGCAATCTAGTAAGACGCTGAAGGGGCCATCACATCTAAGGGCCGGATTAGACGCTTCAAAGTTTTCGTGGTTTCAAAGCGAAGAAAGCTTTGAAGGCGCCAACGTTTCCACGCGCCATGACACACTCTCCTTGACACCGTGGCTCATTTGACCTTTTGCCCTCGTGTTCGTGTGGCTGGCAGGGTTTCAAGGTTTCGAAAAATAGAAACCCTTTCTATCCGCCCAAAACCTTAAGCAGGACCGGTTCTGCGCTGGTTCAAGACTTGAAAAGCGTTACAAGGCGTTTCAAAGTACCATCTATGAAGCGTGTAATAAGCGACAGGGCAAGCGATCCTAGTCGCTCATCTCAGTCAGTGACCCTGATCGCTTGGCCAGTCACTGTGGCTAGCTACCACACTGCAGCCAGCGCCGGCCAATTGGGGTCAGCGATTGGTAGCGAAGTTGGTAGCTGTCAAGGTCGGGTCACATTTGAATTCCCATTCTGATCGGAAGTGAGCGATCTGGATTGCTCGCCAGTCGCTCGCCCAGCGATTCAGCGAGCGATGCAGCGACTGCGTAACCCAGATCGGTCGTGAATCGCTCAGATGTGGCAGAGTAAATCGCTGGGGAATCACAAGATGTGACCCCCCCCCCCACCCTTAACAGTGGACTCTGTTATCGGCAAAAGTCTCGCACGATGCGGACAAAGTATATCGCTCTACAGACCCTGGACTTCGTTATCAACTAAAGACTTCGCGCAATGCAGATAAGACTGCGTGTAGGCATGATATCCACGTCCGCTGCCATGATCCTCTACAAGTATACACGGGTGGCCATCCTCTCCTTAATACACGAACGTAGACCTGCAGGCAAATCTCAACTTGTCCAGCAACAGAGTGACTTAAAGATGTGTACTTGTCAATAACTGTGCAGCACCATTAAAGCAAATATTAAAAACACAAAAATTTAAACTAATTGACATAGTGAAAGCAAAATATATATGGCAATTGTACTTTGGCAGGACTTGGAACATCGTACAAACAGAAAAGGTTGGGTGGAGAGCAGGGGTAGTGTTCGTTCTGGTTACATCGGACTTCTCAATGTCAGTCCTGTTCTCTTCGACAGTATCCCTTCAATCTCCCTTCCTCCCCTCTCCTTAAAAGTGTCTGGGTCACGTGTATGCACACTCCATCGCTACTTCGCCAAGCTTCTGAAAATTCAAAGAGCTTGCGTAACCGCTTGCGTACCTATAGAGGCTGTATGTCAAAACGTACAGTCTTGTCGGCGAGGCCACCAGCCCAGCTGATAATCTGTGGACATCATTTCCAGACCGTCTTGTCAGTCTTCCACTAAATCTGCTGGACTCGAAACGTGTCATCACAGGTCAGCAAGAAATCCGAACACTCTCTGATCCCTCAAGTGCCTTAATCTCTTCCTAGTGGAAAACATCAGACCATGCAGTCGTTGAGTAACACCGCAATCCCCTACTCGACTGTAGCCGTCAGGTGCGATAAACAAAGGCTTACGTCAGGCAGATCAAGTACTTCTGGTACTCTTACGAACACAGCGCTGTCGGCTGACAACTAGCAAGATTTTGTCTCCTATCCCACTCCAAACTTAAAACGTTTTCATGAGATCCTAAAGCAGTGTCATATTTTGTACCTCACTCTAAAGTGAATCGGACCATTTAAATAGTTTCCTTTTTTTACTTATTTCGTTAAACAGTAACGTTTTCTCTCCTAGGTCGTGCGTCTGATTTTATTCAAAGTGCATTTTGTTCAGATCTGCCAGTATTGGATCATTCCAGATTTATCATTTTATGATCTCAGGGGCTGCCTTTATATCTATACAAAACAACAAACCTTCTCGTTTGGACATTTGGAAAGTTGCTGTTCCCTGCTACTATTCACGTCGGGAAACTAATAATCTCTTCTTAAGATAAAAGGCATTTAGATTGTAAAAACTGATTCAGGGAGGCGTGCTAATGCTAATCCTAGATGAATATCAGTGATCTGCTACCTGAAGGAATGAGGAATAAACCAGGATTAGAGTAAATCTGCAGAAAAATAGAATGTGTTGCTACAGAGTTCACCTCTTGACGAAACAAATTTTATGCTACGAAAATCAAAGGCATTCCTCCGTTTACAAAAACAGTAAAAGTTTCAGATGGTGTTCACTTACCACCAGTAAATCTGCAGACAACTAACTGCAGGCACTCGATCGTATGCGATAGATCTGTTTGTATCACATTCTCTTTAGCTGATTTTAGATCTGCGATATTCGGCACGACAGAAAACACAGGGATATATGTTCACAGGATTTGGGATGGGCGTGGGGGATGGGAAGAGGGCGAATTAAAAAAATTCCGAAGATTATTAGTGTTAATAAAGAAGTGCTGCCTTCGGGACATGAACATGATTTTCGTTGCTAGACAATCTGTGTTCAAAAGTTTGAGGCGAAACTGCCGTGAAGGGTTGCGAAGCGTAATAACAGGGACATGCAATACTCTGAAATCTAAATCCTATTGCCCTTGAACGGTAATCCATTGACTAAAAAAAAAGAAGACCTGATCCTGGCTATTTTCGGCGTTAATAAATCGTCAGGAAGCGAAATTTGAGAAGAGATTTCGAAGGTATATATCACCTAATCCGCTGCAAGGCGCTAAGAAGATCATTGAATAACCACTCGACATGGAATAGCGCCTGCTAACCCTGACCCCTGACCCCACCTGGGCACACAACACTGCTTGGTTTTTGGTATAGGCAGTCTGCTCCCGGGGGTCTACAGGATGTACAATAGAGCGCCTCTCGGCAGTCTTCGATTATCCCCTCACACCCCCCACACACACGCACACGCACGCACGCACGCACGCGCACGGGCATTTAGCACCTCTAGCTCGTTTCGACACATTCTTACTTTAAAGATAAAGAGTGGTAGCAACAGAGAATCTGGACCAAGCTAAAGGACAAAACAGAGAAAGTCGACGTTTCTGGGCAGAGGACATGCCACAAAATGGTGGGTAAGATGTGTGCTTTTTCTCTCTACCCACGCCAGATAAGTACCATATCTATATGTACTGCTCTTTTTGTTTGCACTTTGTTTCTTTCTTCAGTCCTGATCAAGGAGTAACCAGAAACGTCGACTTTGTTTTTGTCCTTCAAGCTTGGTGCAGGCAACCCACTCTGTTGTTACTAATGTTTTAATTCCAAGTAGCGGTCGTTTGTTTTTACCTTTCAAGATAAAAAGTTTATAGCTTAAGACGTTCAAGGCGAAAGAAAGTCTGGAGCACCCGTAAAACCAATAAATCGGTATACGAGACAAAAGTACAACAAAGCTGTAAGCAGACCACACTGTAGTACATCTCTGTAAACGACACGGGTAATTATAACTACTTTTTTAACTGGAACAGGTTGACTCGCGACGTGAGAAGAACGGCAACACAAAGCCATATGCAAAAACTAAAAACGCGCGCGCGCGCGCGCGCGCGCACACACACACACACACCACGAGCACATACATTCGCAAGGTTGCTGCCTACAGTGAAAAAAAAAAACCCAGACATTCACGCGCACCGCTGCTGTGCAAAAGGATGAAAACCACTCACTCTTTCCGTCCGATATCATATCGCAGACTCAGCCAACCCAAGCGCTAACCTAGTCAAACGCCGTGTAGTCTGGAAGGTGTACACCTGCCAGGAGGGAATGTAGCAAAGATTAGCCGAGACAGAAAACAAGTGAAGATGGCGTGTGAAGTGTGGAATACTCATGCAACACGCCTAGAAAAATTTACAAAATTGATATATACGTATATTTGTGGGAAAGGACTTGTTTATAATATTCGCTTTTGTTATTAAATCTTCCGAATCACGAAAAACCATCCATTTCCAAATCTCTGATAGGTTTAAGAAGTATAAAAATGACAATCCCTACATAAATGCACGTATATGTGTGTGTGTGTGTTTAAAAGAGGCTTTAGGAATGACCAGTGTAGAGCCAGCGGGGGCGTGGAGAGAGACATGTCTTCAGCTGTAACATTGCATCTTGTCACCAGCACGTGCGGCGCGTGCAGTCGATGCAGTTTTGAAAATTTGAACGGTGCTGCCCGTTCAATTCACGACGCCAGCGCCCAGCTGACAGGTGCTGCCAGCCATGCCGACAGAGGACGGAGGGAGATGGCGGCAGCAAGGGACCGCGACGCGCGAGAGGAGGAGGGGGGAGGGGGCACCACAACGGGCTCCCGGTCTATTTGCGGCGGGAGGGGGCAGCCATCTGCCATCCGCTACGCCAACCCCCATTCTCCTTGTGCACCATCACCACCCAACTGTCTTCAACGGGCCTCCCTCGATCCCTCGGGGGTCGTTGCTTTTTTTGGGTGGGTGGGTGGGGGGAATTGAGTCACGTGACTACGATATTCAGGTGGTTATTTCAAACAGACACAAAACTATGGAATTTATTGCATTTGAGCACTTTTAGCATTACTTCAGTACTGCATAACTGATTCTGCAAGACTGAATGACTCAGTCCTCCTATTACTGACATCAGAGCATACAAGGCGGTATCAGTGTCAATTACCAACTGCACAGCATTTCCTACTGATGGGATCTTCATACAATACCATCTTTCTTGTCCTCTATATGTCGTTCATGTTTTGGTGGGAAATTTCTGTAAATTATGGTACATTAGTACAAAAGTATGCTGGTTACCCATTTAATATATGTGTGCGTTCGGAGAATGCTTTTTGCAACTGTCTGAGCGATGCTAGATCATAAATTCCACTTCCAAAAGTTCAACATTACCTCATTATTATTGCACAAGAACGCAAAGAAACCCCCCCTTCCCCTTTAAAAAAATCTTCACTTCATCACAGTACAGCAGAAACTACCGCCTCTTGGATACCTAAAACATTCAATGAAGAAAAATGGCAAAACCTGCGTCTCCACAATACGGCTCACTATGTGACATGGAACGTGGATGGATGAAGGCGAAGAAAAATGCGAGGGTAATCTGGACAACAAGATAAGCTCAGTGCTATTTATGGATTTCTTTGAAAGACGTAGATGGTGGGTGCATAGAAACAGCCAGTTGCTGCAGCTTATGCAGGTGCGTCATCTTATCCCGACATACCGGAAGTAAGGGCACACAAGGTGAGAAACCAGCCAGTTTTCTCCCCCTTCGACTTTGGAGTTACGAAGACAGATAAGGCTTTTCTCAGCCGGGAAATTCAACTCCGGGACATAATTTTAAAACTGCGATCATCAAACAGCTTTTCAAATTTGCAGAAAGAAAGGAAAGGAAAGACGGAAAACTTCCCCAAATGTCGTGAGAAGGCTCAGAGTCACGACAGGGAGAAAAACCGGGGCTCTTTAGCAAAAGTCGTGGAAGATTCCTTGATTGTGAAACAGACTATTTGATTAATATGAGATCCTGTTGCAGAGGTACGAGGCTTGATCATGGATTCTCAGATCCATTGTACGCGAGTAGCTTCCTGCCCTGGAGACAGGTGGTTTAAAAAATCTGTGTATTCTGAACTCGGCGGTCAGAGGTATAGTGATTGTATCATGGCACTTCGCTTGACTGTTTAGGACAATCTGTAATAGATTCTTCAATCACAAATCAGTTTTTTTAGTTCCTCCACTTGATTTCATTTGGTCTCTGTAACGTCTAGCCCTTTCCCCGTGTTACTATGTCTGTGCATCTCTTATATTTCTTGCTCTGTGTCGCTTTCTGTGAGATTCTTTCTTTCTTACACACACACACGCGCGCGCGCGCGCGCGCCAGTAACACCTTTTCCATGTCTGCGTGTCAGTCTACTGCTTTTGATTTCCTCTGTGCCTGCGTGCTTACGAGCGCGCGCGCCGGTGTGTGTATGTGTGTGTGTGTGTACGTGCTTGTACCTGTGCGCCTGCATGCGTGCGTTTGTGTAAGTGCGTTTATCACCATTTTCTTCTCCCTCCCGGTCCTTCCCACTGTTATTCGATCACCAGTCTCATAGGCTCATCTTGTGCTGCTGTCTTTAAGATGTGAAGCTAGTTCACACGCACCGAACTCAAACATCAGACCTTTCCATTAGCATATCGCTATTTTTCTTGTATGGGGCCTTGAACTACGTTCTCACCCCCACTCCCACCCCCAAACAAGTGAAGCCAGAGTTTTTACAATGTCATGATACTCAGGACTCAAGACTGCTAATCAGATGACTTCAGCATGGAAGCAGACAGGACGAACAAAGCGAGACAGACTGTGCATTTAGTACATTCGTCATATAATTAATAACAAGTTTGTTTATATTAATACCTTCGCCCCGCCCCTTTCAAATTCTCCCCCTCTCCTTCTCTCAGTGAACTTTTTCACGCAGGAAGAAACATTATTGTTCAATAGTTGTTGTCGAACATTCGCTACTGGCTTTCTGCACAACTGTCACAGGGTACATTTATGAGGAAGCTAGGAGAATGTGATGCCTCCAGACTGTTTTCATCTATGCCGTTAATCTACGATCTACGTCACCAAAACTTCCTTCAGGTGCAGTTATCATCAAAACATGTAGGCCTCCAACTATTTCGATTATGCTTACCTGTTACGTCAGATTTCACCGGATGCTCAGGTCTCCACCCACTTCTTGGTGCTCTGTCGACATGTTCATGCACGCTGCCACGATCGTATGCCGCTTTCGTAGTCACCGCCGTTTCTGCCCAAACAGTTGCACTGCGCAAGTGCCAGTGCAGTCGACCAATCAGAAGGATAGACGCCGCACGTGCCTGTTATGATGCAAATATGACCGGGTCACGGCTACCTAGCGGTAAAGCTTCACTGACGGCGCGTGGATGGGAAGGAAGGGAGAGTTGGTTGGGAGGGGGTTACAGGGCTGCAAGAAGACGTTGGAGCAATCAGATTGCACGCAGCCACCTGACGATCGATAAAAAAAGAACAGAGGCTAAGGGCACGTTCAAACGTGGAGCCAGGGAACCGTTTTTCTTTGTTCGCGTATCGCGGGAAACCGACGTTGTCCCGCGCCCGTGTCGTCTGCCCGCTAGTCAGGGAGATTGTTATAGAGACCCGCACGCGACACGCACGCGCTACTGCGCCGACAGTGACGTACGCTGAGAACGTTACTCACATTGTAAGAGATGGAAAGAAGAGTAGAGCTACGTGAGTGGTTGAGCTGGATTGTCACACCTTGCTTTTTTCAGTCGTCGCTGATGCGAGAAATCACAGCTTGGGGTCAAAATGTCGACGACCCTTGCAATGAATACTGAATCACAAAAGGGTTGTCGTGGTTTCACTTGAGGTAAATTCAGGGTTACTGGTTAAATCGGGTGTGCAGCTAGTCTATTCGTCGTACACAGTACATTTCTTAGGAGGTGGGGGTATTATATGTAACCCAGCAAATCACTGTTTGTAAGTGTGAGAGTTAACGACAGAGGAAGTGAGCCAAGCTGCATGAAACGACACAGACACCGAGAGAGTAGAGAGGGGGTGCAGAAATGTAGTTATGAAAACAAGAATGACCCTTTTCCTCCATTATTTCCAATCCAAACACTTCTATATTTTGTTGTTGTTTTCTGGTGTTTTCTGGTTTTTCCCAAATCTCTCACTATTTGTGCTCTCCTCGCGATATGTACCATCCCTCTGCGTGCCTACGGCTCCAGCTACTGTTCTACCTTTCTTACCCAGCAGCCAGATGTTTTGGAAAGCATTAACAGTAACTGCATGTACACTGCATGCACCTGGGAAGTCGTACAAGTTGTGCAAAATCACTGAGACCCCTTAACTGACCACTCGAACTGTTGTTATAATGTCAGAACCAAATCCGCTGTCAAGGGTAAACGAGTCTGCGACCGCCTCTACTGTCGATGTACTTTACCTGATGACGTTGACGTTTGTTTAGGGAAAAGTGCTTCCACCTGTCGGTGATTTCGCACTATAGGGGTGAGGGGAAGGTGGTGATTGGGGGCTGGGGGCGTGCTCTGACTTCGGCGGCCAAGCTGGTGGTGGTGGAGGCTGTTGTTCTGGTATCCTGGCTGCGGTGGTTGTTTACTGTTATCGCTGTCCCTGTTGGCTGTTTCCTACTGATCTATCCCTACTGACTTTTCCCTAAGTGCTAGACGTTGTATCTTCCTTATATTCTACTTTTTGGTTAGGGTTATATTTCCCTCCCTTTTTAAATGACGCTTTGATTTTTAATTTTTTAAAAATTCTTTTTACCTGATGGCTGTATTTGCATGTTATATGTCTATGGTTGATGTTTTAGGCCAAGACAGCAGTGCAAGGGCTTGCCTCGCAAGCACACACCCTGCAAACAAGTTCTACAGACGGAAAATATATATGTGTGAAAGAGAAGGGATCTGAAGGGATCTCGTATTTTCCGTGTCGCACTAATCCCCCACCCCCCTACTGTGCGGGGGTGGGGGGAGGCAATGTTGCCTCACCGCTAATGGATCCACCAGCCGTAAGCCGGACCTGCGACCTGATTTTGTTGACATTTCTCCGCTACTCCTACTTTGCCTGCTTTTCTCACCTCTCGCCGAGCTGCCCCAGGGGGTGGGGGATGTTTATTTCATACCTGTCTTTTGATCTTTCCATTTCCTTTCCCCCACCCAGCAGCTGAAGCCGTTTTCCCCACGGGCAGTGCTGCTGGTTGTCAACCAGACGTTCCTTTCACGTAGTCTACGTCGTTCTACGTCGTGTCGCCGCTGAAAGAATGTTGACATGCGCAAACAGTGTTGAATGTTTCCTTAGGTTATGACACCTGGCCGTCGCTGCACGCGAAGAGCTTGTACACCTTAACCGTGGATTATCTACAGACCTGTTTATGGTCCTACTGCGTAGGTGCCGGTGAAATCTGTGGTTGGGAAAGACTGAGAGCGGTGCTGACGCTACCGTGCGGTCGTTTAAAAAGCTTTTTGGTTAGAGGAATGGATAACCGGTGAAATGTCAGCTCGATTGCGCGCACAGGGGACAGAAGGGAACGGGAGGCTAGACAGGGAGAAAGGGTAGATCGAGGAGGAAGAAAAGGGTAATGAACACGTCATCACCACCACTACCACCACAACCATTACAACAACCACCCCACCACCACCACCACCACCAGCAACAACAATACGACAACAACGGGTCGATAACTTTGCTTCAACTGTTTCTGACTAGAGAACGGAAAGCGTGTCATTCGTTAGATATTAGCAAATGGGGAAGAACAGCCTGTGTAGGCCCTTGGAGGGACACGGTACGTGCCTGTTGTAAACACGGCGTGCAAGTAGCAGCCCTTCAGTAAACCTCTGAAAGGTACGGATATGCGTTTCTATTGTGTATGAGTGATTAGGACGGCGCCGGACAGCAGCTGGCCTCAGGCCCTTCCTGCGGGGCTGTCTTGTCCCGTGTGAATGAAAAGGAGAGGACGAGGAGGAGCAGGGTGAAGATGAGGATGAAGAGGAGAAAAAGAGGCAAAGACGTGATGGGCGGAAGAGGATAGTTAAACACACAAAGATTTGCTTTGTCTTGGTGACAGCTTTATTCCGCTGTGCATGCACAACCCTGGGTGCATACAAGAGCGAAGATACACTAACACTGCAGTCACACGACCACGATATTGTCTGTCTGTCTGTCTGTCTGTCTGTCTGTCTGTCTGTCCGTCTGTCTGTCTGTCTGTCTGTCTGTCTGTTGACACGATCCTCTGTATGTCAGTGCGTTCTATGAATAAAAATCTTGTTGAAATTCTTTGCTGCTGCTGTGGCAAAGAACGTGTTTTCGTGGGAGACGGGAACAACCAGCCTATATATTACTATGACAGAGTGTGGGAGGGGGAGGGGAGGGGGAGGGGAGGGGGAGACAGGAAGACAAGGCGAAGTCCATGAAGTAGACGTTAATATTTCTGCATCCGTTGATGTCTTCATCTTATACTCGTCCTGTCCGTGCAAAACATTTTTTCAAATAATGTAGTGATTGACAAATGACATAGTGCGCCTTGTAACCTTTGTGAGGAGAGAGAAAGAGAAGAAGAAAAAAGAGAGAGAAAGAGAGAGAGGGGTGTGTTCTCGCGCATGCACTGTAGAGGCTTAGGAAAAAATGCCTCTGCCCAGTTGCCCAAAGGGTAACTGCCTTTCAAGGGATCACGAACTATTGTGCGTTCGTGGTGTGTAGGGCTCTGTATGTGGTCTCTACTGATCTATTAGAGCTGATTAACACTGAAAAAGATGCGAAACTTGTGAACTGAAAATTAAGACTAATTTCGAGGTATGTGGCAGGGTCGTTATCGAGATTAGCCGTGACCACATAGTGACAACCTGCCCACTTCCTCCTCCGGTGTTGAAATATCAGCTAATAGCTCTTCTGTCACAGGTTATGTTTGGGAACTGATTCACATTCCCGCGAAGTCGTCTATGACAAAAGCGGTCAGAAAATACCTGCAGGTGCGTGTGGTCCGTGTAAACACACAAATGAACTGCCGGCCCCAGGTATAAAGATCCTTGCAATTAACTCCCTGGAACTTGTATAGGCCTGGGCTTACGTCGTAATGTTAAATCTTACTCTGTAGCTGGGAAACTTAAGCGGCCCAGCGGACCGTGTCTGATTACGGACGCGTCATGAATGAAATAATCAAACGACGGAACAGTCCTCCGTCTGCTTGCCACTAACCCATCCTTTCACATCACTGCTTGGAAGAACCACTACTTTTCTACCGAGGTGTCAATTTAAACCCAACCCCAAACAGCCAGCAATGAAATGTGTTTATTTCGGTAGGAATTTGACATGCGCTGCAGTGGAGAGGTACCGGACATTTTTTTCCATTGATCACGTGGGCTACATCGTGTCTCTCCAGCAGCTGCTGCTACTGCATAGTTTCACATAGGATCTGAGCGAGACCCATTTTATTTCACCAAGAGATGCGCAGCAGACTCCTCACGAATTTAATTTCTCTCCCTCCTTTTAGCTTTCTATCTCCCCTCTCTTTTCCCCTTGCCGTCCTCTGAAACTTAAATTAGTTCAGTACTAATTTTCCCCATACAGAAAAAAAAGTTTTGCGATATCGACATAAAGGCTGCTGATTTTTTGGGGTGATTCTTTTCACGAATATACGGAACTCGGACAGTATCAGTCCGTCGCTCAGCCAAAGGTTTGTTAAAACAGGATCTGTATCGGGGACTAGCAATTAAACTCATTTGTCTACACATGAGAAAAGTTCTTTCGGCATCATCTAAGAAGTTTTTTTGGAGCATTCCTATGGGGCCCCCAGAGGGGAATGGGTATAATGCCCATAATTTATAAATAATTGCATTCTATAACTAAAGAATTGATTATATACTAAAGAATTAATTCTATAATTATGGAATTCATTCTATAGTTAAAGAATTCATTCTATAGTTAAAGAATTAATTCTATAGTTATGGAATTCATTCTATAGTTAAAGAATTAATTCTTTAACTATAGAATCAATTCTAGTTATAGAATGCATGCCTTTTATAATTATAGAATGCATTTTATAATTATAGAATGCATTTTATAATTATAGAATGAATTCTTTTACTAAACCGTTGTAATTCTATTTAAATTAATTTAAATGGTTTATTTCCATGTTCAGATAATGTATTTCAAAACAACGTATTACACGACTAAGCAACAATTCAAGCTATAGCTTTATTATTTGCTCAGATCCCTTCTAGACGAGAAGCGTCAGATGACCCCAATGTTCGTGGAGAAAGATTACGGGAGAGTCTGCGCCACTCATCTAACAGGTCAATGCACCCCTGATCAGAAAATCCCTGGCAATCCACTTAGAGGGTAATGTGTCATGGATCAAACAGTTCAAGTCCATAAGTGTGGCATCTGTTAATAAACAACAAACGAGGACCGAGCGCTTAAATTATCAAAACAACAAGAAGTACTTGAAACGCTCAAAGTAATCGTATGCACACGCATGCGATCAAGTGAGCCTACCGTACCCAAACACGTAGCAAAGAGGGGGTCGAAAGAAAGGGACCGTTTGCCAACCCTTTCTTAATAACGATGCTAGTCTTCACACAGCTAACTCTCGGTACACAACGTGTGCATACAGAGGATCTCTAGTAAATGTAATTAGCTCGCTCACTAAGCTGGTGCTGACAACTAGCATCCAAGACGAACACAACATAGGACCGAGCGCTTAAATTATCAAAACAAAAAGAAGTACTTGAAACGCTCAAAGTAACCGTATGCAGACTCATGCGACCAAGGGAGCTTACTGTACCTATTGTCCTGTATTGTGTTCGTCTTGGATGCTAGTTGTCAGCACTAGCTTAGTGAGCAAGCTGATTACATTTACTAGAGATCCTCTGTATGCACACGTTGTGTACCGAGGGTTAGCTGTGTGAAGACCAGCGTCGTTATAAAGAAAGGGTTGGCAAACGGTCCCTTTCTTGCCGGGCCTGGATAGCTCAGTTGGGAGAGCTGCGGTTGCTGGTTCGAATCCTGGTGTGGCTATGGATTAATTCCTGGAGTTAAAAATTGTGCAAACTCCATTCGGCCATTTGGCCATTTCCCCGCACATTAAACGGCCTGTCCGCACTGGCCATCTTACTGCAGCCATCAGTATAGTGGTTCTTCCGGTGCATAGTTTAGTAATAGGACCCCATCCCCCCATAGTGCGAAATCACCGCAAGGTGGAAGCACTGTCCCTCTAAATAACCACCACCACCACGGTCCCTTTCTTTCGACCCCCTCTTTGCTATGTGTTTGGGTACGGTAGGCTCCCTTGGTCGCATCGTCTGCATACGGTTACTTTGAGCGTTGCAAGAACTTCTGGTGGCATTCGTTACAAGCAGCTGGCACAAATGTTAATGGCTCATTGTAGTTGAACCACTAGTCACCCCGGAAGTCTGACTTGACCGAGATGTGATCGTGTGTTCGTGAGTGCATGCCTGCGTGTGTGTATGGGCTCAATACAGTAACGAGCTCGTCCTGACTCATAATCACATCGCCTGACTAGGACTAGACATCATACATCTGAAATATTTGTACTCGATATGTCTTACACTGCAAAGATAGGTAAGAACATAAAATAGGAATTATACGAAAAATCTCATGGGAAAATAAACACACGTTTACATGCACTCACGCAAATGATCATGTGCACATCCCTCTCTCTCTCTCTAACACACACACACACACACACAACTATATTGTCTTGGATTTTTGTGCTCAGTTTTCGGGTATTACAAAATAATTGTTAGTTTGGGTGCCTACATGATATTAATGGGTTTTTAAAAATTAAATTGTCAATGGATTTATACTTGACGCTTTTTAGCAGATTCTTATTGAGGGTGGTAGATAATGCTACATGGATGCATACTCACTTTTGTGATTTATTGAGGGGAAGTATGACGCATAATGCATGTTTTGGTGTATTTTATGTTAGTATTTTTTCTTATTATGGCAGGTGGAGTGTGTTTGGGTTTTTTCTTTGTCCTTGTTTTAAATGGATTCTGAAGAGATGTTCCTGCCTCTTACCTTGTACTTTTGTGTTCCCAAAAAGAGGACGCCAGCTTAAGACTAGCATAAATCTAAACTATGCTACTGGGTTTAACACTAATCTAAACAGGCGGGGGTGGGCTGGGTGTTGCACTCATCTAAAGGACGTAATGCGGCTGGGGATCGGCAAAAAAAAAGAAAGAAAGAAAGAAAGAAAGAAAGAAAGAAAGAAAGAAAGAAAGAAAGAAAGAGGGTGGGGGCGGCAGCATGACTCCTCGTCTCCTTCTTATCAACCTTCGTCTACTCCTGATGGATTTTTGATGAATCTGTAGAGTATTGCTTTAACAGTAGTAAATTTTTGTCCCATTGAACCGAATTCTCCATGAGTCTCTCTTTCTCTGGGAGCTTTGTGAGTGTGTATACATTTATTTTCATTGTATGTGTGCATGTATGTGAGTGTGCGTGACTGCGTTGATAAATTTTGTCTTTATAAATTCCGGGCATACATTTTTGAACAGTTTTTGTGTGTGTGGCATTGCTGGAAAATACAAAATTTATGTCAAGTACTGACCTAAAATTTTGATCTATAAATTGTCAAGGACTAGGAAATCCCAAAACGAAAAGACGTTTTTCTTTTTTATCAGATCATAAAATTACTCAGCTTATTTCTTACGAGATAGCCCCTTTCAACCGGACCAGCAGAAGTATATAAGAGCAAAACTGTTTTACTTGGATTTTTATTTTTCGTCTAATAACAGCCGCTCAAGAGGGATGGGAATTGTCTTTAATTATAACTTTGAACTCAAAATTAAAAGTGCTTAAAGATGACTCAGTAAACTTTTTAATGGTAACTTTAAAGCATATGAAGGAACTATTCCTGTTTAATATTTATGGGCCAGACTTGGACAACCCAGAACTTTATGCAAATATAGAACATATAATTCAAGACATAAAAAATCAGCAGAATACTTTTTGAAAGAGACGGGACTTTAGTTTTAATCCTAATTAGACTTTGGTAATTATATGCTGGTTAATAATCCAAAACCTGAAGAAAGAGTGGAGATATGAAAAAAATCAGTTGTATTTTTTCCTAACATGAAAGGGACATCAAAGACTCTAAGAGACATTAAATTCTGATCTTCGTTAAGTCGACTGACAGACTGAAGAGTAGGCATATACTAAAAATAATCTCATCGCATCGGCCTAACCCTCGGTGGTTACAGCAGACGATTAATCGATTAATCTATTTTTTTTAAATTAAAAAATAAAAACACATCAGTCTTATAGATCTTTCTCTCTATACCATGCCCGTAAACACCACAGAATGCATATGTAAGCACTCGCCCTCACCCCCTTCACAACCCCTATTTTCACCAAGACCCTACGGCCTCAAGCGTCGCTCTCAAATCAGCATTTTCTTAGCCAGGGGAGGTGAATGCGAATACCCTTGTTGTATTCCCTGGGTTATCTTTTTCATTTGTCACTCTTCTTCTGCAGAAATAACCGGGTTAACGAAACTAACTTATTTGGGCTCTTCTCGTGAAGATTTCTTCAGTTACCAATATAGGTATGTAAGCGAGAATAGATAATCTTTTGTACTTATAATTCAGCTCCATTACTGTTGTAAAGTGGGTCAAATTTCGCTGTTAAGGGAGATCACTTGTAGTTCGTTTGATCAGAGACTGTATGGTTTGATGCATGTTTTCTGCTTGAGAGCAGACGACATTCAGCAGGCTAAGTCGGTAGCACACGCAGTAAACACACACGCGTACCAAAGCTTAATCTGCAATCAGTATATTTTGTAAAATTTTTGTGATCTTGCAAATAACTAAAAATTTAAGTAATTCGCCTTCTTGACTTCACTGAATATGGACAAATGTGTCCCCGGAGAATCGGCGGAGATGGTCGAGGGATTGTGATCAATCAGGAGGTATATCTGCTGATACACACCTTCGACCATCTAAGAGAAGGAGCGTTTCTGTCAAATGGCTTAATTTTTACATCCTTTCATTGAGACTTTGGTCCTATTTCAAACAAAGGGTCGATTGCGTGCAGGTGGAAATGGTTTTTGCTTGTAGCACCGAGAAACATTTTGGAATAGAGGCAGTGATGGACAGGGTGTTTTAATCACCTAAGCCAGGAGCCAGTATGAAGATAGTATCAAGATAATTTTATATTCAGTGTATGCTTATGCGGCCTTCAGGTGAAAAGAGTATAAAAATGACAAGCAAGCCAGCAAAAGAGAGACTAGTGTTCTAGCGATTTCCTACAAACAGAAGAAAACGTCAGACGGGAAACGATTTCGGCATTGAAAACATTGTACACGAGATACTGTCATTCTGCATTATTTCTGCTGCAGTTAAAGGTTCTGCAGGCACACTATAAACAGCTCTAACGAACGGGTAGAGAGTGGGGAGTGTTAGATCGACTCTTTCGACTCGCGTTAGAGGGAAACCCGTACAAATGACGTCCGATGGCGACAAGCAAGCCTCGTCATCCATACAGAAATTGTCATCAAAGAATGAAAGGGGTCAACAAAGCAGAATACCGAGACAGTTTCTCACTGCTACAGAGATAATAAATTCGCAGTAGAAAGTTTAAGATTGATGTATACCTAGGCAACGAGTTATTGTCCAAAGTGCTCTTAATTTCACAGGGTAAATCCACCTTAAGGCTTTTCTTAACCAGTCGAAGGTGCATCTAAGTTTGCCAAATATGGCGGCACGGGCATATGGGCAGTTTTGTGAGATGCGAACACTTATGCTGCCCAGCTCATACGTAAGAGGTATAACTTCGTCCGTGTACATGATAGCTCCGCACTAAACAGATATCCAAACAACTATGTGCGAGTGAAAGCGCTATCGCAAACTTTACGCTATCTCATAATCTTGGCTAGGAGAATGATAACAGCGAGGAGCTAACTTGTCCCCCAGCCCCTCCCCCACGCCACAGGCACACAATTGAGATTTGCATAACCGTGTAGACTGTAAACATACTGATCCCGCTCCCGTCGTAACATGAAAATACAAACCTCCATGTGCTTTTCAGACTGAGAAGTGGACAGTTCTTCTAACCAGATAAAGGTGGGCCTTGCGAAAGAGGATGCCTCGGCCTAGATACTAGAAATGCTGCTCTAACAGTTTAAGCTTCGTCACGTAAGTCTGTTTGCTGTTCTTCGTGTCTGATCACAAGCTGGTACGAGGCGGGTATGCAACCAAGAACTGTGGCTTTTCTGTTGAGCAGTAACGATTCGTCGCTTGGATTGAAAAAAAGTAGTCTTAGTTACAAGCGCTCTGGCATCTTGAAACAATTCTTCAACACCACAAGGGCTGGAGACGCAGCAAGAGTGCAACAAGCGTAAAGCAGTTCCAGGTACAGAACAGCGTTAAAACCAGCCTCAAATTGCAGCTTTCCAATCGTTTTATAGAATGTTAACAGTACCTGATCAAATCTCACCCGTTAACTCACAGCACCTGCTTGGGATGGCAATCAAGCGTTAAAATTTTTCTTTCAACGTTTGCTGTGTCAACAGGTATCTTAGACTTCTGTGATGTCTCACCAGGTATCCAAGACTTCTGTGTTGTCTCAGCAGGTATCCAAGACTTCAGGAAAGATGAACAAGATGACGAGTAATGACCAGCTAGAGTGGTGGCAGACGGCCATTGTTTATCAAATTTACCCTCGCTCCTTCTACGATTCTAGCGGGAATGGCAGTGGCGACCTCAGAGGTATGTAACAGATACGATCTGAAGCAGTGTAAGAGGGTCTCGACAAATTAGAGATTTAGTTCGTAAATAATTCATGTACTGTTACTTTAACAAAATGTCAGCTCGTGTAGATTAACAAACCTCGTAACATTAGCGGTTTTGTAGAGTTTGTCACCGCCCGTGCACTTTGCACGCTTACGTTGGAGGAAGGTGCTGCCGTCTAGCGGTGATTTACATGATGATTGATTGATTGGTTGATTGATTGATTGTTGATGATGATGATGATGATGATGATGATGATGATGATGATGATGATGATGATGATGATGATGATGATGATGATAGTTGGGGGGGATCGAAGAAGCCGAAATACCCAGAAAGAACCCCTGATGGTCAGCACACGTAGAGAAATTTCATGTGCCGGAGAGGGGATCTGAACTCCCAGTGTGCTGTCCGCACTGTTTAACAAGCTAGTTGCCACTAGGGTGCGAATGGCTAGAGAGTCGGGATGCACAAGTTGTTATCTTCTTTGCCAGATTTTGAAGAGTTGCTGTGCGACTAAAATAATGCTTTGTCAGATTTTTTGTGACTGCTGGGGGCAATTTTAGAAACACGACACCGTTGCTGTCCGCGCAAGCGCATTGTACTTGTTATCTCCAGGTATCCAACAGAAGCTGGACTACTTTGAGTACCTGAATGTAAAGGCGATCTGGATAAGTCCCTTCTGCAAATCACCCATGCGTGACTTTGGCTACGACATCAGCGACTTTTGTGACGTGGATCCAATTTTCGGATCACTGAAGGATTTTGACGACCTTGTTGAGGATGCCCACAGGAGAGGTGATAATTGTGTGTGTGTGTGTGTGTATTGTATGCGCGTGTGTTGTGTTTGTTTTATGTGTGTTATGTATGTTGTGTGTGTATGTGTGCGTGCGTGTGTGTGTGTGTGTCTGAGAGAGAGAGAGAGGGAGAAGGACTTCGACACTTTATTGAGAAAACCCACTGATTATTTCAGGACGGAAGAAAGAAAGAAATATGAGGGACAGAGCATAACAATGTAGATCCTGACAAGTAGAAAAGTAAAGTAAAACATTTTCAGGCGAAGGACATATGGTCACAGATATTCGATGCTAAAAGAAATACAAGTGTAAATAAAATTTAGAGAGGATACAGAGAAAAATAGAGAAGACTTTAGAAAAACTACAGAAACAACAAATTAGAGAACATTTAATGATTAAGTTGGCGTGCTTTTGGATGACGTTGCTGAAGACATTACAAAATACTGGAGAATACAAGAATTGCAACAACAAAAAAATCCAACAAATCTGTGCTTCAGTGTACGAAAAACTGAATGTTATGTTTGTCTCTTTCATCAGGTATTAAAATCATCGTCGACTTTGTGCCCAACCACACTAGCGACCAGCACGACTGGTTCCAGAGAAGCTGCCGTCGTGAGCCACCCTACGACGACTATTACATCTGGCGCGACGCCAAAGTGGACGCTGACGGCCGACCGCAGCTTCCCAATAACTGGGTTTGTTTTTGTGTGTAAATTATCCGATGGGAGAAAAGGTTTTACCGTTTTTTTTCCTTCTTACCCAACTCTTCTAAGAGTGATTTTTTTGTTTAAATGTAGCCGAGCACTAATAATATAACAAAATAGAAGCACTAATAATATAACACGTACCATGTTTCTGCCTGCAGCTCAGCGTGTTTGGTGGCACTGCCTGGCGGTGGCATGAAGGCCGGGGACAGTACTACTACACGGCGTTTTTGCCAGAGCAGCCCGACCTCAACTACCGCAACCCCAAGGTCGTGCAGGAGATGAAGGTCAAGGACACTTTTTTGCAGAGTAACTTTTTTTCGGGGCAGAAAATTGAAAATGTGCCTTTGAGGACGCGAGATCAGGAAGGTTTTAAATACTGCAGTGCAGATCATTTACGTTTCCTTTTCTTCTTTGGAGATGTGGGAGGGGGGTCTGTGTTTAGTAGTTTTTTTGGTTGGGGGTGGGAGGGTGGGTGGAGGGCAGAGCGTCCCAGAGTCAGTTACACAGTAGAAAGGTGTAGCCAGGCAGACGGACTGACTAGCTACAGTCAGGTTACACAAGATTGTTCTTTGACGCGATACCCAGTTTACCTCATCTGGCAATTTTACTAGCGCACATTTTAACGACTGCGCATGCGTTCCACTAACCATCCTAAATGAAACAGTCTGGTGATACCGACAGGACGTGGTGCGGTTTTGGATGGAGCACGGAGCTGACGGACTGCGTGTGGACGCCCTGGAGCAGCTGTTCGAAGCAGAGGACACGAGCAAAGACGAGCCCCGGTCTGAGAGAGAGGGAGTGACACCGGTACATATACTTTTCTCGTACAGTTCTGTATTCAGAGTTACGGTCTGAGAAAAAGGGAGTGCCACCAGTAGATATTCTTTTCTCTTCCAGTTCTGTATTTAGAGTTACAGTCTGAGTTACACCCAGCACCTCTGGTCGGCTCCGTCCTCCTAACCCTGGTAAGTTTTTTGATGTCACCCACCTCCTTTTTGTGCTAGTCAGCACTTTGGGTCATGGTACAGAATTGCGACAAAAAACAAATTTCTTTTCCTAAATTTGTGTTTTTTTAGCAGTACTAACCATGACCCATCATAGGCCCACCCTCCTCCCTGCTGGTTTGGTTCTCTGGCTTGAGAGAGTCAGGGTGACCTGGTCAGTGAGCTGTGCGCACGGGTAGCGTGTGGTGTGCGCATGCGCGGAAGGGCCTTACCAGGTTTGAGTTGGTGGGTATGTTTTTTGGAAGGTGCGTTTGGGGATCGCTAATTGAGAATATAGCACTTTGGGTCATGGTAAGTATTGCCAAAGAAACACAAATTTAGAAAAAGAAATTTGTATTTTTCTATAGAATCCTCACTCCTTTCCTTGTTCTTTTCCTTCTGTTCCGCCTGTTTATGCTCCCATGTCATGTGATAGCTTTCATTGCTTATTGACGTTAAACAAGGAACAAGCAGCTATTCCTCAAAGCTCATGTTCATCGTTTGTCTGTCCTCGCTCTCTCCATCAGCCATAGAGTATAAATACAGCTGCTTATGAACTGTAACTCCACCACCGTCGGTACCTCAAACAACAATATGGTGGTAATACAAAGCTCTAGCGGTTTCGGCGTCAGAAAAGTTGGAGCACGATCTGAACTCCGGATTGAACGACTGTTTTCCGCCAGTTTCAGCATGAGTACCTGGACCACATCTACACGTGTTCACAGCCCGAAATTGCCGACGTGGTGCGCGGGTGGCGAGACGTCCTGAACCAGTTTCAGCAGCAGGACGGCCAAACCAGGTGAGGCAGGTATAAGGAGACGCCATGACGGAGATTTGGTACCTCTGAAATGTCTACAGTGTTTGTCTTTGCAGTCGGTCGAACATTTTGGATTGACACGCGTTACGCCTCGCCATTTGGTTGTTTGGACTTAACATTGTGCAAGCAGCTGCGCCGTTCCATTGCGGTCACTAATGGCGCTGGCGACGGTTTAGCATGGGGGAAAGGGTTCGACATTATAAGCCCCCCATTTAGCTGAAGCACAGCAAAGAATTTAAATTTATTTAAGCCACGCGCATTTAGTATGGTGGAAGAAAACCGACGAAGGTTTTTCGAGAAAAAGTTCTCCAATATTATTAGGACATTCGTTGCACCCTATGAATCTCCCATTAGCTCCACTGGTTCAGTGGCTTGCCGCGCAAAATTGAGGCACTACAAGGGATTTCATAAAGCCAGCAAAACATTCGCGAGCGAAACAACCATTGTCTGCTGCTCAGCTAGATCCCTTATACTTATAGTGAATCTGTCTCGAATCATTACCTAAACAGATTGGCTGTTGCCCTGTAGGTTCATGGTGATCGAAACCTACACTCCACCGGAAGTCCGCAACCGTTACTACGACTGCGGGGCCAACCCTTTCAACATGGACCTAGTGGAGGAATTGAACGGGCCGTTGTCGGGCGACCAGCTGGAACTGCTTGTGGACAGAGAGTACAGTCACCTGCCTCGAAAAGGCTGGCCCTCTTTTGTCGTACGCATGAATTGTCTCCCTTTTCTAGTTGCTGTTATAATGGTCGCGGTTCAGACGAGTAACTGGAAGACCGAGGAAAAGTTACTAATAACTCAACGAGCAGGGGTGGGAGTTGGGGGGGGGGGAGAAAAGTGAGTGGGGAGCTAAGCAGGCGATAGGAGAGAGCTTTTAATCTGTTACAACATTTTCACTATCCCGACAGATTAGAAATTATCGAGTCTGAAGAAATGGCCACAGATCTTTATACTCCCAGCCAGACAAAAATTATAGATCCGTAGCATTATACTATATCATAGTCGTGATTTGAGGAGGTTTTGAAAAATATAATAATAACAACGCAACCACAAAACCACAGACAACACGGACTTCATTCACAGATCACTTAAAAAAAACATTTTAAAAACCTGAGTGATTCAATAAACGCAGTTTAAAAGAGATCAAATCTATTCCCATTTCCCATCATCTACGTTAGCACGTAAGGCTTACACTTCAGATTGTAGCTGCGTTCATGAGAAAATGCGAGTATAGGGAAGTTCCAAAACCTTAATTACCCCGATGGGTTAGTAACTTCTTACATTGACTGGTCCAGCGAAATTTCTACTACCCCCGGATGGTTTTCTCCCAGCCACTTCTTCGAAAGTCTCCCTCGGTTAAACATTTTTAAGACTACAGACAAAATTTAATCCGTGGGACTCCGCATCTCTTTAGTCTTAGTGGATGCTTGTAAATGCTAGTAGATGCTTAGGAGGGGAGGGCGGGGTGGGGGGAAAGTTATCCTGTGAGCGGCAGCTAGTGGAGTCATCACTGGAGTGTGAGCGCTAGACAAGGAGCCACAGTACAAGGTTCATAAAGTCCCATTATTTCCCCAGAGTCACAATGCTACATTTTGCTAGGAGACAGCGCACAGCTATATTTAGCTCTGTCAATGCGAAATGTCAAGGGGCGAGAGAAATGAGTGGTGGTAGCAATTTTATTTTTATTTTGTCTCTCTCCTCTCTTTCTCCCCCGACTCCCCCAACTGCGAATCTTGGAGGGGTCCCTTCCATTCAGCCGCTGTGCTGTGCCGTAGGCAAAGTGAAACAGTACCTCCACAGCCAAATGTTTGTAACTTGTTATACACTGTCATATTTAGCCTACAGAAAGATCTCATTTCTCCTTTCCATCCCTTATGTTGGAAGCTGGGCAACCACGACCGGAAGCGCATAGCTGACAAGTTTGGCGCGCGCTACGCCGAGGCACTGAACATGCTGCTGCTGACTTTGAGGGGAACTCCCACCTGTTACTATGGAGACGAGCTGGGCATGCAGGGTATCACTGTATCCTTTGAGCAGACGCAGGACCCATGGGGAAAGAACTTCGGGCCAGTGAGTAAACACAGGGCCCGGGGCCATATACTTAACTATCTCTGTGCTGTTGCCAATTAACTAACAGACCAGATTACAATGTTACTGTGGGCCTCCTACTGTCAGCTTACTATAATTTTTCCCCATTAATGTTCTTTAGATTTTTTTCCCCATCCAAGTCTGCATGCACATCACACAGGAGTGACAGATGTAGAGTGACGAAGATGAAGAAGACGGAAAGCAACGTCTGCAACAAACAGAACAAAAAAGAAAGATCTAAGTCTCTAAAAACTATTTTTGACAATGTTTCCTACTACAGAACACAAATTTCCAAGCACTGGTGGTAATAAAATGTACGAAGTGCAGTATTATATCTGTGAGGCTGCCCGATGATCTTCTCACTTGGAAAACGATTATTTCACCGTGCAGTGTCCACCACTCTTAAAGCAATGGTTCCATAGTTTAGAAAACTTTTAGACTCTGTTCAAAGTTGTGAGACAAAAGAGCGTATATGTACATGTGCTGTCATTGATTTCAGTTTGTTAAAATGTCTGTCATACATTTCCAGGTGTTAATTTGAAGCTTCGTTCACAGGAACGTTACCAGGAGTTCTCCAGAGATCCAGTTCGCTCACCCATGCAGTGGGACAATAGTGTCAATGCTGGCTTCTCAACCAACCCATCGCCGTGGCTACCAGTCCACCCAAACTACCTTCTTTGTAATGTCAAGGCTAGTGACTTTTTCAAAAATGGCCTTTAGAAACTGCGGGTTCTAGCAACCAGTGTGTGTGCATGCTCGCTGGATGGACCCATTGGTGATTATAGTTGATGCTTATGAATTCTCACTAGTAAACTTGAACCATGATGTAGTATCAAGTATGTGTACACTCTGACGTAAGATATTACAGCCAAGAGTGGATTTGTCGCTGTCACTTATTATTTTGTGGCACAATGGCTGAGCAATTAAGCAGCTAACCGTTAATTGATGTATTGTAGTGAAAATGAACGAGATCAACTCACAGAGATTTTTCAAACTACTTTCAAGTTGGAAGCCAAACCAGTGGCAAGTGCTGCTGATCAAGCCACTGAGGAGGGACTTGCAGGAAATTGAGACGCTACAGGGGATTACCTGCAGGAACACAGAATTGTTTGCTTTGCTCGTGTGTGTTTTGATGCCGACGTAGATCTTGCTAGCAGAAGCCTCCATAGTCCGGCTGTTGCTGACAGTCCGACCATCTCTGATTCCAGGTACAGAAAGAGTCCAGCAAGCAGACATCCCTCCAGCTGTTCGCTGCTCTGGCCCGCCTGCGAGAAGAGCCCGTCTTTCAGCAAGGGTTGCTCCGCTATGCGGTCACCAACAAAAACATGTTCTCCTACATCAGATACCTGCCATCCCAGACTGAGAGCGAGCCACAGCGTTACCTTGTGATCCTTAATATTGGGAAGGAGGTCTCCAAAGATGACTACACTGGCCCACCAGTGGTGTGTAAGCGGGGCGTGGTGGTGCTGTGTACCAGTGGTCTTACCATCAAGCTCAAAGACAGGGAGGTCCTGCTTTCTGGGCTGGAAACATCACCTGGAGATGGTCTTATCATAAAACTACTGTAACACATTTGCGAAAAAAAAGCAACAACCAATTAAAAAACACAAACAAATAAGCTAAGGGCAAATGCTTAACAAATCTATTCCTTAATAAATGACAAGAAGTTTGTATCATATCTTTGTAACGTGTGTAGTGCCATTTGAACAATTGTGAAGATTTGTGGTATTTTAAAACTTTTTGCAAAAAAGTGTAACATCAAATCAAACACCAAGAAACCAGAATTATGTGCACCTGTAATCCACAAACGAGGATGGGTATGCTAGACACGTGCACACTTGTATGGAACACCCACAGAAAACGTTCAGCATGTAGTACAGAGGTGAGAAAGTTTCTCATCTTCAGTTCTCTTGGTTTTTCTTTAGGGTGCTTTTCTCTTATGTAGTGCACATGCATCAACATAGCATCTGGTCTCCAAGCCACAGTATCCACTAACACGTGGAAAGTGCAGTATCCATGTATGCTAATCAAGAGAGGTGCAAGTTGCAGTATATACTAATTGAGTGCAAGTTACAGTGTATACTAATCTGAGTGCAAGTTACAGTGTATACTAATCAAGTGCATTGCAAGTAGTATGTGTATGCTAATCAAGTTCCAACATATGCTGATCACGTGAAATGCAAAGTTGCAACATATCCTACTCATGTCAAATGCGAGTTGTACCATATGCTAATCGTGAAATGTGAGTTGCAGTGTACGCTAATCAAGTGCAAGTTGCAGTTCTGATAATAAAAAGAAATGTATTGCTTTGATTGCTTGATCTGTTCACATTTACATGCGAAGTAAGTGAATACATTATTGCTGCTTAAAGTAGAATGCTTTTCCATGCTGGTTATTGTTTAACCTCAAGTCAGCAACAAAGGCCATGTTATTACAGGGGAAAGAGGGCACAGGGTGGAGTAAAGAAAGGGAGAAAAACTGTAGCCCCTGGATAAACCCCTGATGATCAGCCTTGTAAACAGCTGCCACATTTGGAGAAAGTACATGTGCTGGACACTGGTTACATACCTACAATTGACTCGCTCGGTGGCTTAGTGGTTAAGGCATTTGGTTCTGGGGTGGGAGGTTGGTGGTTTGCACCCTGTTGTGTCATGCCTAAGACTTAAAAATTGGCAATCTAGTAGCTACCCTCAAGCAACACTGTCTTGATATGCACATCATTTGTGACTGGACTTTAAGCAACAAAATCCAACCAACCAGCCCCATGGCTTAAGTGATCATACTACTGCTTACAACTTATGCTAGCATAGATACCCCAGCTTATAAGTTTCACCACTTACATGCAGCAAAAAGAAAAAAGGCCCTTATAAAATGAACCTTTAAAACTAAACCGTGTCTGGTTAAGACATTTATCCTTTATTTCACATTTATTTGCACAGATATAATTACATGCATTGTTCACTGTATTCTGATAATAAAAATGCTAAGCGAAGAGAAACATTTTGACTAATTTTATTGATCTTGCCGGTTTTTAAATTTATTTTAACGAATCTTCTGTACACTACAGATGTAAATAAAATTTTTTACTTAAGGAATGTTTGAATACACAGATTAAACTTATAACTATATTGATACAGGCAGTAAAATGAATTTGAAAACAGACTCATTCTTGGGAGCAGACATACAAGGCCAGTTTTGGTTTAATCCGTAAAACAGAATCCTGGATTCAGTCTGGTTACTGCCATAGATGGATACAGCACTCTACACATGCAGCCAAGATACGCAGCATAGTATGGCATCCACCCCCTCCATGTACCAAACTCACACAGACACACATGCACACACAACAAGCACATGCAACAAAGACATATTTACCAGTGATCCACTGTACACCATCTATAGAACCAAACTTTGGTCCCAAGGAAGCAATTGCAGTGCAGTGTCTCAAACTTTTGACAGAATGTTTACGCGGTCTTCATTGTTCCCTTCTTTCCTATCTCCACCTATTCTCTATGTTAAAAAATAAATAAATAAAAATAGCAAGGGGAACTATATAGAGAGTCTGGTTCATCCACTTGGTCCTTCTTAAAGAAAAAGAGAAACTCTGACTATCGCCTAATAATATCATATAATATCATAGCAAAAAGCATCATTCAAACCTTTCTCCTCATAAAAAGACATTACAACACCCCATACAGTATTAAGTGTATTTTTAAAAAGCCATTCTTCAGTCATGTAACCACATGTACATTTAGTGTGCATTAATTTTGCTTTTCCAAAATCATATTAGACCCACCTTACTACAAAACAGCTTAATTTGGAAACAATGGTTAATATTACACCTGTACAGCAATATGACTCACATTTACAAAAGAAGCCTCTATAAAGAGAACTGAGACATTCTTCCTTACCCAGACTTATCTTCATAAAAGAATTAAGTGGATCATTCAGCTTTTGCTGATGGAAGACATGTTAACAAACCATTTAAAAAAAGCATAATTTTCCCAAGACAACATTTTTCTTGCCAAAACTGAACACTTTATTTTTCCCATTCACATGGTAAAAGGTAAAGCTTTTCCTGTGACCTATTTTTAGGTCACAGGGTTAAAGAAAAGCATGAAACCCCAATATTCTGTGGGCTAGCATCACGAGGGTGAGGTCTATCTCCTCTCCCTTGCTACCTTAATTTCCCTAACTCACAGGTCAGGTACCCCATTCACAGCTGGGTGAACTAGGCGAAGTGTGGTGCGGCCTGCACTCTAGCCACTAGACCATGCACTTCCTCATTCAACTGGTACCACCAATAAAATGATATTAAATAATCCATCCACCAATAGTTTTAATATTTAGTACATGTAAACATAATACATGTCATAATAAAAGTATAAGGTGCCAAATATAATAAAATTATTCAAAGTGCACGCATTCGTCATGTGCACACAATGCAATATGCATGGCGAGTCACATGTAGATGCTGGTACACACAAGCCACCTACTAGAAAGTGCAGACAGGACAGGATGAAACATGTTATGAGAGAAATAATAGATGAGATTTAAAAAAAAAAATTTAAAGATGAGAGCATTTTAGCTGGCAGATGGAAAAAGGCAGGCAGCTCCAGGTCAGTGAGGCAAAGACTAAAAGGATCAAGGACCAGAGGACTGAGCTTGGCGTGAGGATTACCAGGGAGTTAGAAGAATGGAGACTGCAGGAGGATTATAGATCTGAACCAAATTGGATAGGTGTTGGTGTGGAGCAGAGTTATTGAGACATTTGTGGAAGAGAACGGCAAGTTTGTGTGTATACTGAATACACTTTGAGACAGGAAGCCAGTGGACTGAATGCACTTTGAGACAGGAAGCCAGTGGACTGAAGGAGGAAGATGGGTAACATGATCAGTTTTCTTTTTCTTTAGATTGAGTCAAACTATGCTGTTCTGAACATGCTAAAGGGCAGAGTGAAGTCAGGAAGGCAAGAGAGTTGCAGAAATTGATATGAGACATGAGGGACAGGATGAGTTTAGTAGTGACATCAATAGGGTGGGGTTTTCAGATCAGACTAATGCAGCAGAGAGAACAGTAGCAGGTCTTAGCAATAAGAAATATACCCAACAACATGATTAAGAACTGGCAGTGTCTTACTTTAAATCCACACTTGGTCCACACACCATTTCCTAGAAACAAACCGTATGTAGGTATATTTCCTGGATACAGACTGCTTGGTCACTTGTTATTATCAAAATAACAGCTTTGGAAGTAAAGCATGACAGATCAGAAATGTTGTATGTACTAAGAACATGCAGAGTTAGAATCAACGCTGCAAAGAGAATGCTCTTTGAGTCCTGAGCATTCTAGATCATTACATCCACATTTAAATTTTTTTTTAAATGTTTAATTTTTTTGTAAATGAAGGTGGCCTTATCTCTGCAGAGAACAGATATAGACACAGATCATCATACAACCATTGATGTGATATTTTTCTTCCTGTCTTGTATATCTAAAACATTTTATCCCTAGAGTATAAAAATTGACCAGCCAGTATAATTCTAAGGTTTATAACCTCCCCTCTGCCCATCCTCCCACTCATATACATTATGGCCTATTTTATACTTGTAGCCTGTAAAATTTTCATTTGTTTGGTTCCTTCAATATTTAAACATGTAGCGTAATTATCACCTTTTTGCCTTAGTAAATGCAAATAATCTTGTACTATCTCAGTAATGCATCTTTGTGCAAGTTGAGCCTGTACTCACTGATGGGATGAGGCCTAGACATGCTAGTAAAAAAAAAATCAGGTGATCAACCCATGCTGAACTCATTTAGAAGTTAATGTATAACTGTCACTGAGTACAACCCATTAGTTCAAGAATAAACCACACACACCCATACAGATGTGTGGTGCAAGTGTGCGCGCACACACAAGCACGCACAATTTTAACTCTGTATACTACTAGATTGTTTCTCCATCGACACCAGATCAGTTTGCCAGTGGCTAACAGTCTTGACAGGCAGACTTTAGTCCCAGTGCAGATTTTTTTCTCTCAGCTGCAGGTGATCAGGTAATGCTTTAGAACTGTGCAGAAAAGTGGACAGGCCATGTGCATGAGAAGTTGGATGCCCACATACTATACACATAAAAAAACATGAAAATGTAAACACAGAGATGAAGACAGTTATTTCAAACTGAATACCACTGACTAGTTGACAACAAGTAAATAAAGTGTTGTTTTGTGAGCATGCACTGATAAGGAAATGTCCTTGCACTCTTTATCTGATTAAAGTACCCATCAGATAAATATATTTTCAACTTTGGTTACAAATATTGTTCATTTGTGCACAGTTAGTGACACATTGTTCTGAAATCAAAGAAAGAAGTAAATAGTGAGAGATTAGTAGATATGTACAATTTTAAATGCATACATCATCAGACAGCGGAAACCATGCTTTAAAAGTACTGACACCAAAAGAGAAAATGATGCATGCTGCATGCTCACCTTCATTGTTATGGACATTGTTTTTTTTACAGATTGTGCAGTTTAGATCAAAGATAGTAATATGAGGTGTTAATACTGTTATGTATACAATTTCTTACATATTTGTACAAATAAAGGATTTATATATGTGGACACACTGGCAAGATAAACTCTGTAAGCAAGTTAATATGGCTGTTTGGACATTCCACACATAATAAACAACAAGTATAAGAAAATTCTTTATGACAAAGTAGAATATATCTTTGTAGATCTATCCCTTCAATGAAGAAGCTGTAAAGCAAAGCAGTTTTATGTTATGTTCATGATACCAACTACTACTTACATACAACGTCATCAACAAATAATGAGGACAAATCACTGACGAGTAGTAAACCTGCAAATAGAATGACAAGAAAAAATGATGGAAAAAATTTATTACAGTCTAAGAAATTCTGCCTCCCTTCAGTATTTAATGGTTAGTAAAAAGTGAGCAATAATCAAAACGTCTTTATAACCCATGATCACATTTTAATGGAATGAATTGGCTCTTAGCCACTCTTACTAGAAACAAAAACACAACCCTGCACTGATTTCAAGATGAATTGTGAAGTCTGCAGCAATTCCAGCTCACATTCTGTCTGGATGTTCACTAGTCTCAAACAGTTTTTTCAACTTCTGGCTGAGAAAACATAACCTACTGGTTGAAATAAGAATGTGCCTGATCATGACATCTGTACAGGGAGGTCAGACTTCAAAGACAAGGGGACACAATTGCTTCCAACTGCCCCAACCACTGTCAGGAACCTGCTGTGTCTTTTCCAAAGCTGAAGCAATAAGCACATTGTGGCAAAGCCACCTTCACACCTAAAAGGTAATTATATAACTTTTAAAGATACTTTAAGACTTCAACAGAGGTTTTTAAAAAACAGATTAGATCTCTATGATTCTTTACAAGCATATATGCACACAATATTGTATATGTATAACAATATTATCACAGATCAAAATGCTTTATTAGCACTGGAATGTTTAATTTATTTGTTCATAGCCTTTATGTGTATAGCACTGGCAACATCTTGAAAAACAAAGAAAAATGGAAGATTTAATCTCCACCTGAGGTAGAACTTTACAGTACACATGCACACTACAGTACTTATGACCTTGCATTGCCACCAGCAGGCGACCATCGCGCAAGGTGGACACGTTTGTAGGTTTGACGTTCTCCCCATATTTCCATGTCTCCTCCACTGGACATCCCAAAAAATTGCCAAACTCGTCGAACACCTGGACCCTGTAGTTGCCAGTATCAGCAACATAAATGTTGTCATCCTTGTCAACACACACTCCTCGAGGGAAGAAAAAATGCCCAGGGTGATAGCCAGGCTCGCAGTTTCTGGCACCAATCTGGAGCTGTAGCAGGCCATTGTTCTGGTTGTGAATTTTCACTCGATGGTTGCAAGTATCCGAGACAACCGTGTAATCTTTAGAGGTTTTAGCCACATAGTATGGACCATTGAATTTAATTACACCCTTTCCTGTATTTCCAACTGTGGTTAAGTGGCAGCACTCTTCATCAAATCTGCAGATACTGTCAGCCATTAGAAAAGAAGCTATAAAATGGCCGTGATCATCGATGCAAAGACCAAATGGCTCCTGATGGATAATCCTGTACTGAGGGCCAACCGTGTGAAGTTTGTTTTCCTGTCGGTTCCCACTGCGATCAAAATGCACAATCAGGTAGTCCTTCTCTGCCACTACTGCAAAGATGTCCCCATTTTTACCCACACAGACAGTCCTGATGGATTCTTCCAGTTTCAAGCACATGCAGAATTTTCCTTCAACTTCGAAAACAGTTATCTTGTGCTGACTTGCATCACTGATCACAACCCGTGGACATGAAGGTGCACTCTCATCCACAGACATGCCGGTAATGTTGGTGAAGCAGCCATCATCTACGCCATGCCCACCGATGAAATGGTCCAACATCAGTTTTCCTGCTGCTTGGCGATATGTTTCCAAACTCAGTTCCGGAAAGCTACTCTCTGTCTTGTCACCGCTGACAATGGAAGTCAGTGGGTGTACAGAGGGGTAACCTTCAATGCCATCTATAACAAATATTAACTGATTACAGACATACAACAATGCATAGTTTGACATGTGTAAATGTTTAACCAATTTTACTTACCATTACAATGAAAGCTAAAAAAAAACCAGTGGGATAAAAATGTGATCTGTCAAGACTTATTTATTACCAGTGAATTTTGTATCACTCCACACCCACTACATGTACGTTCTATTCCCCCCTGCCCCCTCCCTTACTCTTTGTCACTCAATCCATCCTCAATTTGGGGGAGGCCGGGTTTGTGTGTGTTGGTGCGTATAAACCCCAAATATCTGTAGATAAAAATAATAAAAGTGCTATGTGCACATGTCAAAGATCGACCGAAAATGTTGTCTTTGCAAAACTGCGGGCCCTTAAATATTAATTAAATCATCACAAGTGCAGTTTCATTTCAACAGCTGTGTGAACTAATCCTACAAGACATAACATCTGTGTGCTACCTGATACACTGGCGATTCCAATCAGCTTATTAGACTTAAGTTTCTCGTCGTTCCTCGCAATTGATATACGTTCGTTTGAACGACTGTCATGGTCGACTGATCTCAGAATGTAACTCACCAGAGTGTAAGTACTGTGGCCATTGGCAAGAGGGGCAAGTGAAGCGTCTGATTCTTTTGTATTTTGTTAGCTGTGGCGGTCTCGCCAATACTGTCTTCAGGCATATCGTGCACAAAGCATGCAGGCACGGCAAAATACGAACATCGTCAAGCGCATGACATCTGATGCATCTAGTGTAGTACTTCTCAAGAAGACCTCGCAAAGTTTCAGCAGAAGTAACAGCCATGTTTGCCGTCTGATGTCTTTGTGACAGTATTGTCTACCAAGACAAGCGCTGCTCGCGTGGGGTTAGTCGGGATATGCAGTAGGCGTATTTCCTTCTTCGACAGCTGCAATTTGACTCCATTGTCATCCAAAGCCCGATCAAAGGTCATATGATCAGTCACATGATCAATGTTTACACATAGTGTATTTTAGGCAGTCACGTGATTTTCTCCCCCTCCCCACCAGTCGCGCCTCCCGCTAGAGGCCCACCATACAATGGGCAGCAGAGGGGTTTACCTTGACGTCATCAGAGGCCATGTTGGCAACCAATAAATGCGATATAACGTCCAATGTGTTAATACTGTTTCAGTTCCCTTCTTAAATTTATTAGAAACGATGGTAAAGGGGAGCAAAGGGCAGGAATTTTTCTTTACAACGGCCAGCTACTGCACAGACAGCATAAGTGTCTAATTGTACAGTCTTGGCTAATACACACCTCATGGCTCATGGCAGCGGGAAGCAGAAACTAAACGAAGTGAAACCCCTCTATAGACTGCATAATAATGTGTGATGTTATTTTCATATCAGTAATACGCAGATCCATAAGGTGAAATTTACATCTCAGCAGACATAGTTGAATAAAAGTGTTCTTTGAATCGACTTACAGCGAGTGTTGTGGTCAGTATAGAGAGGTTGCACTGTACCTGGCTCGGGACCTCTGGCTGGCTTGCATGTCATTCAAAGCGGCTTTTCCGGTCATAAGCCCTATTCGCCCTGTATATTTTACAGTCACCGTTACGTATAAACGGGGCATAAGAACGCTCATGCAAGCCAGCAGACTTGATGCCGAGTTGCGCTCTCAGGTGTCCGTACGTTGGAACTGTTATAAAATTTACAGCACTGAATCGCAGTGTTATTAAAAAGTATTGTTCGGTCAGCGGTGGGACCTTTTTTCAGTAGGCAGTGGCTATTTGCACGATCCCGTTCAGATAGAATCCGAAGCCCACGACTGGTGTCAACTCAGAAGAGCCGTGTAAAATTATTTCTACGACTTTGCGCTGTACTTGCTGGCAACTGCTTCATACTTCCTTATATGAAGCTTTCAACGCAGAAACCTCCGCCACTGCCCCGCATGTTTTTTTGTTGTTGTTGTTGTTTTTTTCACGTTTCTGGTATGGATCCCATACGACAATGCGGGGCAGTGGGAGAGGTTGTGCCCGCTGTACGAGCAACTCGAGTAGAAAGCCTGAAGCCAAATCGACGTGTCATTTTCGTAAAAGTATGAACACACGATGCACAGCTCAAACACTACTTCCCCCCCCCTCCCGCAACGTCCTTCCTCAGATTACTTAGGTCAAAAAGTAACAAGTAATCGTTCACCATAGTGAATAAAGCCTTAAAAATACTGTAAGTGCTAGTTTACAGTACCGCTCTGTTGGAGTGCTCCCCCCCCCCCGCCTTTGCTATGACGTCAGCGTGCAAATAGCCACTGGCTTTCTAGTAATGGGCAGCGCTATATATATATATAAAGCGCCTCCCTAAAGCCGTAAAAGCATAATTACGATAATGCAACGAATATTTTTCAATGACCCACGCGCGTATACCTACTCCCACCCGGTGAGTAGCATTTCCTCCAAATATGTGGTCTTCATATTCCTTATTTACATATCGTCTTTAGGAATACATGTCTTGAGGTAAATGCTTTGACCTGGGACATGCATGAAATACCGTAGAAGCTGACTAGTGTACAGCAGGAAACCTCAGCAAGCAATGAAAATTTTTATTTATCAAGAACCTACTGTTGTCATCAGCTGGGTCTCCCAACATGAAATGTATTGCAGATCATCAAGACAAATATGAGAAGTGTTGCTCAACTCCACACCAGAATTCACATACACTGTACATGCTCACTCCTTCAGGCATAAACGCACACAGGAGGATGACTGCCAAAGACAAATATTTATGTATTTAATATCTGTTAAAGAAAAATGAGAGAGCGCATAACAAAAACTCAGGTTTCTAAAAGGCCTAAGTAATAAATGCTGCCAGTTTTTTTCTGGGATAATCCCATCTTGTCAAATGGTTGGTTGTTTCTCAGTTGGCTTACCGTTAAAACGTTTCACATACTCAGTTTCTTTCACTTCAGTGCTATAGTACAAGGGGTTAAAGGTACTCCAACACATAGCAGTCCAAGCAACAACATATTGCCCAATCCTTCTAAAACAAATAGCTACAATTAAACTTCTATGCGCTAGCCATCGGTGAATAACTCATCACATGCATATTAGTGCAACTGTGCGTACTCCTGTAAAATGCACTTGAATCAGTGCATCCCCATGCTCTAGCAGCCACCTCTGAAGAACGAGAAAACAGCAAGATTTGTGGAAGAGTGGTGA
Organism: Lanistes nyassanus; assembly: GCA_004794575.1. Taxonomy (NCBI): domain Eukaryota; kingdom Metazoa; phylum Mollusca; class Gastropoda; order Architaenioglossa; family Ampullariidae; genus Lanistes; species Lanistes nyassanus. The sequence continues at coordinate 192,694 of SMGT01012688.1, forward strand.
CAGATAAAAGCCAGGGTTTCTCATCTGCTGACCCTGCTTGTGACGTTACCTGCCAGCTGCAAGATTTCCCCCAGCAATGTAGAAGACCATTTCAAAAAAATTCCCTCGTTCATAGATTATGGGAGTATATTTTCTTGCCGTTCTGAAGAGATGCACAAAAATGTGTTCACAATAAAGTACAGTTTGTAAGAAACAGCAACAGACTGATGTTATGTGTACTTGGTATTGTGTGTTGGAGTACCTTTAAGGGGAGACCACATGTACTGAAGGTGGCCATGAAGCCAAAGGAGCCTAAAATAACTTCCAAATGTTACAGAACACTGAAAGAAAAGCAGACAGCACTTCAGCAGCACAGTATGTGCATTCTGAATTTAGCATGATCTCATTTATATAAAACTCAGCAGTTCACTAAAGGAGTGTTCATACAGTCATAGTCAAGATTCTCCATAACATGCAAATGAAACTGTTGTATAAAAGAGGACATTTTGGTTAAACAGTAACATTTCTTGCCATCATGTAGAGTTTTTTTCAACTATCACACCTCCTCACAAGTAAGCAAAATAGCACTTCATCACAAATAAAGGACATTGTGGAAATTACTCTTCTACCTGCTCTTAATACAGGGATATTACAAAGAGGTTTGTACATAATAACAGCACTTCCTTGCTAGCAAGGACTTACCGAAAATTACTTTTCTACACTGCTCTTAATCTGGCATTAAGCTCCTACACAGTAATTTCACATTTCTCAGGGCAGGTTAGATAATGGGCAGGTTAGATAATGGCCACCACTTCAATGGTGGCATAGTTACATGCATATATCCGAATCACCAGGAAGGATATAGTTTGATCTTCACTGAATATGGCGGAGATCTTAATGGTGTTGCATACATGCAAGCAAAGACAGTCTGTACATAACTTTAGCTTCATTGAAATAAAATCATCCTGTGTCCTACTGGTGAAGAAATTCCTGCCATCAGAATATTTCTCACCTACTCTTTTTTAAACTGGCCACTGTGGGGCCAAGTATATCTGTTAATATTTATGCATATACTTTACAAAAAGCTCAGCCAGTAATGTCAGAGTTGCAGGCTAAGGCTGGGTTTCATAAGAGTTTGCAAGTGCCCATCAGTTCACGAAAGCTATCCTGAGATCCGTTCACACTGAATAGTTTATGTGCAGCTTTATGTGTGAAATGTGTGAACAGGAGATAAAGAACCGCCATCCAACCCAGCCCAAGGATGCCGTACACATGGTATGCAAAAACCAATAACACAAGCAAGCGCAAATAGTTGATCTATGCATCTGATGGTTTGACCCACCACTACAGCACTCTACATTCTCTCTATAAATAGCGAGCCAACGTCCATCCTGCACGCAATATGAATGAACTCAACAAAAGCGCTACAAATGCAGAGCTTGTCAGAATAATCAACCAAAAATAAGAGTTATACAGTTGTAAATGCAAATAAAACACATAAATATGTTGATAACACCATCAACAAAGATTCAAGCTTGATACAAGTTAGACTCGAATGGACATCATGATGCAGCACAAAAACAGAAGTAATGCACTGCGTATTAACACCAATAACCCTTTATCTACCATGTATTTTCATTATATTCTTTGCTTGCCCATAAAGTTTCTTGGATCTGGTGATCATAAGGTGGTTGGTTGCAAAGTGATTTTCTGAATGCAGTGCTCACAGCATGTTGGTGTCTAAAACTAAAAGCTGGTCAAGTTAGCTCAACCCATCACCATTGCATTCACCTTGTCAGAACATAATTAAATTTCTGTATTTCCATTAAACACAATTTTAAATACCATTAAAGTCTTGATTTAAATAAATGATCACATTGTCTCATATAAAAATCTCTACTATCCTAGTCATTTGCTTCAAAATATAAATAATAACAATATCTGCAAAAATGACCAGATTTTGATAAGCACTTATATGCCTGTCAGGCCTATTCAGAGGTTGGAAGAGAAAAGGGTGGGTGGAGGGGTAGGGAGACATAAATGAATGCTTGTAAGATTCACAATGTGTAAATGTCATGACAAGTACAACAACCAGAATATCCTTGGCGTTTCTAACAAGAAATTCTGGCGTCGTCCTGTCTGGTTCTTGTTCAAAACCCACCTTCCTTTTCACTACAAGCACAAATGTTCTGTTCAGGTGCATGTGCACCTCAAGATAAATGCGAACAACCTGAGAAATAGCAGAACTTATGCCACTGTCATGACCTATGTCCACCGTACCCAGTTTCAGTGAACCATTTACAGCAAACTTTAAACATTCAGCCTCCCCCAACCCAGATCTCTGCCCATCTTTACTATACTTAGTCTTTCAGCTATCCAGTCATGCCTGAAGGTGTTCAAATTTAACTTGACTGCTTCATTTTTTCCAGGATAGGAATAATCATGTCAAAGCGTGGGCGTTTGCCTGGCTCCTCGTTCATGCAGATCTTGATGAGGCGAGAGATGTGGGACGATATACCCGGAGGGATGCTGACTCGCAGACCCTCCAGCGCCACCTACAAAAAATGAAAAATATATTTAAAGCATTTACCCCTCATTAGGTGCTAACAAACAGGAACTGCTCTTTTAATTAAGATGGATCACAAGATGGTAATTTACATTCTCAATCACAACCTTGCAACTTATTGTGTGGAAATGATTTAAAAGTCTTCCTCTATAACCCTAAATACACTCTCCTAGATTCTGGACAGAATTACCTTCATGCCAACCTCCATGGCAGAGAGTTCCCCAAAAGGCACTTCTCTAGTCTCAAGCTCCCACAGCAAGATTGCAAAGCTCCACATGTCACCTGCTCTCGTGTTGATATCATCTGCACGTCTCTGCAGTGCTGTCATAAGAGATCCACACATGACCACGTGCATGCGCACAGATACAGCATGAGGATGAGGAAATGGTTTAGATTTAAACCTATTCACATTATAGCAGATGAGCTTTCTCTTACAAACTCATCTGTGTGGGTGGGTGGGTGCAAATGCATGACATGCAGTCTGTGCATGTTCACTATTGAAAATGACCTGACCACAGACCTTCTGGCGCCATCCAGGCAGGGGAGAAAACTTTGCCTTTCTCATGAAAGGAGAACCGGTAGTCAGCCATGTTGATCCGTGCAGTTAGGTCCTCATCAATCTAGAAGCAGCAGGCCGGGGGGAAATGATAAAATAATGCTCTTGAATATCAAACTTCTTGGAACATATCAAGACATCTGAACAATCTAAATACAAGAATTCACCCAACTGCTTCCAAAACCAGAAGCACTGTCGAGGACTGGAACAATACTGTGGGTAACTGGGAAGAGTAAACTTTAGAATCAAAATAATCTTGCCTTTAAAAAAAACCATCAAACAAAATATCCCTACTTCATTAAGTCAGCTAAGTTCGGACAAAAAAACTGAAATAGCCTATAAAATAAAAGAAATGCACGAGGAAACAGCAGATTTAATAAAAGTTTTTGGCAGTAACGTGCACACTGTGTTTGAGGCAGCTCCATGCAGTTCAAATGAACAGACACACGTATGCAATGCCTCACTAACTCTACAAGTCACAACATCCAGTTTAGTTTCAAGCATCTATTCCTGAAGTAAACTTCAGGATTAACACATGAACATAAGTTTCAATGCAGCCATGACTGAAACTGATCTTGTTTTTAATTTGGCAGTGAGTGCAGGCTGACATTTGTTTACTTCTGTTGACATTCATCTACCATTACACTACACCCAGCATATCTGTCCATACGTTTAAAAGGAGACTTATGAAATCTGACAAAGTTTTATTCCTGCTTTATACATAGCTTTTTCCCCCTAATTTTACATTTCTAGGAAAAGGCAAAATGGTTTGCAAGTTTGAACAACTGTGCCTTTCTTACAATTCCTCCTTGTGACAACAAACTTTTCCAAAAGACTTATTACAATGTAGCTGAATCTGAATCAAAGTGCTAAAACTAAAGTGTTTTTTTTTTCTTTTGAGGGTGAGCCGCTTTAGTTGATGAAAAATAGAACTTACCACAAAGAAATAGTTACCTTTACAAACTTTAAGCATGCAAACTGTTATTACACTCTGAAAACACGAAATTGATTTACAGACTTTTCAGTCATATTTATTGAATAAAAACTGTTTCACTGTGGTATTCTGAAATACAAAAAAATATCTAGAAGTGATCTAATCCTGGAGACTTTACTGTAGCCTCTAGTATTCTAGCCAATGCCAAAAAAGTGACCAATGAAATTAAAGCTAGCAGTAGTAGGTAACCCCTAACCTTAATATATGGATATGAAAGTCTCTTGGTTTTAACTTTGTACAAAAACACCACTGAATGAGTGGATATCATAGAAGAAATGGCTAATTGCCTTTCCAGGTGTTGGCAGCAAGTATCTGACCATATTCAAGTCTGCATCTTTTTACTTCTTTCTCTCAAGTCGTATGCATTCATGCACAAGCATGTGCACGCACCCCACTCCATCCATCTTCTCCTTCTCGCCCTTGATTCTGCAAGTGAAAGCTCTAAAAAAGTGTTGTTCTTAGGTCCCATCAACTCTCAGTGAAAGCTCTAAAGAAGTGTCCTTCTTAGGTCCCATCAACTCTCAGTGAAAGCTCTAAAGAAGTGTCGTTCTTAGGTCCCATCAACCCTCAGTTATTCCAAGTGCAGTTATATGCAGTGCAATGAATGCTAACTACTAAACTAGTGCGAAGTTTTCGGTGAAATGCAGAAGCACGTACATAGGTGCACATAATTACTTTTTAGTCAAGTGCCACTTTATTTCCCTGGGCCAAGTGCACTAAAGATGGATTTAGAAAACATAGTGGAAGTTAACATATCACAGATAAATCAGATGACATTTTAATTTTAAAATATATTGTATCAGTCTGTGCTAAGCATCCGTTTATAACAGAAGCTTATTAATTTAATAGGAATTGCTCATGCATGCTTAACAAGCAAACGTTGGGCTGTCTTGTTAGCATGGTACGCCAGTCTTCCACCTGTGTGTGCGCATGCACACAAACGTGCATGTGCAAGCATCTTCATGGATGTGAAAGAGAGGTAGGGAGCAAACCATTCAAAAAATGAAGACCATCAAATTCCATATTTGGACTCCTGGTAGCTGAAAATAAAGCAGTTTTCACTGTGGCCTTCGATATCATGCAGGCTCTTCCTTTCATTTAAGAAAATAGCCGGTAACAAAAAGATCTGTTTTGTTGATTCTAATATTAAAAGAAAAATTAATACTTCTGATTCAAAAGCTTACTGATGATCCATAAATTACAACTGCATTTTACCTGTTTGGGATCATTTTTGTTAATCAACCATCTTCTGAATGGATAGACGCCCACAATTTTGTTGTTGTTTAGTTCTAGAGTTCTACAATGCTCCTGACAACTGCATGCCAATCTTGATGAGCTAATTTTAACTGTACATTCTCCCTGAAAAAGCTAACATTGCAAGACTGATATCTTGGTGAAATTTTCTTACGAACATAATCTAATTTCTATTTATAGCTTGATCCAGATTATATTTGCCTAGAATCAATTCAAAAACAATTGTGACGTCATACAGTTTTGCAGTCTAAATATTATCAAATACGAAAGAAACTATTAGTGCACAGCAAGCATTTCCTGATGTCTGTTTTTGTTTTACTTGGTACAGATAATCTGTTGTTCTTATTATTTCCTGAACCCAAACAACTTCTGCAGCTAGAAAATGAAGCCCCACAAACGGATTAGTCACCAGGATGAAGTTAATGGTAAGGGCAGGAGATACAAATGCTACACACAGCAAGCACCACTTGTGCTAGTTTACCCCATTCAGGGTGGCCTCCCCTGATGTGTACTTGGGGTCGTCGACGTTTATCTTAGCCAAGTCTTCATCAATCTAGAAACAAATAATTTTTCAACATCACAGGCATTTGGTATCCAGGATGTTTGCTTCCTGCTCTGTGTCACTGGTTCAAAACAGAAGCCCATTTCATTCAAGGGTACTTCAGTGTATACCTGTCCCTTGATAACCACGTTTAGCTCGAACCAAGATTTTCACTGCCCAAACATGGTGTCAATTCCATGTCACATAAAAATAATGTGACCCACGACTCCATATTTTCTGTTCTTTTTCTGAAAATTTAACCTCCAATAACAATAACATTAAAAACTAGATCTTCAAAATATAATTCTGTTATTTAACAAGTCAAGTATTAGATTACTGCAGAATAACAACCAAAGGATGTTTCAGTTTATATAGCTAACAGTTACTCTACCCAATTCCCTCATTTAAAAAAAAACACTAAAATACTTAAAACATAAGTGCAAGAAAAACAGGTGACTGCCGCTTGGAGTAAAATCTATCTTAAAATTTAAAACAAGGGAACTGGACCAAGCTAAGACATGACAAAGACAAAGACAATCTACATGTTTCGGGGCACTACCCCTTCATCAGGACGACACAAAAACGACGAAAAAACGACAAAAACGAAAACAGAAGAAAAAGACTTAGCTGAAGTAGATGTGGCGCATAGGCTGGACAGCAGGAAAATGCATTTTCCTGCTGTCCAGCCCATGCGCCACATCTACTGAAGCTAAGTCTTTTTCTTCTGTTTTCGTTGTTGTCGTTTTTTCGTCGTTTTTGTGTTGTCCTGATGAAGGGGTAGTGCCCCGAAACATGTAGATTGTCTTTGTCTTTGTCATGTCTTAGCTTGGTCCAGTTCCCTTGTTTTAAATTTTACTTAAAACATACACAACGAAAACTTGAAAACCTCATTTACATTTGTCTGAATCGCTAAGACAATCAAAAGACACAAGCACCTGGCAGAAAACATTTGAGCAACAAGTTGTCAGGGCACCAACAAGTCAAATAGTCTTGGTACACTCTTAGCCGTAGGTTTGATATATTGTTCACTGGGGGCCTAGGGCAATAGCTTTTTTTTTTTAAGACACGATACTTTATATCGAATATTTAGCTTAAAACTGCTTTCAAGTCAATGTTACCAAAAGCATCTAACTTCTCCAGTGACATACTAGCTTACCATGGGTATCGGCAAAACAAATCTGATATTCTAAGTCAACATTTCATAACCACTGACAAGCAGGATTGCCCATGAAAAACGCCATTTCAATAAGTCATTATTTTTCCAAAAGGATTAACACATTCATAGTTCATTACTAGTCGCACTCAGAAGCAATAAGGTGAAAACGTTTTTTATGGATGCTCGTTCTCACAACAGCACCCTTGCATCTGGGATGCAGCCCGGAAATATCCCATGTGCAGCATTCCATGATTATAAGATATATTTCTAGGTGATTGGTGACTACAACTCTAACTTCATCAAACCTCAAGATGTCGCTTCTTCTTAAAGGCCATGACTTCGCTTGCAGTCGCCATGTGTTTAAAAATAAAATGTAGAAAAAACCATCAGCGATAAAAGCATAATACCAATGCAGTTTGAAAGAAAAATTTAATAAGAATAAAATTATTTCTACCTGAAATCTGGATCGTGTGAATTTTATGTAAAAGGCTGCGTTGAAAAAAGTATCCAAAATGAATGAAATAAACTGGCAGCCACAACTGCCTTTGACTTTGCCAAGTATCATTTTTTGTCTAAGAGACGTAACTCTAAAGGAAAACGGTTCATGTATCTGAAAACAGCAGCTATCTCCATCTTCCTCCAACCATCCTCTCTTGAGCCTTTTAAAAGTTGCTGAAAAACCCTCAGCAGCACGCCAGCAACTACAGCAAATATCTGCTGTCATAAAATTGCCGGCATTTTGGGAATGTGTTAAGCTCCTTTCATAGAGACTGATCCTACACTGTTTCTAACCCCACCTAAACCAAAATTCTTGTGCATTTGTGCATCATGATTTAACTAACAAAGAAAAAGGAAAAGGGGATAAAACTTAAAATAACAAGAGAATAAGACTGCTATGTGCAACTCCAAGTGTTTCTGAATCTTCAAAAAAAAAACCCCAACAGTAAAGGATTTGTCTGGCTAAAATATATAAACAAAATTAACCACTAGCAAAGAAACTGCAACACCTTTCATTTTATTATGCCCAAAACATTGCTATTTATTTCTCAATTTTAAGCCTATATCTATATCCATTTTAAAACCTGCAGTGCATAAGCGACAACTCACCATGACATGCTTGCTGGTCAAAACAAAGTTAGGCACCATGGGCTCCATGGAATGGAGAAATTCCATGCCTCTGGCAATGTCAATAGCAAACCGAAGGGCTTGGTTTACATCCACAACAATGCCTGCAGTTAGAAACATTCACAGCTCCTGATACTGACAAAGCAATAAATGTCAAAATCTCCAGAAACAAATGCTGATGTGCTGGTGAAAGGTTTCCAAAATAAAATCAAAATATCCAAAGACGTCACTCCTTTTCCCTCCAAAGTCTAAACAGTCGTACAACCGCAGTTTAACAAACACGCAACCTGTCTAGGTTTCAATGACAGCACTTTGATGGCTGATTTACCTGATTCCCCATGCAGGGTGTTGTACAGTGAACCAAAGGGCATAAACTGCGAGATCAACACCAAATTTGGAGGCTGGTTACAGCAGGCCAATACGGGCAGCAAATTGGGATGATTAAAAATCCTGAAAATGATTTTGTCATTATGATAGTTTGATCAAAGAATGCGGCTAAAAATACATGCAACAAAGACTTGCAACTTAAATTTTAACTGCAGCTCGTCAAGTTAGACATGCATACAGACTTGTAACAGACTTGTAAGTTTTAACTGCAGCTTATCGTTTCATCATACACAGAATCATTACATTTTTTATCTTTTATTCTTTGTGCATTCTTTTCTTTGTTGTTGTACCTCATTTAGACTGTTCTATATGGTCACTTTAATTTTATTGTACTGTTTATAGGGGTCCCTTCACTTTCCATGTTGTGTCCTCATGGACTGCCAGGCCCTGATTGAGCTTATTTATCAGTGTTGTAAAATGTGGAGTGTCCATTTCTGCTGGGATGCTGTGCTAAAGAAGCTCATGTTATTAATATTAAGATGTTTAGAAAAACAAACAAACAAAAACCTTTAATCTCTTTTATCTGCCACATTTTGCACATGCCTTTGCAAGAGCAACCCAGCCATAAAGACGGTAAAATATAAAATATAGTGGTTGGGACAGGCAGAGACTCACTGGCTGCTTTGATATATATACATAAATGAGAAAGTTTCAATGTGTGTAGAATAACTGCAACTGTGTTTTCCGAATTTTTGCAATAACACTACTTATGGTTCTTGCATTACCGGAGACGAGGAAATTCTTCTTGGAAGTCACGAGTGATGCGTTTGGTGCATTCTCTCACGTTCAATATTTTAGCCACAATGTCATTCTCCTGCCAAGTTCCTCGCCATGTCTGAAAAACCATTGCAGACCATTTCAGAGACAACATATAAAGCGCTGGTGAAACACCTATATAAATATTAAGTGGATGCAAATGAGGGGCACAAGTGATCTAGTGCACTTAGACATCAGAATGGCAAAGGCTTTTAACCCAAGGGCATCAATGTGCTGGAAAAGTGGCGACCGGTGTATGTCCTTAGCGTTATCGGTGCGCTTGGATTTCGGCGCTATGCTCACTATTTTGCGCCGACTAAAAACACGAGTCGTTCACTGGAAAGGGATGTCACTCGTGTTTTCCTATTCTAGAATCATTTCTCTACAGAGTTCCTTCCCTTAGACCACAAACTAGACAGGTTTTCAGAGTTCTGTGCTCTTTACAATGTGCTACCTCGTGAGTGGGCAAAAATGACCGGCCGCCATTTTCGAATGTCTGGTCACAAACGTTCGAAAATTTATTGTCCGAAGACAAAAAATGATAGGGGAAAGACGAGAAATTTGTATGGATTACATTTGTGTGGATCACAAGTGCTGCAGATGGCTGTAATACACGATCGAGTGTTTGGTGTCAATAAACACATACACTTTGGTTACATAATTCAACACAGTCTTCCACACACCATCAGCAACAGACGGATTTCAGGTAGGAAAATCCTTTTTTCCACTTAAATTTATCTTTCCAACCACGTTTGAAGTATGTTTCTTTCATAGTTTTTTTTAACAATTTTTCGAAAATCGGTAAAATCGCAACAAATCACCCCAAAATGCTGTGACTGCAGCCAAGTCGCACATTGTAGGATGCGTGATTAGACTGAGTTAAGCCAGCAAACCCAGAAACCTTTAAAAAAAAAACCCACCCATAAAGGCAGGCGAGACAGACTTGGTCCGTTGTAGAAACGATCTTTCTCCTGCCATTAGTGTCCAGCTTTGCTAACAATAGTTTGTTTTTCTGTGGTAAATTTCCCCGTAATTACCACAAACAGGGCCGACCATATGGTACATCCCCATTCTGTCTGACCTGCCTTTCTCCTTCAAATTCTTCCATGCAAAAGCCCTTGCCTAGGCTGCTTACCTCCCCTGAGTGGGTCGTAGCAATGTGACCACTTAGCTGTAATTGCCGAATATCAATGCCCATGTGACGTGATAGCATAGCATCACCTGCAATTACACCAACTGTGTATACAATGGGGTTTTTTTATTTACCATTTTAACAAAGGTCTACTCCACACTTCACAAACCCTTTCACTTCTAAATTCTCTAAATGTATGCATCCACCCTGAACAATTTTAGACACTTTGCCCACCTTCATCAGACAATGTAATCACTGTTGCATGCGATGGCTTCTTGAATGTTAACATATCTTAACCCACTGAGTGCCAGTCACGTACTATTTAGCAACGGCTTTGTGCCGTTGAGTGCCAGTCTCTTGCAAATAAGCGACAAGTTGTGGGAATTCTCGGTTCTTCTCACAAAGCAGTTAAAGGGATGAAACTTTGTTTGATGTGCAGAACAGGCATTCGCCGGTTATGCTGTCATTTACCTTTGAGCATGAATCAAGTTTGGCTTAGAGTTTTGTATGAGTTTTTGCACACACCCTTAAATTTGAATATGGCCATTATGCAACAATGTCAGATGCATTTTGGGGATATTGGATTTCAGTTACATTACTGCTGCTAGATTTTAATTAATTTTGACCAGATGGCAAAGATTAAGGCAGTAAAGATTCTATTTAGCATTTGTTTATTTGTAAAAATTGTTTTATGTTTGTAAACACCAGAATATCTAAAACTTACGGCTGCGAGTTTTATAGCCCAGCCAACTCCTGTCTTTAAAAGGGATTTTGCTTAGATCTTGGCCAAGGGCTACAGCCCGATCTGTAAAGAAAGAAGAATAAAGACCAGGATTATGTCATTTACAGAGGCAATTAAAAAACAAAGTGCACCTTTTGACAATCTCAGCCATCTGCATAACGAATAATTTGATTTTTTTCTCCAACAGGCACCATCACCTATAACACTTCATGCAATGGCATAAATTGCTCGAGTTTAACTTTTGCTTACTATAGGAAACTAAAATCTCATTCACTGATTTCAATATAAAATCAACAGAAAGTGACAACCCACTAACACTATAGGGCTTAAAAAGTGTACCTTTTATTACCCTCGTCTTTCAAGTCATAGGTCATCCCAAAGTGTTCATGCAATGAAGCTTACATCCCCATGTAGCTGTGACAACACTTCCTGATCTAGGTACAATTCAGTAAGCAAGCAATATTCTTACTTTAATTTTGATGTTCTAAGCCCTCACCCTTTAACATTCGAGCAAGTTGAGGCTTGGCTTTGTCAAGGGGCACTTCATTGAACTTGTTGGCAATGCTAACCAGGGCACCATTATTTACAAGATCCTGCAGCAAATCAATACAAACTGTGCAAAACTTTTACAACCTGCAGCGCATCAAAGTGACATTTTTTAAAATTTTGTGACAAAGTGAAAGAACTTCTATGACTGCTGACAGACATGTTCACTTGCAAACCCCACCCCCTCCTTCCACCACCTGCATCAGTCCCTTGTCTTTATGGATATATGACTGCAAAGAAAAACTAACTGAAACGAAGAATGATCACCTCAGCTATCTGGTCATAGCCCCAGAAGCAGGCGTAATGCAGGGGTGTGTTACCGTGCTCATTGATGGCGTTGATGTTGGCATTATTCTGCAAAAGCTGTGAACAGACAAATGAATAGTTCAGCTCAGTTGTATATCATGCTGACTTAATACAATGTTTATCATAAAACATTTTGTTTTTAAAAGTTATAAAATTTCTTAACTAAAGCTATCAAAATGGTTTTTAGACAGTAAAAATTTTCTCAAACCTAAAACAGACATAGTTTCAAATGAACAGTCATCTTTCCACTACTTTTATATTTATGCTGAAGACCAAAATAAATGCAAACTGATTGAGATGGTGAGTTTATTTAAATTTTTTCCTTTCAAACACGTTTCAATGGATCAATTTTTGAGAAAATTGGCACACTGAGTCTCTGCACAAACTTTGTTCATCCACCATGTAGAGAAAGCTTTCAGAATGTCCTAAACATCCAAATTCAGAGTCCAAAGTCAGTAGCAGGTGTGTCACCCATTGGCATCGACACAGACCTGGCACCTGCCGGGCTTGGGGCGCACCAGACGGTTCACCACCACCACAGGCATGTTTGCACAGATCTGCCTGAGGGCCTGCTCCAGCTGGCAAGCTGTGCTGGCCTCAGATCGACAGCCTTCAGTTCTCTTTGCAGATGGTCCCATAGGTGCTCGACTGGGTTGAGGTCTGAGCTCATGGAGAGCACTTTGTGCTGTCACACCATTTCCTCATCCACAGAAGATGTTCTGGAAGACAACAGGCCCCACGAGTTGGTTGAGGCCAACTCCACCCTAAATCATGATGCTGGGCCCTCCCCAACAGTCATGCTGCAGGATGTTGTTGTTGTTTCCATCCTTCAGTCATCCAATGGCTCTTTCCCAATCTGTAGTGTTCAGTCTTGACGTTCTTCTGCTGCTGCTGCTGACAGGTGGTCTGTCTGCATGGGAGCATACGAGCATCGGCTTTTATTGCTAGTGGGTGATGCTCTCTGTTCGCAAAAGAAGTTCTAGACTTGCTGCTTTTGTTCACGCTGCACCAGCAAAACCACTGTTCAACTTTAGTGTGCCCGAAAGGACACATTTTTTGCGCCAAGCACGTCATTATCAAGGGCTACTCTCAACAGACCATGCTCCCTCGTGTCAACCTAATTTTTGTTGCTATCAAGTATCATTGTACCCGTATGCATGAAATTTGACTACTCCTTGCCCATGCGTCAATTTGCATTTCTCTTGGTTATGAGTATACAGTAACTAATATGTGTAGGTTTTTCTCCAAAGTATTACAAAATGTACTCATTGAGATTTAGATCCACATGAGAACATGTTTTTACCATCTGAACAACACTTTGATGCCCATGAGCAGCAGCTAAGTGGAGTGGCGTATCATCTCCCAGGTTGGTAGCATTAATGCGTGCTCCCCGTGAGATGAGCATTGCCACGATGTTGCTGTGGCCTTCTCGGCATGCCCAGTGTAAAAGACTGAAGCGGTGGTCATCTCTGCAAGAGAGCAATGCAGACAAACGTAGACAGACTGCAGAAGATATGGCATGATGGTATGACAAGACTGCCTACATTCTACTTGTCAGTTTGTTGCACAGCATTAAAAAAATGCAGAACTATTTCAAGCCACATGCTCTTCTTAAATGTTAACTTTTTTTATGAGGCATTTAAGTGACAAACCAGTTCATATTCATGGCTTTTTTTAAAAAAGAGAAACCACTGTCACCTGCGGACAGACAAATCTAACCTAATAGACCCTACTCATAGATTAAAAGAGTAAACAAAAAATTTAAATCAATGAAACAGAACGTAATGAAAACATAAAGTCAAAACAGAAGTGGGGCTACAAATATCTTTTGTGGTTTTAAATAAATGCATCCATTGTCTTTGTATAGTACAGATGGTTTCTGTGATGAAAAGAAATAATTGTAGCTTTATATATATATATATAATTACTTTTTCTCCATAAACAAGGCACCCTACCTGCTTATATAGGCATGCACCTACAGCAGATGGATAATCCTGTAATTATCATGCACACTGCCTCACAAAAAAAGCACTGCAAATCATTAAAATCTCAAGCCTGGCTAACAGACTTTAGAAAAAAAATTTATCAAAGAAGGAAACTATAAATAGTAAGTTTCTTATCATGCATGCAAAAATCACTCATAAAAACCAGCCTGCTTTTAATTTTTTTTTAAGGTCATATACAACAGTAATGTTGCATCATACTTAGAAAAAGCTTGCCAAGCAGCGTTCAGTACCAACTGTAAATAATAATCAGAAGTCACCCCGTGTCAAAAATAAGGAGTGTAAGCCAAGCGCCAGTGTAGCCACAAAATGCTGCAGGAAGGGGAGCAGGTGACTTTTAGTTTTACGCATAGCTGCCATGCAACAATCATTTTCTTCCTAGCTCTACCCAATCATCCACTCAAAAAAAAAAAGAAAGAAAGAAAAGAAAAGCCCAATCAGTTCAAATATACAATGTAATGTCATTAACGAACATCAAGAATAGATGGTTCATCATGCACACTGCATGAGTTTCACTTATCGAACTTCTAAGGCAATCATGATTGTAAATCACATGGTTGTGTCATCCTGTACTGACCCGGTCATACTTCATCACATTCATAGCTAATGCAGAGATGGTGGTGTTTTTACTGTTTTTCCTTTGATGACAGCCAAAGCACCACATCTACTGATAAAGGAGTAGGAATAAAATCCATATTTCCTACTCGTAGTCTTACTGTAAGCATAATTAAATATTTAATTTCAATTTTCATATTTAAATATTTTCTTTTAAATCTCTCTTCCAAATCCATGCCATTTTGCACAACCATATAATTAATTAAATTATTATTAACACTTTTTGCGCCAAGCACGTCATTATCAAGGGCTACTCTTAACAGACCATGCTACCTCATGTCAACCAAATGTTATGAGTAGATTTGTGTTCACATGAAGAGTGCATCTTTTATAAGATGGGTTTCTATGCAGTCTGCATGTCAAGCAGTACATGTATGCCAGTTCTACTTGAAACAGTATAGCAGTATAGCAGCTCTGATTGAGAGCAGTATACCACACTAGTTCAAGCTACAGTTCAAAGCAGACCAATACACCAGATCTACTACAGAGCAACTACCTCACTACACTTTGAGATGGCCCCTGTGACTCAGTCCAAAATGAATGTCTGCTGTGACATTTAACATGTTAATACAGCAGCACAACAGCAGTAATTGTACAAACTCCATCTGTCCCTGGCATGAAACACTACATGTACTAGTTTACAGCATAAGCTGCCTTCCTCTTAGTCTTAATTTGTGAACATTTCAGAATTTTATTTTACCTCTGCTATACCTGAATTTATGAATTCTGTATGAACGAGAAGTCACAGACTTTAGGTTAATTTAAAAAGTTCCTGTGCTTTTTTTTAATAGAAGTTGTCACAAAAATTATTCAGTCTTAGGCAACAGGCTTGAGACCCAACCTGCTTCACACCCCAAACTTGCTGTGAAAAAAGAGGCCTGAAAATGTGTCAAATCTATCAACGTTACAAAAGACGTCCTTCTAATAAGTCAGATATGTGTAAGACATAGCTGACAGTAGTAAACTTTATCAATGTCAAATGGAAATACTGCACATTATCTGCAGGCTATAGTAAAGACTGCATGTACACAGTACAGTGTGCATAACTTTAGTTTTAAATTTTAGCCAACATCGAACATGACTACACAATGAAGCAGCTCCAAACTAATAAACTATTTTTTTAACTTGCTAATGGGCTACTATGTATCCTACATTTTTCACTTGATAATGCGACTGTAATGATGTAAGCGGGAAGCTGACAATTCCTGCAAATACTGGTAGTGGCACACATATTAGCTAAAGTGTACCATGTGTGACATACCATTGCAGTATGGAGAGAAAACTGTGTGCATATTTCTTTCCAAATAAATGTGCTTGTAACTCTGCAAAGTCTTCAGTATCTAATGTTGGTAACCTCTCAGCACAAAATTCATACTGTTGTTGTGCATACAATTTATGTGCATGCCACCTAGCAACATTTTCTGCCCCTTCGAACCCCAAAACTCCCAAACAGCGGCAGCTACTACTTTGAAACCTGATTAGTTTTCAACCCCTGAACCGAAAAGTTAAGCATCACAATCAAAGAAAAATTCCCTTGGCTTTATGTAAGGAAACTTTTCATGGTTCCTACAGCCATATCTACGTCTAAGCTACAGCTATAACTAAACTTCCACTTCTACTATTAAATCAATGTTATCTAATCTACGCACACTTATGTTCGCATCTGCTGCATAACGGAACCACTCAGTGATTTACGGAAGTTCGACGCAAACCGAAGGAAATTCCAGGATAAACACGCTCTTTGTAGAAGGGCTGAACTAAGTCGAGCATAATTTCGCGGTTTCGCATCCGACATTTTCGCGTCGTTTGCGGGTCAAGTCAACAAGTGAATGCAATCTTTATTGTGCGACAGGACGAGGTATGGAATTCCCTTTTCGGTGAACACCGGAATGTGTGTACAATGACCCCACAAGATGCCCCAAAATCCAAATATTTCTTTCTGGTACGCCAGCAGTAAAACTGCGTTGTTGAGAGACGTAAAGATTTCCTTATTTGGAACAGCTGCGACCAATCAAAAGTTCCAGAGTGTTTATGTGGCATACTTCGGCCGAAAATAATCACGCAAAGGTCGTCTGCACAGATGATAAATATGAAGAAATCACTAGATCTATTTCTTAATCTGGCACGCAAGAACAGTTTGATTCGACAAAACTTTAATCAACGGCAAAAAAATAAAACACAAAATACCAAAAGAACCATCAAACCTATGTATGAGGTCTTCAACGCAATAAAATGTTACAGGACAGGTTTTGCTCGAGTTACTCACCCTTGGTTTAGATCGTTTTCGGTGTTGTCCAGCCACACGCGAACGTGAAAAGCATTTCCTTCCCGCACTTGAGAAAATATATCATCCATTACTTCCAAGGATTACGTCTGCTGCCACAGTCTACAGACCAACTGCCCAGAATATGGGACTTTCGAAACAGGTGTGAATGAAACGTCTCTCGAGTCTCGTTATTCATGACAACATCATCGTCATGATGAAAATGTCTATCGACTCACTGGCAAAACAAATTGTGTACGCTACATAAGAAATCGAATTCCACTGCAAAACTTGATAACAGGCTTAAAAAGACTTGGCAGGACCACACTTGGAAAACTGTTTCACGCCTTATGTCGAAATACTCCAGTCCTATGATGCCAGCTTATCCCGGCTTCCACTCTCCACTCCCTGCTTTGAGACCACCAATCTGCAGCCCGAGGTCAAAGCTTTCACTTCCTAGGTCACAGTCCGATCATTTCAAGTTTAGGTGGAAACAAACCTCCAGCGAAATAATAAAATTATTTTCGAGAAATGTGTCCTTCAAATTTTTTAGATAAACAATGACTACTATTCAAAGAAGCTATTTAGACATACACTGTTCTAAAATACAAATAAATAGATAAATAGAAGAATCGAACTAATCTCCCCTGTCGTAAACACCCACGAATTTTGCCTCCGGTATTGGAGACTACGTGTAATGCACGAGTTTAAATAGCGGGTACTTTCGACGGGGTAAAGGTAGACAAAAGTCCACAAGTCTGCTGGCTAGTTATCTTTCATTGAAACTTTGAAGTTTGGATAAGGTTCTTAAAATTTTGTAAAACAAGGTTATTTTTAATTTACATAGAAAATGGCACACTTTGATGAGAGAAGCGGCATTGTCGCCTGCAAGACTGAATGGGGACGATGGTGGCAAACTCTGGAAGAAGTTTACGTCGAAATTTCAGCTGGAAAAGAAATAAGCGCAAAGCAAGTTCAGTGCACGATTCGAACTAATAGTCTCAAAGTTGTCATAGACGGACAGATTGTAATAAATGTAAGCCATCATTCCAGAATTGGGAGCAGTTGAGAGTGTATTGATAGATTTCGTGTATGTTCAGTCAGAACGACCAGCGTTGAATATGAAGAATGTGCACTGCATGGGGTAGAGTCAACGCGACCACAGGACAGAGTCAACTTGACCACAAATCGAAGTTGACCATCCCCAGGGACCAACTCTACCACTAGTAATAATGGCTGACGCTAGATCACATACTTGGCGAGGGAAAATCAGTCTTGCATATTGGAAGTGAACTTCGCCCATGCAAAAGATTGGTGACAATTCCTCATTTAAGAGGATTTCCTCTGTTCACTTGCCTAGTTGTGTATGTGTACTTGTAATGAATGTCACAAAATATGTGGGGGGGGGGGGTTGTGACTAATTTTAAGCTTTTTTATAGTTTCCTAAAAGTAACAATTTGTTTCATTTCAGTTTGTCTGCATAACCTTTCCTCTTGTAAGTTTTATCATTAGTGTTTGTGTGTGTTCAAGCATGCATCTGTCTCATAAAATGCCTGTTAGTGTTATTGTCGGGCCACACAACCACTATAAAGAGGACGACATATGCATAGGTGGAAATGTTATCATTGTATTCTGGTTTTTACTTCTGTATTACTGTCCCGAGCCCCCATCCACCTACATATCACAACTTCATCGTTATGATTTCCTTCATGCTGCTTCGTTGTTAAGCAAATAGCATGCAGTGCATCCATCAGTTACGATGTGTGAAGGCGTTTCTGTGATGCTTTATCAGACGTGGTTTGCATTTATTGCATCATCACAGCACCGTATGGCAATCATGACACTTCAAGACCCTACAGCAACCTGCATCGCGAGATCAAAGAGAAAGTTGAACCAGTAATATCCTCTTTGAAAACACCCTGACCTGTAGTGCAGAACACCCAACCGCAGACCCCTTCCCTCCCTCCAGAGCTGCCACCAGGGGGAGGCAACCATAACACCAATCAGGTCCTGCTTGGGGAGGCAAAATTATCGTAGTACAGAGCCAGGGGGGCCCAGTTGCTCGGCCATTGTCAGGGGCCCAAGATTTTCTGGTGGTGGGGCTGCTCCCTTTTGTCCCTCCTTTTTCCAAATCCACTCTTCTCTCCCCTACAGCACGAAACTACTGCAAGCTGGAAGCACTTTCCATTCCAACAACAACTGACCTGTAGAAAAACAATGGAATTGGAATGCGTGCAAACATCTGTGCTAAAAGATGAAATGACAATTTTCTTTTTTAAAAAAGTGTAAATATACCAATATTACTGTTGGAATCAAACTGTCCACTTTGTTGGTTTGAATTTGTATGATGGTCTAGTTGACTCCTTGCTGTGGTCCTTGGTTGAATCAACCTCATGCTGTGGTCGAGGCGACTCCGTGCTGTGATCAAGTTGGTCAGTGCATGGTTTGTAGGTGCATGGGAGCTTGCAATGCTAGATTTATATATACCATTTCTAAACTTGAGGATTATTGTAAACATCGTTATATCTCTACGAGTACAACATTGTGGATCCTAGATGCAATTTTCAACACATCTACATTGTGCAGATAATATGTATTATTTATGGGATCTTTGTGCATTAAAATTCATGCAGCTGGCAAAAAACCATGGGGATCTTGAAAACAAATTTTAATGATATAAAAAAACATGAAGCAAAATTTGTTTGCAGTGTAATAAAAAGAGAAAACTAGCACGTCATGAGACATGCAGATAAACAAATTTTCTTACAATAACTTTTGCACACAATGTAGTGAACTAGTTGAGCTTAACATGCAATTGTTTAATTACAGGGCGACTTGTTTGAAGCAGTGCATCCTGATGACTCAACATGGACATTAGGTCTGTAAGATGAATATTATAATGTTTCAGTTTCTAGGCATATTTTTGCACCAGATATCACTTGGCCAGACAACTTTTGCAAGTTCTTATGACACATGCTTATATTACAAAATGCTGTAGGGCACAACTTTCCATGTGGGTGATGGCAATCTATTTTCCAAACTTCACTTCAAATGGATTTGGAACTTTTTAAAAATGACTGCCATCTGTTTTGAATATCGTTGAAGGAGATAGGAGAGGTCAGATTACTTGTAGCATGTTGTTAGTTCAAGTCAGACAACAAATTTTGACTTTGCTTCTCTATCACATGCTTTGTGCCAGTGTATATGGCAGGTGGGATGTGGTGGTGGTAGGTAGTGCTGTACATAGCCAAAAGTGTTCTGCTATGTTTGTCAAGTTTGTGTTTTGGAAGCTACACCCATGACTGTGGTCTGTGGATTAAAAATGTAAACCTGGAGAGCTTTGTCTTAAAACTAGTCAGTAGTCACAATTTAAATAAAGATCATAAAAAGAACTTTCAAAGACCATATTTTAAAAACCTGCAGTTAGTATAGCATGACAGAATGATGTTGATGAAGTGAGCATGTGTAGGGTGTGTTGGGGGAAGGTGGGCATGTGAGGTGTGCGTACATATCAGTTTTTAATTATTCAAGGTGAATTGCTTTAGGTGGCAGTGTTATGTGCTGAATGCTTGAATGGCGACTGCGTCTTTACAATTTGAGAGCAAGAGGGACAGAACTTGAATGGGACTAGGGAGGCAGTTACTGGGTTTTAGTAGGACTTGCTTGCTTACAGTTAACTGGGACTCTTGTTGCTGCAGAGGACAAAAAGACGATCCAGATTTGTTTGAGCAAAGCTTTAAACACTGCAGATCACTGCTGGAAAGCATTATTGACTGATCAGTTTCAAGCAGACTTCTTGACATTTGACGAAATGGAGAAAAAACTGACTCTCCAGAGATTTCAAACCGAGGTAAGGGACACAGTGTTTTTACCCAGGATTTCTGATTATGCACAAAACTGTCTGCTTTAGTGTCTGAGTTAAGATGGTTGTATTCCAACAGTTGTAAATAAATGTATCATTTTTATTACTTATGGACTATTTTCAATAACGCATAACTACTTTCACTGTGAAACTTCCTTTTGCTATGTGAGGTTATCCTCTAAAGTGTGCTGGGTG
The DNA here is from genome assembly GCA_004794575.1 of Lanistes nyassanus. Classification (NCBI taxonomy): domain Eukaryota; kingdom Metazoa; phylum Mollusca; class Gastropoda; order Architaenioglossa; family Ampullariidae; genus Lanistes; species Lanistes nyassanus. The sequence continues at coordinate 213,672 of SMGT01012688.1, forward strand.
CTGGGGATATTCAATTTTTTAAAATTCAGTGTTTGAAGTTGTTTTTCTTATGATCATCTGATCTGCATTAATAAAATAGGATTCAGGGATAACAATTTTTCCCCTCTTCCAGAATCCAGGATTTGACTTTAGTGGTGCAACGATGTCTGGTAACTATCATGGAGGTGGTCCAAAGTTTCCATCATAGCAAAGGCCCAAGTAATGACTTCTGTCAAGAATCCAGACTAATGAGCTATTTGAATTCCTTTCAGCTGCATGAACACGAACTCTTGTATGTGAAAAGTTCAAAGAATGTTCTTCTGAGGCCTAATGCACACTTAGTAAAAATTAATGTTATTGCATTGTTGCCCAACTCTGAAGAAGTGACTGAACTGCTTGAGTACTGTCTGGAAAATTCTGTTTCCATGATTGATTATTGCTGTTTGAGACTTAGTGCTAATTTTGTGCAAAATAAAAAGTTCACCGATAATTACAAACTTCTTTTGCTTTGATAATGGTTTTAACTTAACGCCAGCAGCAAATATGTTAAGGGAGATAAAAATTACATGTCTCTGTAGAGTGAAGTGTTGTTTCCCTTGGATAAGGCGAGTACCCTTCTACCATCCAGTAAAACACATACAGCCAGCAACTATAACACAAAATGACACCAGCAAAGATTTTTTTCTAAAGAAATTTTTCTTCTGTGCACACAGCTGCACCTGTGCATATACACAGAAAAAACATTACTGACTTTTTCAGTGCTTGCTCTTCCTCATGCATGACCCCCCCTCCACACACACACACACACATATACACGCACACACATACAATGGCAACAAGATCTGTGACTTTTGTTGCAAGTAGTCCACCAACAAAGCTGAAAACAATGCATGATGCAAATATGTTAACACTAACAACAATCACCTAGGTATCACTAGGTTACATGACGATGACAAAACCTGAGGATTTTTTAAATTAAAAAAACTGTTCAAAATTTTTTAAGGACAACAAGTTTATAAACTGAAGAGCAACCTTCATAATATTTATGAGAGTGACACAATAATGGCAATGGGAACGTGAAGCTTTCCTCAATATACGCTTTGTCATCTCAGGCAATGGTTTGTCTTTGATGGTCACAAGTTATCAGCTGCCGTATTAGCAGTTCACTGAAGAACTTTTCCTTTTTTCTGAAAAGAACTGAAATGCAATGAAATTAATGCTACACATTGTATTCACCATGAGACTCCTAAATATAAATCATGCACAAAGTAGTTGGATACCCAAAGGCATTTTCTAATTTTTAAGGCTTCAGGTGGCAGTTTTACATAGTGTACTTCAAAGCCAGAGACAGTGTTGTCAAAGATAAATTTGTCTAGAGATTTTTATACACAAGAAAAACACCAGAACAGTCATGGCATTGTCACCAGCACTGTTGGTTTAGCTTACTAGATCCAGTACATGTATCTAAATATTTGTTAAATTCATTGCCAGCCTTAGGGCCAGGTCAAGTGAACAAAATTGCTACATTGGACATAAATATTAGAATCATGTTGCAAAAAACATTATTGGGAATAAAGTGTAAAAAATCCTGCTACACTTAGAATTGCTTTTTTCTCTTTACATAGCATGTCCGCCCGCCCGCACTCTCACAGACACATACACAGATGTGCATCCCCAAACACGCCCAAACAAAAGCAGGTATAAATGCAGATGGAAATGCATGCCAGGTCTGAACTATCCTAAACATTTACAATCACCATTGGTGTTGAGAAAAAGCTTTCTAAAAAAAACAACTTTCACAAGAAAAGCAAACCATCGCCCATCACACCATATGATTTTCTAAACCTTAAAAAAAACAGATGGTATTTTTACCTTTGAAATCCTAGCAAGAGCCGGTGGAAAAGTCTCCAATTTGCTTACATGTTCTCTAATCCAGCCAGGCAGTTTACTAATGACACTTGTTCTAGCATAGCGCTGATCAGCTAAAATGATGACTGCATAGTCTTCATGATGGCGAATGGCTCGGCCTGGACAATGTTTTGAAACATGACATCTCATCAAATCAGTGATGCAGACTTAATCTTCAAATGTCCTTCTATGCTTTTCTCTAAATATAACTGTCAGAAGTGTAACTCTTCTATAGGAAAAACTGATTGACAGTGTTAGCATATAAATAGTTTTCTGTGCACTCAGTAGATATTTTAAATCTTGTGACTTGAAAAGTTTCAAAGGTAATTTTAGAAAAAATGCACTGGAAATCACTTCAAAATCTTCATCATATTTGTGTGACACATTGGCCTGATGTGTACAGTGATATTATGGTAGACATATGAACAGGGTCCTCTTACCTATCGACTGATTGATGGCCTTCATGCACAAATTCTCATAATGCACCTGTCCTGCTTGCCTCCCTGTCTCATCTTTTGGCTACAATCAACAGGACCAACATGTGACTCATTCAATGCTGAACAAGCACAATCCTCTTACCAGATTTTTTTTAGGGTGGGAGGAGGGGGCTATGATTAATGTAAACTATAGGCAGCACATTTTCATATAATAAAAGGAAAATAAAGCTAAATCTTGCAGGATCATACACAGCGCAGAGGCTGTTTATGGTTAGCAGTTATCTTGTGGAGACCATAAGCCCACTAAAGACTTACAAAGTTGGTGTTGAGGTAGTCCATCTTTTCTTTCAACTCTGGAGTCTTGAGGTTAGGGTAGGGCATTCCAACCATCAGGACACACCTGTACGTAAGTTTAATGCTTACAGGTGCTCCACAACACAATTACATGCATGAAAAAATGCTTCTAATCCTGCAGGGATTTAAGTAAAATACTTTGTGGATATTACCTTGTTGCTGGTGGTGGCTTCTACAAAATCATTGATTTTCCCATCTCTTAAATATTACCAAGGAACAATTGATGGTACAAATATGATTCAAAAGGACTGAACATCTAAAACAGAACAAAAGAACTCTTCCTCTCTCATATTTTCCTGAATCTGCATTAACTTTTAGATAAGCTGACAATGGAAATTCCAAAAAAGTACTTCAGTCACAGTAATTGTTTACCATGTACCAACTGGTTTTCAACTATTTAAACAGACTTTCGTTTTTCAAAGGAAATTTCATCTGAAGAATATTCTAAACCAAATAATTCACTTTTATGTTAAATTGGTTCAAACCAAGGGTGGGAGTTTTCTATCTGTGGGCAGATTTCCATCCTGGGGAAAAAATTTGTTGGTGCAGAAACAATTGCAACATAATACAATCATAACAATACATGTGTCATACCATACTAGATGCAATTGGAACAACCTATAACCCAAAGCAATTACTGATAAATATATATATTAGTAAGGCAAACTGGGAAAACAAAACTGCATGAGGCCATTCTTGCGTACCTTCCCAGATCATCGGAGAAGTTTATGCCCTCACTCATCTTACCCCCAACTACACACATGAGAATGGCTCCTGTTGGTCCACCACTAGTCCTGTACTGGCACCTCTGCAAAGAATTCATAAGTCACTGCCTAGCCAGATACCAAGCTTTGTTCACTATGTAAACAGTTTCTCACTGAAATCTGTCTCTGTTATCTCGCATACACACGACTGGTCTGCTTTGTAACTTTTCTCTTTTTTTATGCTTTTATACTATTTTACTTTTTACTATTCAGATGAAGCTATGATTAAAACTGTCTATATTTAAAAAGCTGCAATGTTGTTCATATCACCAAAAGCTACAAGGTAGTTCACAGTTGTCTGTCCCCTTAATAATTCTCCAATGTGATATTACAAAGTGAAGATCATACAGTATCCATGATATCGTTTCTTGTACTAGGATATTCATGCAGATACATGAAAGATGACAGTAATAGCATGTTTGTAAATGTCACCTTTATGCAGTCACCATACTGATTCAGGACTTGCTCCACAAGAATGGCACTCTTAGGCTCACGGAAAATCTGAAGTTAACAGATGCATGTAAAAGATCTCCGTCAAAAAGTTTTGGGTTATACACTGGAGGAAGTGGTAAATGGGAGGGTTTTATTTGGGACAGTTTACTGTCCAACAATACACTCTGGGGCCTTTAATAACCTTTTGCTTGTCAGCCATCTTTAGGTTGCTGGACTTCATGCTCTTTTCTGGACTGTAGTTCTTGAGATCTTGTTCATGCAAAGGTCTATGCAGGTGATTGAGAGTGTGGTAAATCTGAGGACCTGTGAGCTAAGCTCAAAACCTTTTCGATTACAGATCACCAGTTCTGACTTTTACTTGTCACAGCAAGATTGTCTTATCCCTAATCACCTACTGTTTCATTGCAAATGTCTAACAGATTTCTTTTCAGACCAAGAGGAAACAGTGGACCGACCAGGTAAATTTGTAACACAATGTGCTGTGCTGCAAAAATTTCACCTTTTTCTTAGCTTCAATCCTGCCCAGAATACCAGATTTTTCCCAACTGGTGAAAACCAGCTGCTCATAGTCATATGATGGGAAAAAAAGGACCATCCCACCAGGCACAATACTGCACAGGTTTACCACCACACGTCCAAGTTCTTCCAACTGAAAATCGTACAAAGCAAACCCATAAATCATGTCTTGTCAATCACTGAATCATATTTACTTGTTAAAATGCGCCAGAATTATCAGTAAAAAGACCCATGCAAGTGCAAGATGTTTCTTAAGTGATTAGTTTAACAATACATTGCGATACAGCAAAACCCGTCTATAGGGGACACCCTTGGGACCACCTACAGGTGTCCCTCTGAGACAGGTGCCTGCTCATCTGAGGGAGGCTCTGCAGGACCCTGTGTATTTAAATGATCATACAACACTAAACTACAGTATGTACATGTATTTTTTTTAAAAAAAACAAGAAGCAAAACGTAGACAACATGATGGAATAGTCAACTTTATTTAACTGGCAATAACAATAAATGCGGTCTGATATCATCTTGTGTTGTTTTTGCATACAGAGAGAAATGTGGGATTGGTGCTCCTTGCCTAACTGTAAAATGTGCAGATCTTCTACACAGTCTTCACGGACATGGCTGCTGAGAGAAAGTCTCTATGTCCTGAGTGTGCTGCTAGAGCAATCAGGGACTCAGCATGTCCCAAGGCTTCCTTTATTGACATTACTCGTGTGGTGATGAATCATCGTTATCATCCCTTTCGTAACCATCACAAGCAGAGCTAGGTAGGCGTGACGTCAGATGCCCTGCCTAAGTTTCGCCGTGGTATTAAAGGGTCGATGTCACCACCTTGTATAACAGGCTGTCATGCAAGATGGTGACATCGACCATTTTATGCCATGGCGAAACTTGAGCAGGGCATCTGACGTCACGACCTAGCTCTGTTTGCGTTCCTCATTTCTATGAAACGTCTGTTGATGAATTCGATTTCAGCAGTTTTCTTCAACAAACTTCCAAGGCGCGCTACGTTTAGGAATCAGTTCAGACCTACACTTCACACTCTGCCTCATTCTTCTCTGCCGGTGAGGGAGAATACTCTACCCTCGACTTCGCTGGGTTCATCGATCGCTATGTATGATCTCCGACCTTTCTAGACGTAAACCAACACTGTGCACCCTGACGGGGCCATTCCTATGTCCCTTACTTTCCGCGGGACCCGAGAACGACTAACTGGCCTTTCCAGCCTACCATTACAAACATTTTCTGCTACTCTCTCTATCAGGCACGTTGCTAATTTAGTCTACGTGATCCGCCAGGGAAGGGGGAAGGACGTTTGGGAGAATCAGGAATCATCAATCCGGGCGAGATGAACAAAAGGGTGGAATATACCATTCCACAAGGTGGCACAGGTCCCTTTGTGCAGTGTTCCATTTTCCCACCTCACCCCCTTTCATCGAGTTGGTCGAGTCTTTTCGAACTATCGTACAAGCATGAAAACAAAGGAGGTTAACCAAGCAAAAATTAAAGACAAGGTCGACGTTTCGGGGTATTACCCCTTCTTCGGGACGACCAAACGGAAAACAATTAAAACTAGTTACTTAACACAATAACTGAATAAACGTAAACAGTTCACCAAGGCCGATGTTTCTTTTCATTATTGTACAAGTATGCGAAGCCAAGGATCTGAACGTCAACAAGTCCTCAGGCCACACAGTCACACAGACTTTCCGTATTTATACAGAAATCCGCATAGCGTAAAAAAGTACCTTTTTTTGCCAGTTGTGCACTGGTTGTCCACAATCTTGCTGACTATAATACAACTCGGTGACTCTAAACAAGAAAGTATTCTCTGTTGGCACCAAAGCACATACCCAGCTTCGTCCACAAAATATTTTGCGTGTGATACACACATAAGTATCACACCATGACGTTAGATTTAAGGTTTCAAATATCCACATGCACAGGAGCCGCATGTGACGTCCATGAGTACAGCCAGTGATCTAAGAATCTCCACGTGACGTCAGGATCCAAGCAAGAGCCCTGTCGTGTGCAGTACTATAATAATAACACGCGACTCATGACTGACGGTTTTGCAATAAACTTAATCCAATTCTTCACAAATATTTTGCACTCGGGTCGGGCTTTAAGCTTTGTGACAAACTAGTGAAACTACACCTTCGGCCCAGCCAAAACATAAACTAGTCAATTGTAACAAATGAAAATATTGTTGCTGCTGACGCAGGAGGTGGGGGTGGCGCGTTAAGGTTGTTCACTGACTAAACTGAGCGCAAAGAGCGGCAGCAAATCGCTCCAAGGGATGACCTGACAAAGTTCTGCTACGCCAAGCGCCAACCCACTGGAACAAATGGGTGGGAGTAGCTGCAGCGGAGTCGGTCGGAATCCTATCTGATTTAGGAATCCTAAATACCTAACACACCTGCCTGACTACAATTGACTGAACATCGACTCTTCCAAACAGTCGCTGCAGCCTCTGCACCCTTCCTCCCCGACAGCAAATCGGTTTCTGCTCGCGCGAAATCTTTTGTTCAACAGGCCAGGAGGTGTTTTAACACGGCAGGAAAGCCTTATAACCGGCACAGAAAGGAAACCAGAGGAGGATAGTTGGAGAGTGAACTACTGATTATATCCAACAAGTCCTTGCCCTCTTCGCCGACAGAGGTCGTTGAACTATCAGTCTGGAAGATTCAGCTTAGGTGGCTCTTCTGTTAAAGGCTCAAGTCATGCCCCAATTTCTGTGCAGGGAATTTTTAAAAAAAAAGGGGGGGGGGGAATTTTACAGTCATCAGGTCTGGATAGCTCTGGGGACTTGCGTGTGGAAGGTTGCTGGTTCAAATCCTGGAGTGGCGAAGGATTATTTCATCGTGTTAAACGTTGTGCAGGCTCTGTTCAGTCAACGCGCTGCACTGGCTATCTTAGTGTAGTCATCAGTCTGGCGGTGCTTTGAGCGTATAGCATTAGGACTTCATCCCCCACTCCCCCCCCCCCACACACACACATACAGTGCGCAATCATCGCAAGCTGGAAGCAGTGCCCCTCAAAAACCACTTACCTCTTCCACATCATAAGTTCAGGAAATTTTGGCCTTGTTCACGGCGTGGATTTCTCAGATAGGAACTGCCTCCAACACATCACTCATTGTCTTTTCCCCCTTGACCTGATGCGGCTCTTTCACGCCCCAGCCCCCGACCGGTCACAGCGACATAGCAATCTACACTACTCTAGGGTCACTACACTGAGCCAAGTAATTTAGATCGGCAACTCGCTCAAACGTACAACAAGCGGACTGGCACGTTAAAGGCTCTGCTTTGACACGAACATAATCGACGTAAGGGTGAAGATGGACGTGAAAAACGAGGTTGGGAGTTGGGGAGGCGATGAACCACGACATGCATTCGTGCCTTATTGACTTGGTTAAAAACATTAATTAGAGATCGAGAAAAGGGTTAGGGACGAAACGGAGTTTTGAGAAAAAAAGTCCGGCATTGGGTCCTTTAAAAACACAGAACTTTTGAGGTCATCAGCAAGTAGGTTGCTCACGTCTGTTCAAAAGTTCACCGTGCGAAGCAACGCTGACTCCTACTTGTGATGGAGCTCCACGGCCACCTCCAGATCTGATAAATCAAGTTGAGGCTGGGGTACAGATGCCATCGTCAGATTACCAAACAAATAAATAAATAACATGGCTCCTACACCACTACCACTTAATTTGTGTAGAGCTCTGAGAAGAATTACGATAAAAACAAGTTAACATTGCTCTGATGAGCGGAATATAAGATTCGCCAATAATAAGGATTGAAAGGTTAAAGAGCGGTAACTATTTCCACCTATGGAACCATACATTGCTGCCACCGCAAAGGTGCACATTTTCGTGGATTCAAAAACCAGTACAGAATTGTTAAAGTATTATTAGTACCACGTTTGAGCAGAGAGAGAGAAAGAGCTCCGCGTGTGGGAGGGGGGAGTGTTTACGTGCGTGCGTGATCGGTGGGTGGAGAGAAGAGAAAAAGGCGATGAAAATGAGGACAGGATAATGAGTGCTCCCTTGAGACAGGATAACGACTTTTCCCCTTGATGCAGGATATGATCGATCCTCTTGAGGCATGATAACGATTGCTCCCCTTGGTGCAAGTTTTGATTGTTCCCTTGAGACAGGATATCACTCTTTACTCCCCTGCCTCCTCCTATCCTGCTCTTCAACCCTGCTGATGATCAAAATACGGCTTGTGCAATGTATCACTTGGTCATTAATACCCCATTAGTTTATTGACCAAAGCTGTTATAATTATATCATACAGAGGATTTAAACATCATTGTTAAAGATGGCGGAATAAACATAAAATGGCGACTGACGCTGCAGTTCTCACTAGAACATATTGCTTGAACTGAAGCCCAAATTTACAGTTGGAATATTGGCTTGAACACTGGTATATAAACAGTGATATTTAAACACCAGCTACATGAGCTACCCCATCTCCTCACTTTCTTCTCTTTCCCGCCTTTTTCTGTGATATCTTGACGATACGTTGCTGTTAAGTCTTTGCAATCTTCGAACTGATTCCACCGACTGCTAAACAAAATCTCAAATGTAATATTTCAGCGTTTCGCGTATCGATATGTTCTTTTCAACTGAGTCGAGCGGTATAAAAACTGACTTGGCAAAAGCTTCGTGTGCACAGTGCCATGGTATGCAACAAAAACATTGCCAAAGTAAAAATACTGGAATCGTGTCCTTGGCTTTGTTGCATTTTTTTAAAACATACAAGACACTGAAGCTAGAACCAATTAAAAGTAATCGAATCAATCGGTCTACCTCCCTTCCTCCCCCATTGAACCGCTTTTTTCTTTCTGCTTGTTCTTCTCCAACGTAATAGCATGGGAACGTATTTCGGTCTCTATTACTGGTGTTTCACTTGAAGCATCTACTGCGTTCTACTGTTAATAAAAATGAAGTAAACACACCACATCCCGTTTGTCACGTTCTTCAGAAAAATGTCGCGGAAGTCAGATTACAAATTTCCTTGACGGGGCAGCGATCAGGCACAAGCCATCAGTCTTTGCTAGATCGCGATGACCAGCTAGCTCCAGGGCAATCGGCCGCACGAGGCCATCGACCCAAACCATTCTAACCCAATAACCTCCAGAGCTGGGTTAGGAGAGGTTAGTCGGTCGACATCCGCTTTTTCGCCGCAGTGCACTGACAAGCACTTCGCCTGACCTCGCGGCGCGAGGCGGTGGCCCCGGCCAGTCAGCGCGTGACCCCAGCCAGCACTGAGTGCAGAAATCAGGGTAGGCTGTCGTCACCTGGCCTACTCCAGTACTGGGAGCGACGAAATCGGCTTGGCCCCATGATCTATTTTGCCGGCACTTCAACCTTCGTGGCGTTCTGATTTCACCTGCAAGGCGGCACCGCCTCACGGGGAAAGGAAGAGTGCCCGTTGTCCTGCGCGTGTCACCAGAATACTTTTTCCCTGGGCGGTTTCTAGGCTCCCAATCATGCCCACAGACACCCGGTTACGCCACAGCGTCTGCGTGACATGGAGTTTATCGGTTAACGGCTTTGTTTATTCCCATGTACAGTACGATATCTTGAAGGTTACAAGAAAATGTACTGAAGTTAACTGAAGGTGTATATAATGTGCTTTTCGTGGGAACTGGCTATAACTTATATATCGGTTAACAAGTTTATTTCTATTTACACGGCGATATCTTAACGTTACAAGAAAGTTTTACTATAAGTTAATTGAAGGTATGTGACGAGCTTTTTGTGGGGAATCCCTATAATTTTGTTAACGGCACTACTACGGATAAAGATGTTACCCTTACGTCAACAAAGTCATATATGGGCTTTTCCCCACGCACAGAAATCCCAAGAAAAGGAATCATACATTCTCATAACAGCGTCTGCTTTCGTACATCACCAACCACGCGCTTTATTATTATGTTCATAAACCCACAAAAGCAGTCCTGTGCGCGGATGTGGCAATTATCTAGACACTGTACGAACGTTCTACTTCACTAATAACTTTACGGATAATTTGCACCGATCATTTAAAGTCATCCGGAGGTGGAAAGCTCGTCTAAGCAGGGATCTTCTTACCGCGTGAATTTGGGCAATTTTAGATCGTAGGCCGTTTTTTTAAAATCAATTTTTAATCAGATTTCTGGTACAGTTTAAACCATCTACAGTATATTCCAACGAAACAAACTGAAACATCACTTACACTTAGTATTGAGACGTAATCATCCACACCCAAACTCTCAATCATCTGCGAACACGCGCCCGCTACACGCACTAACAAGCTGACGTTTTTATTCTTCTGGCATGATGATATACAACTGAATATAACACATTGTGTCACATCGTTTTCCTTGTTTTCGTAAAAGGCGCACAAGGTCAAGGCGAAATCACTCGCGTCCGTAATTGGTGGCATTCTCAAGCGAGCAGAACAAAATGACCTAAGAAATGGAGAAGTGGTAGTGATGGTGGAGTGGGGGGGGGGGGCTATCACGATGTGCAAAGAAGAAAAACCTAAGTACAAACATTCTTTAGTAACCTTGCCAGACTTCGTGAACCTGTAATGTTACCCGCGTTGCCCTTCGGATTTCTGAGATCTGGGATTTCTGCTGTCGACTGTTATGTACATTTTCCCAAATAAACAGAAGTGGAAAAGAAATCGGTTAAAGACCCTAATAAATTATGTTAATCCCCCTCCAATCCAAGTGCCGACTTAACCAGAACACCTAGCACATGTCATCAGGAAGCAGAAGAGTCCATTTTACCGTGGAAGGGGAAGGTCTGGAAAGAAGTCTGTACATAACACTCCCAAACTGTCAAAGTTTTAATCTGCCCAAACCGGCTAGATTTTCCCTGTGTTATAGCACATTACTTCAGACAAAAAACTGTACACACAGCGAAAGTATAAACTACAACGCACTGATCCGTGCAACACTTGGAGTGGTTATTCCCCCTCCGCTGAAGCACTGCGCCCGGTATAATAAATTACGCCCCCTTGTTGAAGGGCGGAGACGTCAAAAAACTCTTATGCGTACCTTTTAAAATCAGTTCAGCTAGCCGCCCTCTTTCCCTCCCCTCCCCTCTCCTCCCTCCCCAGAGACATTAATTATAGTAACGACCGACTGCAAAACAACATCCGCTATGTCATCTTCTGAGACAATAGCCGTAGTCTGAACCCCTTCATGAAAAAAAAAACATTAGAGGCAAGTCCATGTAAACTTGTCCTGCCGGCAGGTGCAAAACGGTGCTGTCCTGCCTCTCAGTAGAAGTGGACTTGCCCTCCAGAACCAACCGCCGAACAGCAGCTTTGGTCTCCATCCAGTCGCATCCCAGCCCCCACTCCATCACCACAACCACCCTGATTCTTTTTCTGCTTCCGCAAAGTAGTACAGTTGGGAGGCAGTCATATCCTAGTTTGAGGGGTATATTTTGGGAGATTCCATTGTGCGTGCTGGCTCGCAGATCGGCATATAAGAGTAATTTTCACACTGGTGATCAGAGAGACTCAACTAAAGGGTGTAGTTTAACTCCATCCCGCCTTCCATCAAACTCTGATTGCAACAGTTTCAACATGGCTGACACGCTATCAAAAAGAGAATTTCTTAAGCGGGGGAAGGAGGTGTCTGTGTGTGGACTAATAAATTCCCCTACAAGACGAGACAGATCGATCGTTTTGATCCTGACTTACAAGTCATTGTCTTGTTAAGTCCCCAGTGCAAATTACACTGCACTTCTGAGATCTTTAACAGGAAACATGGCGCCGAGACAGTGCTGCTGCTGCTGCGCGATCCCGATGCAGGCCTGCACGTTGATTAGTGCAGACATCGCAATCAATACGCTCATACGACTGTCATCTCTGACGCATGGGCAGAAAACCAAGGGCAGCTCCTGGGGTGGGGGGAGGTGAGGGTGTAGCGCGAATCCACGAATAGCACTCTATCACCAACGCAGATATTTGAGATCTCAGCGGATCGGAAAACCAGTAAAGCGCTCACATACACGTGCCACTCACATACGGGACAGGTGCAAAAAGTAGGGCACATTGGCCCAGCTGGCTGGAAAGGGGAGAGGACAGAAAAGGGGTGTGTGTGTAAAGTAATATGCAAAACGTCATCATCAGTCAAGGTTGCAGGACTGGTAATTGCTTGTGCACATAACCTAGCTACCTTGACCATGTGGGTACACATGGTGGTGACCTAGCTACCTTGACCATGTGGGTATGCATGGTGGTGCAACCCAGCCACCGTGTGGGTACATATGATGTGACCTAGCTACCTTGACCACATGGATACATATGGTGTGACCTTGACTGTGTGGATACATATGGTGAAGTGACATAGCTGCCTTGACTGTGGGAATATATAGCAATGTGACCTATAGCAACCTTTACCATGTGGGTACATATGGTGATTTGACCTAGCTACCTTGGTCATGTGGGTCTATATGTTTTCTAGCTACCTTGATCATGTGGGTACATATAGTGATGTGTCCTAGCTATCTTGACTGTGTGGTTACACATGATGTGACCTAACTGCCTTAACCATGGGTACATATGGCGATGTGACGTAAATCAATGCCATTTTAAGGATATGATTTGCCAGCCAGTTTCATCCATCCATCCATTCACCCGCCCACACACAGTGCTCTTTCTCGTCTTGTAGAACAGTCTGTTATATAAAGTATGCCTCCTGCCTATTAGGAAAAAACACCCTTATTCAATCGTTTTTATATGCCAGAGGAAAAATTGCTAAATGCACGACTCGTTACTAACTCAACATAAAAAGACTCTACCCTTTTAGCGTCAAAGAGCAATGGCATTCTTACAGTTCATTCAATGCTCATATTGGCAAGACCCCCTTACCCTAACCCTCAACCTCACCCTCCTCCCGATCAGGCTGTCCAAATGACATTTGCTGGTTTGGAAGAGTCTACTAATTTCATCTTCCTCTCCTGCTGTTTGAGCGACCGTTTTACTCTCGTCTCTTGAACACACACACACACAAAGAGTGGGGGGCGGGCAAGTCCCAAACTTTGCGCTGGTGAGAGGAGAAAAAACAGCAGGTTAGGCGTGGCGAACATAGTCGGCTTGGCTCTCCAGCTTACTGGGTCAAAATTTCGGACCGAGTCACTTCCTAGTCGACGAGGATGGCTCTGTTCTTGGTTTCTGGACGCAAGAGTTCATCTTAAGGCCACCACATGCGGCGCATCATGTCAAACTATGTCGCAGAGAGAAGAGGCCGCAAGTGGGTCAGGTCATGGCGGGGCCCCGTGTGCCGTCATTTTGACTGCCCGCCTGCAAGTGCTCATGCACTTAATCGTCCTTTTTATCAGCACCCAACCTCTGGAGCACGGCTTAAAAACTGTTTTAAAAAATCTTGCTTCCGGTTTTGCATTTTTTTTGGGGGGGGGGAAGAGAGAGAGAAGGGGACAGGGGCACTTTGTGCAATAATAGCAGGGAAGAGGAATCTATAAGCCAGCTACGCGATTCTTTTTTTGGATCTACCAACAGCGCGGTTTCCATGTGTCTGGCGTGGTTTCCATGTCCCCGTAAAGTGCAGATTCAGCACCACATATGTTCCGGGATTGGCCTGCCCGAGTGTCCGCATCTCCTGATCATACGTAACGGTGCACGTAAAATACACGGTCAGTGCATGGGCCCTCCGACCCATAAAGCAGGTGTGATTCCAGGGCTCATGCAAGCCAGCCCGGGTTCACTTACAGAAAAAGGTTTGACGAAGAAAGAAAATTAAAATGTGTTAATCTGTCAATTATTAATAAAACTGAATAAAGATATGGCGATAATTCAGTCAGTCAGTAGGGCAACGTATCTCCCGCTTCGCTGTACGTGGTCTTTCTTGACTGGCGTGGGCGAATGTCGGTTATCGTCTTGATAGTAGAAGTTATCCTAATTAACTAACCTCGCGGTTGGAAGTCAGTGAAATCGATCATTTCTGTGGTCCCATAATCGTTACACCGACCTGGATGTCACCTTCCACGTAAGACCTTCCACAAAGCACTCGGAGGGGGGGGGGAAGAAGAGAAAGTGGTGTTAATGTAAACTCGCTGGAATCATTCAGCCTAAATAAAGCTAAGACGGCCAGTAAGTAAACAACGGCTCGAATAGATGTAAAACTATTTCATGCGACGTAGTCAGTAAGAGAAATGCAATTAGCTGTTACCTCCCCCCCCCCCCCCCC